>RPOG01000384.1:9130-50960 GCA_008086565.1 Thalassoma bifasciatum
TGCAGTTCTGTACTGTACCTCAGCTCAGATCAAAGAGATCCAATGGCCCTTTATAAGTAATGTTTAATTTTTGATCTAACTAGAGAAAAAAGACCTCGAGACCAGAGTTAAATTTTTTATTTTGAAGGTGTGTTTTGTGAATTTTGATTAGACTTTTGGCATGTGAGATGAAGTGAGCCAACACAAAGGTACAGTGATTTTCCCTTAACCTGCTTTTTTCCTTTTTTCCAGGCTTGTCAAAGGGATCATTTGCATTCTGTACTGTACACCACGTTTGATTGCTCAGTTGGTAGAGTGGAGGTCTGTAGAGGATGGTATTCACAGCGATCCTACGGTCGCTGGTTCAACTCCTGCTCGAAGCATGTGCATTCTCCAGCAGTTTCGACTGTACTTCAGCTTAGATCAAAGAGATCCAATGGCTGTATCTATGTAATGTTTAATTGTTGGTCTACCTAGAGAAATAAGACCTCTAGACCAGAGGTAATTTTTTCATTTTGAAGGTGTGTTTTGTGACTTTTGAGAAGACTTTTGGCATGTGAGATGAAGTGAGCCAACACAAAGGTACAGTGATTTTCCCTTACCCTGCTTGTTTCCTTTTTTCCAGGCTTGTCAAAGGGATCATTTGCATTCTGTACTGTACACCACCTTTGATTGCTCAGTTGGTAGAGTGGAGGTCTGTAGAGGATGGTATTCACAGCGATCCTACGGCGGTTCCTCGCTGGTTCAACTCCTGCTCGAAGCATGTGCTTTCCAATCAGTTCTGTACTGTACCTCAGCCTAGGTCAATGAGATCCAATGGCACTATTTATTTGTTGGTCTTCCTAGAGAAAAAAAGACCTCTAGACCAAAGGTAAATTTTTCATTTTGAAGGTGTGTTTTGTGACTTTTGATTAGACTTTTGGCATGTGAGATGAAGTGAGCCAACACAAAAGTACAGTGATTTTCCCTTACCCTGCTTGTTTCCTTTTTGTAGGCTTGTCATAGGGATGTCCTGCTTTCTGTACTTTCCATCCCCTTCGATAGCCCAGTTGGTAGAGTGGAGGACTGTAGACGATGGTTTTCGCAGTGATCCTTAGGTCGCTGGTTCACCTCCCGCTCGAAGCATGTGATTTCTCCAGCAGTTCTGTACTGTACCTCAGCTTTGGTAAATGAGATCCAATGGCCCTACCTATGTAATTATGTTGAAATGCTGATTCAGCATTTCAACATATTGATCTTCTACTTTTTTTCCTCCACTTATTCTTCCTTACGTTTTTCGCGGATTTTCACAGCCTTCAAATTTTCTCCGATTTTCACCGTTCAACTGTTAAACTATTCAGCTCATTTAGGAGATGGGTGCTATTACTTTTGACAGCTTTAGCTATTAAACTTTTTGATTCATTCAGCTTTTTGTCGAACTTTTGCTCCATCTGGAAATAATGGGAAATTTCAGCTCTGCTCCTCAAAACTCCTTCAACTTTGAGATCCTCTAACTTCAGCTTACTTCCACTTATAGACTTCATTCTTGCTTCAAAATGTTCTCTTATCTTTCAACTCCCTTCACTTCATTCAACCTTTTCATATCTTCAACTGTTTTTGAGATTTTGCTTCTTAAGCGACCCCAACTTTTCACTTTTTTGACTAAAATTCAGCTGGTCAGAGTGTGGATAGTTCAGAAACAGAGTGGGAGCTGATGACAGAAATCTGCTGAACAAACTGGATTTTTTTCAGCAACTGCTCACTCCACAGACATAAAAAAGAGATCAAAATGTTCCCTGACTTCTCCTGCTTCTAACAGAGGACACATCAGAGCAAAAACTTTTTTCGTTTTGGCCCCCCGTGACCAACTGTCCAAAGAAACCAGCCTCTCTTGACATGAAAATCCCCAAAGTCTCCAGCAGTTGAAGCAGCTTCAACAGCAGTTGGTCTGTTTACATTCAAGTTCATGGTCTCCATGGTAACTGAGGATCTCAGCTGGCTGTCACATCACATGCAGATACAGACTAACACACATTCATGTTTAAACATTTTGGGCATTTCAAAGACTTCAGCATCATTTCCAAAGATCTCCATCCATCTTTTAACATCTTTTTGGGTCCACAGCTCTTTCCAAACAAATCTCCTACTATTTTTTCCCCTCTTTTACCTTCAGCTGAAGGCTGCTTGTAACCTTCAGATTTCTACTGCTTTTGCTTTGAAATGATTAAACTGTTTTAAACTTTATTGAAAAAAAGATTTAACAATGTAAGCACGTTGAAAAAATCTGTTCATCAACTCAAACTCATGCGACCTCATCTGCTTTTTACTTTCATAAACCTTCTAAATGTCTGAGACAGTGTGTAAATAAAAATGAAAAGTACGAAAAACTGAGTAAAAGAGAAAAGTCAAAGTGGAAGAGTAAACGAGGAAGTATAGAGGAGATTAAAAAACGTGGGAATTTTAGTAAGGAGAAACGAAAAAAAATTGAGGAAAAGTGAGGAGTGAAAAAGTATGAAGGGATCTTCATATTTTCTAGCCCCCCTACCCTAGATTTGACTCATTTCTCTCTCTCTCAGCTTCTTTTTGCTACTTTAACTTTTAAACCTTCTCCTGCCTCCTTTGAGTTTTTCTGACTTCAACTTTTACTTCTACTTTTTTCACTATTTATTCTGCTTTTGCACTTTTTCACTCCTTTTGTAACTTTACATCTAAGATTTCCAGCTTTGACTCACTGCTTTCAGCAATTTTATTTCAAAATTTCACATTTTAAGCTTTTTTAAACAATTTTCAGCTATTTAATTTCACATATTCAGCTTTATTTAGCAATTTTCAGCTTCATATTCCACTTTTTCAGCTTTGTTTCACTTTCTTCAGCTTCAGCATTTCAACGCATTTGCTGTAAAGGAAATGCAACTAATCTAGTTATTATAACAATTTAGCACTTGTTTTTGTTGTTTGTTTGTCTATTATGATCAATTTGATGTTTACCTTAGGTACAGTCTTTGTCACTGTAATGTATTGTTCTTTTAATTTCTTTATTACTTAAAAAAAAAGTAATAAAGAGAGAAAAGAAAAACACTATAAATTAAGTGTTAGAAATATTTCTGTGACTTTATTTTCATTTGCTCATCTGTATTCACAATGCCATTACATTTCTTTAATGCCTGTAATGCATCTATCAAGAAAGTATGCATTTTATGTATTCTTTTACAGTTTCTTTATGTTGTTTACTAAATTGCAATAGAAACGCATATATTTTGTGCTCTACTTTTAAACTACTGTTTCAAACATTTAAAATATGTTTTAGAAAATAAATAAATAAATAAAATAAAACAACAAAGTATTTATTTTAAAGCCTTCTAAATTAATTAGCTGTTCTCCAGCTGACTATGAATGATTTTTATAATGTAAGGGTTTCCAAGTATTGATGTTGTTGTATAAAAAGGGAGATATGAACAGTGTCGATGCAGAGTCTGGGGACAAAACAGAACAAAAAGACAAAGATATAAAGTTTTTAAAACAGTTTGTGTTTTCTTTTTTGATGTTGTGGTGTTTAACTCCTCATGTGCTCTGTAAATAGTGCCTCAACTTCAAGCATATTCCCGGAATTTCAAGGTTTTTCATCAGCTCTAACTTTGGTTTTTGTTTCCCTGACTGAAGAGCAGCTTCCTGCTTTAGTTTCTCACTTTAGAGGAATATGACACTTACCTAATTCCACGTGTTTGATATTGTCACTTTATACCAGTGGATTGTGTGGCTCTGTTGACATTATACACGTATGCATGAGCTTTTTTACACCTCATCATTGGTCTGAGTCAGCCTTACCACATTTGTTGCATCTCCATTCAGAGCACTTGCACAAGTTGCCTCCTCCTCTGCAGCGTTGCCGGCGTTGTAAACTACACGGCGCGCGCTGATTGGTCCGCTGACGGCGGCGCTGAGCCTCAGCCAATCAGCGCGGGCCACGGTGAGAATTTGTCGATCTACTTTTGTGGGAGCAGCCGCAGCAGCAGCAGGAGCCTGTGAGTGTTGCTAACAGAGGAGCTGAGCACAGACCTGCTTCAACCATGAAACCGCTAATACTAGGTGAGTGAAAGCAGCTTTTATACTCCATCTATTAAATAATGTTCAGTTTATTGTTGTGTCTAATGTGCTTTGAGGGCGTTTGAGCTCCTACAGTTAGCTCAAAATGCTAAGTTTAGGGAAAAAAACAGTGTTGGGCCTCTGTCAACCTGAAAGCAATGTATTAATAAAACCACTTTATCTTACTCAAACCTCCAATAACTCTGTCGATAGAGCAGGGTTTTCATTACCCTCACATTGTTTGACTTTGTGCTGTGTTGTTGAACAAAGTGGATCATGCATTGTTGAGTAAACCTTCATCTTCTTCTTCTTCTTCTTCTCTTTCAGGAGTGTTGGGCTGCTCCCTGGTCCTTTCTGTCCAAGCTTTTTACTCAGCCAGTGATGATGTTGTGGAGCTGGACCCTTCAAACTTCAACAGAGAAGTCATCCAGAGTGACAGTCTGTGGCTGGTGGAGTTTTACGCTCCCTGGTGAGTCCTTGAAACTTTTGTTGCCATTGTTCAGAGATAACCAGTGTCCTCAAATCAACCAAGTAAGGCCATAATGAACCTAAAGCTTCAATGCAAACACAGAGTATATAGAGCTGCTTTACTACTCAGTTATGTTTGAGCCATTTGTTGTGATGGCTCCTCCTTCCAGACATGTTGTCTTTATGATTTAAGGAAACAGGGGACGCTTGTATGCAAAGCTGGCTGCTTCTCACAGGGTTGTAGTTTTATTATGAAGTCTATTTGAAGAGCACATCCAGCTTAACCACAAAGTGATCACAGTCATAAAGAAACAATCTAAATGGTGATGAGTGTAAAAGAACTGCAAGAAGCAGCAATATATCTGTTGGTAAATAAGTTTACGGTTGCAAAATTGATCAACAAAAAATAGTGAAAAGCAGAAATTGGGAGAAAACTTAAAAATGGGCAGAATGTTGCAAAACTTTTCAGAAGTCTGACATTTCTGTTTGAAAGGTCTTTTTTTTCATTTTGGTCTCATGTAATATTCTAATTGTCAGGGACACTGAATTCTGTGTTTTCATATTCTGTAAGCCATTTCAAGAAACAAAAGCCTGAAAAGATAATTCATTCTGTTTATAATGAGTCTGTTTAATATCCAGGTTTCACTTTCTGAAATGAGTGACCAAAGATATTAAACTTTTTCTTGATATTCTAAGTTTTTAGACATGCCTTTATATGCAAAAAAGTTTCTGTTGTCCTACTCTAACCCTACTTATCTACCTCATGTATGTGTTTTACTTATTCAAAACCACAACAATACTAAAAATGTCATCCCCTTCAGTGTAGCAAGTGATTTCAACAACACTAAAGAAATGAGGAATCTAAAATAATGGCAGAATGAATTGCAGTTGCAATATTTAGAAAAAGAAACTGCAATTAGACCACTTTTGCAAATCATTCATCCCGAGTTGATATCAATTTATTTAAAGGGTATTGGATACATCAAGTGTCACTTCATGTTTACCCAGGTTGACATACTAACCTGTATGTTTTTGTTGTTTTCCACCAATCTAAAAACACACTTTTGTCACCAGAAATAGGAAAAGAATTGGAAAAACTTACCTCTATAAAGAAACTAGAAACAAATCAATCAATTCTTTGAAAAGTTATTGTTTTAGTGTAATGGTTGACATTTTCTATTTTAGTCTTGCAGCTAGAGTCAAGCATTTTTACACCAGGAGCTCTAACTCTTAACAAAAATCCTGCATAGATGTGGAAATTATAATCCATTTGATAAACAGTGTTAAGTATTTGCTGCATGGTAATGTTGTATCACTTTGTGTTATGATTCATTTGAGTGAGAATTACATTTGATGTATTTTAGTCACATTCAGCCGCTCTGTTCTTAAAGCACACCAGGGTAATACAGAGTTATTTCTCATGAGGTGTGACTGCAGTGAATTTAAATTTATAGCTGTAAAGCTTAACTCCTCCTCCTTAACTGTGTGTCGTCTCAGGTGTGGCCACTGTCAAAATCTGACTCCGGATTGGAAGAAAGCAGCTACTGCTCTCAAGGTAAACTGGGTGTCAGATGTTTTTTCTTTTATCCTTGAAGACATTGACTGCCAGTGAGGTTCAACTTCAATCAGCTGTTAAAAAAAACCCCACCTCAAATATTGAGTCATCTCATCTCCAGACTTAAAAATCACCAAGGCTTTATTATTTTTTTTATCATCTTATCCAAGTTAAATGTTTGAAAAAGTCTTCATTTGACTGCAAAACAGATCAGAACACACAACTGCTCTGATTCAGAGCTAAAATTATTCAGTCAGTTTAACACAGCCCCATGTGAGATGTGGGCAGATATGGGACTCAAGTCAAATATTAATGAATAATATTAACTTTGTTCCAGAGAAGAACAAGCCTCCATGTTTATATAATGGAACCTGCTTTTCTGCACCTAGTTTATTCCCTTTAGTATTTTTCGTCTGCGATGGTGTGTCAATGAACATGTGCAACAATTAAGCAGAGACACTTTTTCACACTCACAAATTAACCCGTTTGTCTTTAATCTTCAGGGTATCGTGAAGATCGGTGCCGTAGATGCAGACAAGCACAAGTCACTGGGAGGTCAGTATGGAGTCAGAGGATTCCCCACCATCAAAGTCTTTGGGGCCAACAAGCACAAGCCAGAGGAGTACCAAGGTATGTGCTAAACAATGACAAAATTGCTGGAAGTTTTGCAAGAATTTGCCAGTGTTAGTAAAAGATGTTTTTCTAGCTGGACCCATGTTACTATCACCTCACAGTTGCTTTTAATTTTAATTGAAGGGGGCTGTTGTGAAAGTTACTTGGAGGATCTTTCAACATGACAGCAATTTTAAATTAACCCCTGCATGTATTTTATCTGTCAGGCGGCCGCAGTAGTCAGGCCATCGTGGACGGAGCCATGAACGCTCTCCGTGGTCTGGTGAAAGATCGTCTGAGTGGCAAGTCTGGCAGCTCTGGCTACAGCAAACAGGTAGATCTCACAGTGAAGGTTGTTTTGTGTTGTTGTTTAATTGAAAACACTTCACTGATCACGGTTTGACAACACTATCCTGTCCTCCATCAGAGCGGCGGCAGCAGTGGTGGTGGCAGCAAGAAGGACGTAGTCGAGCTCACTGATGACAACTTCGACGAGATGGTGCTGGAGAGTGATGACGTGTGGTTGGTGGAATTCTTTGCCCCCTGGTGTGGACACTGCAAAAAGTGAGTGTGTTACTGCTGCACGGTTCACCCCCAGTTCCAGGAAATGATAAACAACACCTCACCCACTCTCAGATAAGCAAGATTTCTGAGATTTCTCCCACAATAACTGCTTGCTAATTTGTTAGTGACATTCAAGCCCTGAGAATGTTCAAAAATACCTTTTGGGAGAATCATCCCAATTTATAAAATCTTCAGAATGAAAAGTTTCCAAAGCAACGAACTGGTAATCTGTAATGAAGTCATTTTTTCAGTAAGCACGTTTTACCTGTGTACTGCATTTATTAGCAAATTCCTAAAAACAGCACAGTAATAATCACAGGTGTGTACTCTCAGCATTGCTCAAGGCAGTATCCCTTTGAGAAAGCTGATGATGATGATGCAAAAAGTAAAAACAGGAAGAATTTTGAGCCACAGCACAACAGGAAAACATCAGTACATGACTCTTTAATTTTTATAGCCTCATGTTATAACAGAAGTTATCTGAGAATTTAAAAGGACCAGATCCAGAGCACACACTTGTTAGATGCACGATTTAGATTACATCTGTAGATCAAAAGTTAATTAATCATGAACAAACTTAAAAACTTGGCCCGTGAAATCCAGAGCTGTCCAGTAACATTAATGCGTAATCCAATTTTACAATTCTACAAGCTAGACAATGCTTTTTCTTCAAAACAAAGTCTTTAAGTCTTAGTAGCCTCTGAGTTTCACTTTCTAAAATATTAATCACAGCAGGCTGATTCTTCAAACCACATGTAGAATGGAGCTTATTATTTTATTGTACCTCTACCTCTCCTCTTATTTTTAATTATTGTACTCATAAAAAAGAATTGTGTATTTTCTGATCAGGGTGGAATTATTCTCAAGTTTTAGTCATTTAGTCACGTCTGTTTTCTCTAACCTTTGCTCTCTTCTGTCGTTTACAGCTTGGAGCCTGAGTGGGCAGCTGCAGCCACAGCTGTCAAGGAGCAGACCAAGGGCAAAGTTCACCTCGGTGCTGTAGATGCTACCGTTCACCAGGGCGTGTCCAGCCGCTACGGAGTGAGTGAAAATCTCTGCGGTTTGTGTGACATAGTTGGACGAGTTGAAAGCAGATCACAACTTTCTTTTTTACATTTGAGGCGTCTACAGTATTTACATCATTGACTGTGGATTTGGTTTTTTTGCGCGCTTAGATCCGAGGATTCCCCACCATCAAGATTTTCCGCAAAGGTGAAGAGCCAGAGGATTACCAAGGAGGTCGCTCTCGAGGTGACATCATTGAGCGGGCGATGGATCTGTTCTCTGACAATGCTGCTCCTCCTGAAGTGACGGAGGTGAGTTCTTAACAGTTTGTACTAAAACTTGAACATCCACTGTTTTGTGATGAGAAGTGACAGCTAACAACTTAACATTGATCACAACCAGGATTGTTTTGAGCCTAGATATCTTTTGTTTTTATAAAAGCATATCCTTAATCCTCTATATCTATCAGATCCTCAGTGAAGAAGTCTTGACGAAGACATGTGAGGACAGTCAGCTGTGTATCATCGCTGTTCTGCCACATATCCTGGACACAGGTGAGAGCTGACACACACTCTAGCACTAACATGTCAAAAAGAAAATGAATCTAACCTTAAAATTTAGTGTAACATTTTTAAAAAGCTCTAATAACTTTTAGATCCCTGGTTTTTCTTTTGTCCTCATTAACAGGTGCATCAGGTAGAAACAGTTACCTGGAGGTGATGCTGAAAATGGCAGAGAAGTACAAGAAGAAGATGTGGGGGTAAAGAAAAGAGACAGATCATAGATCAAAACAACTTTAAAATGACATATGAGTGTGACTGATCCCTGCTCCGCTCTCTTTCTCAGCTGGTTGTGGACTGAAGCCGGAGCTCAGATGGAGCTGGAGGCCGCCCTGGGTATTGGTGGATTCGGTTACCCCGCCATGGCCGCCATCAACACACGTAAAATGAAGTTTGCTTTGCTCCGAGGCTCCTTCAGTGACAGTGGCATTCACGAGTTCCTCAGGTAGGTAGCAGCTGTTCGGCTAATCTTCTCGCTATAAAAAGAATCAAATTTTGCTCCAGATGGTGCTGACGTTGGTCATGTTCTCTTCAGGGAGCTTTCTGTCGGCCGGGGATCCACTTCCACGCTGGGAGGCGGGGTCATGCCCAAGATTCAAGCTGTTGAGGCTTGGGATGGCAAAGACGGGCAGGTGAGTGGGAGTGAAAGACGGGTTTCATTGTCAGAAAATGATGTTTGGATGGAGTTTAGCTCTTTCTGATGACGTCTGTGTAAAAAAAGGATTTAAAAGACAAATGTGGGACAGAAACCTGCAGATGAACCCTAAATCTGATCCGCTGCAAAGTCCATCTCTTACAGTAAATTCCTGACTTCATGCCAAATGTACTTTAATTTCCGGACTATTAGCCACTTTTTTCACATCCCTTGAACTTTTCGGCTTAAACAATGTTTATGCTTTTGTATGGATTTTCACGGGCTGACGAGATTCGTGCTGCCAATACATTTAGGTCTCAGCTGAAAACGCAGTGCAAAAAAATCACACAGAAAATTATATGGCATTACATGGAATGATGTATATGGATTTCATTGGCAGTTAACAGTTGTAATCAGATTGAAATCTACGACTTCAAATGTCTTTAGACTGCTAAGCTATGTCGCGCAAACTGCAAACCCATCAGCAGTTGTCAGAAAGCTGACCACGTCTCAAAACATAATCAGACCAGCTATTTTAAAGCTGAACACTAGACTCTGAGCTTTAAGTTTCTGCCTGTCTTCACAAAAAAAGTTGACCCACATTGAGTGATACACAGTTGAGTAAAAACATACCCGTTAAGTTTTTCAAGGATTGTTAAAAAGATTGAGTGAACATAAAATTGCTTGTCCTCACCTTTGCTAACAATTTATACTCTATGTCAATTACAGCTTCCTGTTGAGGAGGAGTACGACCTCAGTGACGTAGACCTGGACGATGACTTTGACAAGGATGAGTTATGAGCCCAAAGGAGCAGGATTTGATCCAGACCGGTTTGGTTTGATCTGGTCTGGTCCGATCTTGTGCGACCCGCCTCCCCTCTCCCGTGGACGAATGGGAAGCCGGTCGCCAGGTTACTGAAATACTCCAGAAAAGACGCATGAGAGACTCCTGCAGTTTCTCACATCATCCCAGTCCGTCACATGGGGAGGAAACGGAGGGAGGGGGCTGCGTGTGTCCGCTGTGTGAACTCTGCTTCTTGTACCTGCTGAACGTCAGATGTTGCAGCCGAGGAGACGAGGGACGAGGCTCTGAATGTGGCTTTTATGTTTTCAATTCAAGTCTGTTTCAAATAATGTTCCTCCTCCCTCATCAGCCACCATCCATCACCTGTTTTAAGATACGGACTTTTCAAATTAACACTTCAATGTCCAACCTGATGTGACTCTTGATTTTTCTTCTTTTTTAAAAATCCATGTGAATCTTGGTGGGTTTGTATCATATTTGTGTAGGACCAGGGGGAAACTGTGGGACTTCTTGTGTAGATTTTTCTTACACGACTTTATTTCAATTGTGTGAAAACAAAATGACATTTTTGTTACAAAAATAAAAAGGAATAAAAACAATCACGGCCTCCTTTTTCACATAAACTGTTACAATATCAGAAAATACTTATCACTGAGCACATGCAATACCGAAGGCATAAAGAACATGTTCAGCTGCAGTTCTGAACAACAATAAGCCACTTTTCAACAAAGTTAAGTCAAATCATGTTGTAATTAGTTTCCTTTTAGTGTAACATTATAGGGGTCATAATACTTGCACATGATCCAGTCAGTATAAATACATGATATGGCACTTCACTTGGAACAAAAAGAAACCATTCAATGGAGAGTTTTGGAAAAGTTAACCTGGCACATCACAACCAGGAGCATGTCAGAGTCCACAGAGAAGAAGCCATGCTATAGAAAGTATCCATCAATGTAAACATTAAGACAGAGAGTGTGAAGACTAAAGGACTGTCTGTCCCGGATGGTGTGAGGACAGCTGAGCCTCTAAAAGGGGGATGGATGTGGGTTTGTGGTTGTGTGTCATAGAAAGTGTGTCTATCTGAGTCTCTGTGATTAGAACTGGCGAGAGGCTCCCTGATCCGACTGCAGCAGTCTGACGATGGACGGGTCGCTCTTGGCACCTTTGATGAACTCCTCCAAAGACAATCTACCTGTGAAGCAGAGGCACAAAAAAAGATCCAGGTCAGGGGAAGGTGTGAGGGAGGGTTGAATCACGCAGCAGGAACTCACTACATCCACA
Source organism: Thalassoma bifasciatum (assembly GCA_008086565.1). Classification (NCBI taxonomy): domain Eukaryota; kingdom Metazoa; phylum Chordata; class Actinopteri; order Labriformes; family Labridae; genus Thalassoma; species Thalassoma bifasciatum. Next base: position 20,659 of record RPOG01000384.1, read on the forward strand.
GAGGAGCCACAGAAAATCACTTCAGGCCTCGACAAGACTAAAAAGAATTAAACACTCACATTTTCATATTTAAATGGGTGCGTGTGTAACTCATGGATGTCAAGTTCCAACAACCAGCAGATGGTGCTGTTTTCTCGCATTTCAAGGATTCTATCTGTTGTCTTATCTGCACTTACTCTTTTTTAAACACTTAAATATCACTAATGCCAAAGCAGAAACCTGTGTCTGTATTTGCTTAACTTGGATTAATAAAATGTGGTTTAAGAGGCATAAATTGAATTGTTATTTGTTACAATTTAATAGAGGAATTTTGAGGTTACACAAACTGAACAAAAGTGCATTTCATGTCACAAAAGTAATCTTGCATCATTCTGAAATTATCCAGCTTATTGGAGATTTCTGCTCAATGTGTCCACATTTTAGAACAAATTTAGCAACCCACTCCTCTGTCAATTGCTCTAAATATCTGCTCAAGCTATGACGTCTCAGAAATAGACAGTAAGACAGGAAATGCGCAAGTACATGTAACTTGCATGTCGAGTCACCTTTTCACATTAAATGTCAGACCCTGAGCATTGAGTTGGCACAGCAGGCTCAGATGCAAAAGCCTGTTAATGATGTTATGAGTTGTGTTTAAGTCACATCAGGTGGTTGTATGACCTGATTTTTTTTTTGTTTGTTACCAGTCTGTTTTTCTTCTTACTCCCCAGTGGCACATTGTGTATCATTTTATCAATAATCAAATGACCTTTATGTCATTGTATCTCCTTCAAGTAACTGCTTTGTTTCTACTTCAAATGACTCATCCTTTATATGTTAACAAAAACAGATTGTTGTTGGTTTGCAATTTTTATACCCTCTAATTGGTTGTAAATGAAATTCCTTAGATATTGGAATAAAGTGTATAAATACTTGATGGGCAAATTAAAAATACAAAATTCATGGTCATGAAAATAAATCCTGAAGTCTTACCATCATTATCAATGTCCATCTGTCTGAAGATCTTGTCTGTCCTTTTCTCTGGTGTTGATTCATCCTCAGGCATCTTCATCACTGATGAAACCATCTTGTAAATTGCCTACCAAGGTAAGAAAAGTTACTGTTATAAGGACATAATTCTGCTTTGGTGTTTACACAGTTTCTATGCACAAATAGTTTAATAAAACAACAACAAATAAAGCCTCAAGCAGCGAAAAGTGGGTCCTCGCCTCCATGTGAATGACGGGGCATGTCGCGGCCGCCACATGTGCACAAGTTCCACCAAACTACAAAGCCATGACCTCATGTTGCCGGGGGGGGGGTTAGATAGATGGTTAGATAGTTTCTAAAATCTTATATGCTCACTCAAGCTGTGACACTGAGCATGTGTGGGCACTTCGGTCCAGATCCACAATTGTACATAAGAGCTATTCAGGTTTGGATGTTGGCAAAAAATATCTGTCAACTTTGTTTGTCATTGTGTCTCTTATACACGTCCATCTTGAAAATGATCAAATAAAACCTGTGAGACTGGTACGTTCAAATATGGACCTTATTAATCGTCAAAACTGGAAACATATTTCAAATTTCATGAACTTGAATGGTTTTTTTCTAGATTTAATCATGATAGTTAGTTATTCACAGAAACAAAATCCAGGCCTGGGGTCTGTGTTGGTCTGACCTAGATGGCGCTGTTGCTGTGATTGAATTTCGTTGCTGGGTGTGTTTGCATTTATTTCAAGATGAAGGTATGCAAATTTAGGTTAAAGCTGCACAGTAAACAAAGAATCATAATAATCACAAAGGTTTCAAGAGGATCTTCCTTTGCTCTGTGGTTGTGAGGCTCAGGCCCTCATAACTGTTCCTGCCTGACATATTTGTTTCTCCCATCGTGAAAATGCTGTGACCTGTTTTCTAGTGCCACCTGGTAATGATGCTGCTCTGGCAACCAAAGCTCATCCTGCTGCCACACTCACAGTCCGTCTCTCTGAACAGACGACAATGAGGTAATTTATATCTGTAAAGACTAAACACATTTCAGGCCACGAAAAGGTCAGTGCGTTTAATTTGAGGAGGAGGAGCTTAAGCTGAGAGAGCATTCTGCACTTACGGGCGCTCTGGTGTATTCGCGTGCTTCTTTTTCTTACATTCATTTGTTTCCACAAACACAATGGACTGAGCCAATATTGAAATGGCCCTGCTGGCTGCTCAGCTCACCGCATTGGAAAAGTAAATATAGCCACAGTGATAAGAAAATACAGAAAGGGCAGCCTGCATATGAGGAGAAGAGATCCTGGAAATAAACACCTGTAGCTGATCACTAAATCTAAAATCTGTCTTGAGGCAAAAATGGTTGGTGTACATCAAATATGCTTTGTGGATTGGTTAGATAGTTTCTAAAATCTTATAATTTATGAAGCAAAGTAAGTCAAACAGTCCTCAGGATTTGCTATTGCACAGGGTGATCGAACGTGCTCTTTTGCCTGAATATGTCCTCATTTTTGTCCAGGTGGATTTTATAAAATTCCTCAAAATGTCTGGTTCTCTCAGCTTGTCCTACAGACTATTGGCATTTATAATGAAGCACTGTGCACGGCTACAGACATTATTCTGATGCACCAAACTGTCAACATGTTGAGCAAGCAGGAAATTGACAAACAGACAAACTAGAGATATATTATAGTCACTGGTTTTCTGGCATCGTATACTGTCTACAAAGCTGGCACCTTTGTGTCAGCTGGAAATTTAAATGCTCCAAAATCTAAATTACACTTTAAAGAAGATTTTAAAGCATTATACAAATTTCTCTTGGTGTATACATATATATATGTACATACATTTCTCTCTATTTAAAGGCAGGGTTGGTAATCTAATTCAGATACACTTGATGTTATGTTGGTTAAAATGATCTTTAAAACGTGAAAATGAAAATATTGATTTGTTGAGATATTTTCCTGGCCTTTATTAGGTCGAAATTGTGAGATAAAAAGTTGAATCTCCGTGAGAAAGTCAAAATTATGAGAAAAAGTCAAAATTGTGAGCTAATGGAGTCAAATTTTTGAGATACAAAATCATAACTTTGGAATAACATGTTAAAAATTTTACTTTTATCAACTGATTTGACCTTTGCTCCAAATTTCAACTTTATATGGGAAAAAGAAAAAAATAAACACATCAACAAAGCTGCTTTTCATTTTGGCTACTTTATTGATGTTTACATTACAGATGTCCATATTACATTATGTTTCCACTTCAAACAGAAAAGGAGTGTTTTAAATAAATGTATGGGCAATGAACCTACTTTATCATTTTTGAGTGTCTTTGAGTATTTTTTCAGGATCTCTGAGAGGCTGGGTAGGGGTCCTCTTTTTTGGTTTTTAAAATGTGGTCATCCTGCTATTGCAGCCTGTATAAAGTGATAGTTTTAATTAATGGAAAAAGGCAGCAGGATAAAATTATGTGAGTTTCATTGTTAAATGAGGCCTAACCAGAAAATAAAATTGTTATTTGAACAGTTGCTGATATCGTTCTTTCTCCTTTCTCACCTTTTTCTGGCTCCAGGTTTCGAACGAGTCATACATTTTTAGACGACACAACATGCTCCTCTAAGGCAGATGTTGACTCACATTAGGCCTGTTCAGTAGATTGAGTGTCCTCACCTGAACTATCTCCAGCATCTCTGCCCGGCTGATGTAGCCGTTCCCGTCCAAGTCGTACATACTGAAGGCCCAGCGCAGCTTCTGCTCCAGCCCGCCACGAGACGTCACACTCAGGGCGATGATGAACTCCCTGAAATCAATGGTGGCGTCCCCGTTGGTGTCGAATGTGCGGAAGACATGCTCTGCGAACTTGGAGGCGTCTCCGTAGGGGAAAAAATTGGCATAGATCTTCTTGAACTCCTCCACGGTCAGGTGGCCGGTGGGACAGTCCTTGAGGAAGCCGCGATACCACTCTTGCAGCTCGTGATCAGTGAACTCTGTGTTTTCTCTCAGGTCGTTCAAGACCTCAGGCCGCAGCTTGCTGTTCTGTTTCCCCATGATGCCGCTCTCTCGGGTCGACCTGTCTCCTTGTCTTCTTCTGTCAACGTTGCTGTCTGTGCTGCTTTCTCTGCTCCTGCAGGAAACCAATAACCCTCATTAATATCCTTGTGTGAATACAATAAATGATGCATGGAGTCAATAATTCTTCTCTGCTTGCTGCAGTCTTTTATCATAAAAGATGTGCTGAAGCTGAGAGATAAATCTGAAAATACACTGAAAAATATGGATGAAAATACAGTTTCATGAGGTTATAGTGTGTGTGGGTTTCTGCATCTGAGTGTGTGTGTGTGGTGAGGATGGCTTGGTCTCTCTGGATACAGAATGTGTCCTCAGGCACGGCGTTAATTTATCGACCCTTGCTTGCATGGCGGAAGGACAAGTGTCCCGGGGCATTTGTTTTTCACAACAACGCCACTTCCACAAAGCGGTCAGGCCCATTCTGACTGCTGTCCCTGAAAAGGTCTGATAATAATCTCCACCTTTTATATGGAGATGAATATTCTGATTGATTCAGAGCAGGTGGGGTGAAGAGGAACACTAATGATGGCTGAAAAAAAAAAAAAGAAAGGACCATCGTAAATGAGGACACTGACGCTTTTGGCCACCTGTGCCCATTCACCTTTACTTTACACTGGTTGTCTACATTCTGTTTCCGTGGTAACATTCTCTCTAATAACACAAGCTGGGGGATGAGGACGCATAAAATATCTAAGATAAAACCATAACAGGATGATAGGTATCAGATGGGAGGCTTTGTGCATGCAGGAGGCTGATAAAAAGTGTGTGAGGAAGCACAAAGGTTAAGACACTCGACTGTGTCTGGGTGCTGACTGACAAACATCTCTTAAACATCCTAGTCACGTCTTTTCTTTTTTTTTTTAAATGTAGTTTTTAGCGCTTCTAAAATCTGTGGGTTTCAGCATGATCACTTTAATGTTCTTTCTTTTATGTAAAGAATCGTTTAGGAAGAGACAATGCTCAACAGTTAAAATGTGAGTGCTGCTCCTTTGTTTTGTTAATCTTGGTAAGAAATTGGCTTGAGCCTGAGCCACTCTTTTTACAACATGTATCTGGTAAAGTGTGTGTGTGTGGGAGGAACAGAAAAAGAGATGAGCGGGGGCAGGGAGATAGAAAGAATGGAAAAAGTATGACACATAGGAGGAGAAATTATTTCCAGCTATATTACATGAGTACCTTTGTGAATATGTTACATAATAATTCCTCTGAATGGCTCCTCCACTCATCTGTTCCCTTTAATGACTTTATCGGACACATATGCATTAGCCCCCTTTCTCTGCCTTTTTCCAATTACTGAAATTTCATCTCTCCTGTGATATTGGCAGCAAGATGATTCTATCTGGCGCAGTGCAAATAATAGCCTTGTGAATTTGGACGAGGTCTTTCCTCCACACAGATGTCTCATTTCTTGTAATTGTCACATGGGTGTGATTTCCACATGAGAGGCAGAGGTTTGAGGGACAGCTGGAGACAACCTATAAATGATGGCGCTTATGGATGGAAAAGAAATCAACGAAACCAGCACAAAACATTAACACAGAGCACGGTCACACACCCATCTTTAACACTGTCTTCTTCTTCAGACATATGATGAAAAAATGATAAATGTGTGTTTTAAAGGCACCTTTAAAACCAAATTGACCACCCCTAATTCTTAAATTACCATATGGCTGTTGCCTTTTTGGAGGCAAAACATTGTTAAAATCAAATGTTTGGATTGTAGGAGATGTAAGAAATTACCATAGTCGTGAAATGCCTCCAAAAATCCAAAATTATTTACTTTTGCACATTTTATCCATAACTGTAAAATATACAATTAGAAAAACTATGCATTCAAATTGTTTTTTTATAACTGGCAGCACACACCTTAAATGTATCAATCTTATTTTGTTGAAAAATACTGAACAACATCTGTGAAACAATACAAACTTGATTTTTTTTAACTGCACATGAGGTAATTCAAACTTCTGAAATATTTCAATTTCTTTAGTCTTTCATTTTCCAAATTTAAAAAAATAACCTATCAGTCTAGCAGAGCAAAAAGGCTACACTGGCTGACTTTTAGACTTTTAAAGACAGAGCAGTTTTACCTTTATTCTGGCTCCAACAGTAACTTTTTCCCCTAATCAAGCAATTGTTATGTTAATCATCTTTTTCAATCACAGGATTACTCACACATGCACAAACAGCAGTCTTCAAGTCTCACATTTATTGCATCAAAAATGTATGTGTAAATGTACAGTAAATTTCAGTCACAGTCAAAAAGTGAAATACATGAAAAAAAAAAATTACAAGCACAAGTGGAGCTGTATTTTATGAGCAAGCAAATCTCGAAACTGACGTTGATAACAACATGTAATTAAGTGGACACAACAACTGCTGCAACTTATGCCATTTACTGAAGGGAGTGATACATGTTTTCTCTTCAAATGTCTCATCGGCAAAGGCTAAAACGACCCAAAATGTGGGGCTGATACTGTTTTCGCTCCTTCGATTTACATCATAAATATGATACAATGATAAGAAATGTTACGAGTCTCAATTTTGGAAATAAAGATGGATAACTTTAATGTCTGTTCCAAGTAAAAACAGAAATTCCTCTTACGTCTTTTTAACTATTCCCAGTCCATCGTAGGCGGCCTTATCTGGTTGGTAATCCTCAGGGAAAATTAGTGACTTAATCATTTCCACACATAAAAAAATGTGTTTGAAATTATCATGGTGGCTCCAATAAGCCTGTGAGCGGATCATGGGGGTTCACACCAGAAGATAACCCGACCCAAACATTGGGCCGACTTTGGTCCCACACCATATTTCACCTTTGATTGTCAGGTTAAATCTTTTATGTGAATCAGGTTTCTGTGTTTTGATATTCAATTCTAGATGTTTTCATTTTTTGTAAGAGAACTCTTCTAAAATAGGACGTGACTCACAAGATCTGCGGGCATCACCAAGGGACAGTTGTGATCCAAGCTAAAAGGAGCAAGGAACAGCATGCTAACACATTAGTGCAACAAAATTTGAGGGAAATTGTCAGTTGATGCTTCTGGCTCAGAATATTTCACTTCAGAGGTGAAATACTATGTTGAATGAACAGGTGGAGAGTCACCAAAATCATTAAGGTTCATCCTCCAAGCCCAACAACAGTCTTTAGGAAAAGTCAAGACAATCCATCAAAGAAATTGCTAAGTTATTTTTAGTTCAAGGAAAGTGTTAGATTGAGCCATTAACTGAATAAAATTGCTATCCCTGGAGCCATGCTGCTAGCCGGGCTAAATATAGGTTCTTTCAGATGAAACTTGTATTTTCAGGTAGTTAAGGAAGGATTTTGTTCTTCTTTATTCCATTTTAACAGAGCTAAATCAAACTGATAGTCACTTTGAGAATATAAACTCTTCGTCTGCTTATGCTGTTGTGACAAGGCTGTGGTATAAATTACACAGCGCCCTGAAGGCCTGACCGTTGTCCTTCCGCTCTAACATACAACAGGATGAGGAAGCAGCACCCCCTCCTTAGCTCTGGGTCACATGGACTTTTCCAGGACAGCTCAGTGAGCAGGCAGAGCTGAAGCAGACATAAATATGGGCGTTTCTATTTATTTCCCTTAAGCACACAAAGCCACATACAGAAACCCTGCAATATTCACGGGTGGAAGACTAAAAAGTGCTGCCAGGATGTTCTACAGAAGCTAAATCAGGAATTTTTGCATCCAAGAGAAGAAATGAAGCAGTTTGTCCCTCCGAGGAATAACTGTAAATAACACAAACATAACACAGACTTTATGTTTCCGGATTCCACTGAAATTGTTGTCATGTGTCTTTAAAGAAGTCAAAACAAAAACACAAAATAGGGATTGCAGGTTGAACTAATTCCATTTCACACAGTGTCTTTCTAGGCTCATTAAACAAAGAAGGAAAAGTCTCAGTGAGGAGATTTGGCTTCACTACACTGGAAAATATCTTTGGTTTATTTACTTTGTATTCACAATGAAAGTAATTCCTTTGTGAGCATTCGAGACATCACAGGAATTTTGTGAGTTTTCACAGCTGAGCACTGGACAACTCTGGTGTCATTTTTTTCATAGTTGCTACATGGTGCAGTGGAAAATTTCTCAAAATGTGGTCAAAAATAACCGCTCAAGCTCCTCTACAGAAAGTTTCACAATCTCCCCGCCTAAAATGTGGATAAGCTGTAACACAACAGCCCCTTGAGATTCCCTGTCTACATTTACTATTTGTTATCCCCCTCAATTAAACGGTAACAGTCTCGTACCCAACCCCCATAGCTATTTGAGTTGTTGCTGGTCCACTTTTTCCAGAGGGTTCTCTCTCTAATGAGACCGTTTCACCCAGACCCCAAAGCAGCAAACATGTATCCCCTCCTCCCCAAAAGCTACTGTGGAGGCTCTGACAGCCTGTGACCAAGGTGGTTCACTGTAGTTAGGGCCACATCATGTCCTGGCTAATGCACCGCCATAAAGAAGGAAAAGAAATTAAAACATGACAGATACAGTCATATCTTTGCACGCTAAACATTTCCTCACAAGAATGTAAAATAAAAAAGGGCTTTTCATTGCTAGCAGTCACTCATTTTTGAAATCATGACATAGAAGTTGTCAGTCTTTGGTGTAGGTCTTGTTTGCTTCTGTGGCTCAGTTGGAAGTCAACTAAAAACTCTAAAAAGACGATTCAGAACGAGTTTTTGACTCTGTTGGGAATCTTCTACATTTAACATTTACATTGGTCGTTCAATACAACATCATTCAGTAGTTGCGTTATTATTCTTCAACTCACTGGCATGAGTAAGATTTTTCGTCCATAAATAGAACTGACATTTCCCATACTAAACGCAACAGAAACAGTACATGGAAAACATTTTTCATGTTGCCATTTTTGAATGGAATGTAAATCAAACTAGCTGACAAGGTTCAGTGCACAGAAAGAAAGCAGACTTCCCTTTTCAGAAGTGCTCCTAGCCTAGAGCGTGTGTGTGTGTGTGTACAGGCAGAGCTGCACTGCAGCCTGAAGTACTGCGTGTACTACGAGTAACTAAGACAGCACCAGGTGGGTGAGGAGTTCGCGGTGTCACAGAAAGAGGAAGATTAAATGAATGCTCCAGTTATTTTTTTTTCCAGTGCCATTTCATGACAGTCTTCTTGATCCAGTGTCAAAGAAAATTGAGCAGAAGATCAGGATGAAGTCCCCTGACACACCAGTAGTCAAGGCAACAAGAAAGTAGTCCTTCTACTCTGAGAGGAGGCAGTGTAGCTATCAATCAGGGGCACATATAGGGCAGAAGATATATTAAGACTCAAAGAAAACAAGAACACTTTAGTGTGTGATGTTACGCCCTGTGCTGGTTGTCTGCTAAACAATGTTTAATCTCAAACTACCACTGTCTGATCTTTGTTTCTCTTCCTTTGAATTTGATTCATTCTGACCCCTCTGTGAGTGCTTTGAATACAAATCATTCAGTTAGATTTATTCACCCTCATTTCCTAGTTTTCATGAAAGTTTTCAGAGATGTGTTTTTATTAAGAGAGAGTTATCTAATTTTGGCTACACAATTTTTTAATGTTGGCCTGAGTGTTTTGGTAACAAGAAAGTGTGAGTTGAAATAATGGCAGCATTGTGTGAAGCTGGGCAATAACTCAAATTATCTTTCAAAGGGTTTCAGCACTCCTTGTTTTTTAATTCTGTGAACTTAATAATTGTTTTTTAAGAAACTGAGTTGATTGTTGGTTGAAAAAAATGATTTCAGAGAGATAGACCAGAGAGAAATTAAATGGGCTATGAGTATGACCTCAAAATGTTTACTTACAAGTAGTATGCATGTCAACTAACAGAGTTAAATAATGGAGATATTAATGCCATGACTAAACTATTACCTAAACTGTAAGTTCTTTTGCGTACGTTTGCCAAACTGTGAGTTGTATATTGTTTAGAGATTGACCGATAATTGGCCTTGGCCAATATTGGCATTTTGACACATATCAGCATTGGCCCTTGTTTTATCAACAATCGGCTGATAAGAGACCAATTGAAAACTGGGTTATTTTGGCTCTTGAGCAGGCTGGTGTAGTTATAGAGCCTTCAACATGCCATGAATCAATGTGGTCCCACTTGACCTGATTGGGTAGCTCAGAAATAGCATTTAGAAATAACCTATTTGGCGCTGATAATCTTGTTCTAAGCTGTTGGTTTCAATGAGGCAAATATCAAGAACTGAAACTCCTACAAGCTCCCTTAGAAAGTCCTCACTGTCCCTTTAATTAACAGGAATTTAAAGAAAGTTAAGAGTTGGAGTTTGTATTATCTGTGTTTTCACTTTTACTGAAAATATTGGTTATCAGCCTCGTTGTCAACTAATAATTGGTATCGGCCCTGAAAAATACATACAGTTATGCCTAAAAGTTTACACCCCCTCCAGCAGAGTTTTCTGATTTTTTGGACTTTTCTCAGAAAATATGAATGATAACACAAAGACCTTTTTTGTCACCCATGGTCAGAGGTTGGGTGACGACATTAATTAACAACAACTTTTGAATCATAATGACAACAGAAACTTCAAAAATGACCCTGTTCCTTTTTTTTTTATACACACACTGATTACAAGTAAATAGTTCACAGGTGAGGATGGTTACCTTTAGTAGACATTCAAACACATTTGTGTTCACTTTTGTACATTTAACCACCAGAGTTGTATAAACTTCTTAACAGTGTCATTTTTTAAGTTTCTGTTGTCATTATGATTTAAAAAGAGTAAACTATTTTGTTTTCCATTAAATGTCTGCACCCAACCACTTACCATGCGTAATATAAAAGATTTTGTGTTATCATTCATATTTTCTGAGAAAAGGCCAAAAAATCAGAAATTCTGTCAGGGGGTGTAAACTTTTGGGCACAACTTTATCAGTCTATCTCTCATATTGTTGCTATTATAGATTTACATGCTACAATATTTTTCAACCAACTACACAGCTTTGTTTACATAGATGTGTTTAGGGATACTGTCAGATTTTTCTAAGCTGTTGAGACTAATTAAGAAGTGTGGGTCAAAGAGTATTCATCAGTGAGAAATACTTTGAAACAGTTTTAACATTCACAGTGTAGGTGTGAGGTAGGAGAGTCATATATGGGTGTAGCCCCTGTAACACCCTCCTGTGTCTTTGGATAACTGGCACAGCAGCAGTTTACAGCAGTTTTTACCCACTGAGACAGTCACACAGACATTTAACACCCGGACTGGTTTCAGAGAGTGATGTTCACTTACCTGTAATATAGTAACGTCTGTTAACGACTCTTCTTGTTTGAAAGTCCACAGTTAACCGTCACCAACCCCTAACCGTTAACTTAGCGGTACTAACCTATCACCTCCTCCTGGTGGAAAAAAAAGTCTAACTCTCGAGAAACTAAGGATGAAGTGCTTACTTTTATCTATGTCTGTCAATAAACGGTGAAAACAAAACAGTTTCAAGTCAAAGAGTAGCCGTTTATGTGTTTTTCTAAGCGATGTTCATATTTAGTCAGTCCTGCCTCCAGTTCCCTGTGTAACGGCTTTATCAGTCAGTGGAAGATGTGGCAGAGAGCTCGGTTTTCATCCGACTTTTCAAAGTTACTACTAGAGGGGTTCTTCTTCTCTAAAAACGCGAGTTAACATACCTTATCGATTGCTAGAGCGCTAGCAACAATTGATAACACCAAAATAAACATATTAATTACGGAATTATGCGTACTTGGAACTTTTCTTTGCGTTTTTAATCATAATTTCCTAATTTTTAACAGTGTTTTGTACTTCAATCCCCCCTACGCGCTGAATGGACCGGTCCACACTCCTCGCCATCCCCGTAGAAACAGTTGCAGCCGCGTCCGTATGGAAACTTATCACTGGAAACTATTATTAGCACAATATCGAAAATAAACTGTTTACATTTCAGGGAAAATCGTATATCTAGCTGAAGCACTAAGAAACTGCATTCAATATACATATTATTATCGGGAAAAGTACTAAAAAAACAGTTATTCTTATAATAAAAAAAAAAAATTACATTACATTTACGTACATTTTTACAGTTTCAACGACTTTACCTATTGGCTACCTTATCCAGACTTCTTATGAACTCCTGTCAAAACAATATTTAAGCGCTGCATGGTTTCTTCAAGTAGCAAAAAATTTTGATATCATACCTTTTTATAGACAGTTCCTTTTTACTTACAATCACCAGCATCATAATGTTGTCTGATAAATAAAACCTGAAATGCTACATGCATGACACATCACAGGTCTCTAATGCAGGGATAAATGCAGAGAAATAAAGAAAGCACCAGTATTAATCAAGTAATAACCCAATTTCATCTTCTGTGTGACTTAACCCATGCACACCCCTTCATCAGTGCCTATAACCTCTCTTGTGTAGGCTAATGTAACACTGCAAGCAGGGTGGTGTGTGTGTCAGCATTTCACTGAGTAGATAAATAATTAACTGTGTTTGCATGTGTGTGTGTGTGTCTTCCTGTAGCCTGACACCTGTTTCTATAAGCACGTTGAGTGTTTATCTCTACCTAAGAGTGAGTACAATACAGACTATGGGGGGGTTGAGGCAGTGATAGAACAGTCTAAGATGGCTTTTGTTGCTTTGGACAATTTGCAACCTAATACTGCCCCATCCCTCTTGCCTCTCAACAAGGGGACATTCACGTAACTGTTGTTATTGCTACTCCATCACTCAAATATAAATAAAACAGTTCCATTTTTACAAACAGATTTTCAAAAAAGAGGAAAAATATTACCTTGCTTTTAACTGCTGCGACAGTTTCCAACTCGTATATATATACCACAAAAATAACCCAAAAACTCAATATAAAACGGCATCTAATTATTTTTGAGTTATTCATCTCAAAATTTTCTTTCTAAATTCCTTTTTTTTTTTTTTTTTTACATACTAAGACAATCTAGAACATGTCCGTTCTTAAAAAATATGCCACTCTACTTCTCCCATATCATAAAGGTAGTTGAACAAGACTCACCAGCAAAAACACTGACCTATTATATTTCAAAATAAATTTGGTGGGATAGAAATGTGTTTTTGTGAATGTGTTTACATAATTGCTTCAGTGGAATAATTGCATATTCTTCCAACAGTTAAAATGTGCTGCTTGCTGTTTTTCTTCTTACCATTATTCATATTTCCACCTGAAGAATTGGGCTGGAATTCCACTTTGAAACATATTCATTGACCTGAAATAATCAATATGAAATAACACCAACTGGGACTCATTTTGAGGAATATTTTTTACTTAAAAGTTGGCCTTCTTCTAGTATTTGCAGAGGTGGTAGTTTTCTCCTGAAAAACTCAGTCTTCTGCTTAAATATGTGCATTTTGATATATTTCCCACCTATCAGAATATAATACATGCTTCTGTCAAGGCAGAGGCCTGCAACTTCCACATTCTCTGCTCAAAAATTGACTTTTCTAAAACTCTGTTGTTGTTGTTGTTGTTGTTTTTCAAATCTTATCTCCAGCAGGTAACTGAACTTGTTTTAAACTGTACGTTTAATTGTATGAGTACATATTTAAAAAATATTGTCCACCTTTCAGAATGGGATACCTGACTTCCAATTTGGCAAAATGTGCTTCCCAAATGTCTGTTTGATAATTAGCCCTGCATAGCAATCTGTTGTAAATTTGCACCTGTGCAGGTATAAGTCTATTGTGAGTCTGTTGTACTTTTCATCTACTTACAGTGGAAACTTTGTTATGACAGTAAGGTGAACAGATTCTATCCAATAAAAGACTCTGAAATGTTTTTGGCTTTGAAATTTTCCTCAGACAAAAAATCTCTCAAATATCTAATCAAAATTATTTTTCCCCCAGCAGAGGAGTAAAAGTCAATATTGATCCCTCTAGTATTCTAAAAGCTAGTGATTAAGGGTAAAACTGTATGAGTAAGACAGACACACCAAATGAAAACCAACATATTTAAACTTTAGGCATCAATCTGATGTATCAATCAGGGACAGAATCTTACATAAAGTCTTAAAAATTACTTTCGTTATCTTGCTCAGGGACAGAACATGACAGCTTTTCACTGGTTAAACATAGGACTATGTACTTAAAAGTTCAACTGTATGTGAAAGGTCAGTTTCTGTTACATAAACATTATGCTCCACCAGAGGCCGCTGAAAGCCCTACACACTGCTTTAGGGACACTGTTAGTTGTAAATGAAACATGTGCAGTTTGAACACAGTTTATGACAGGTCCAGTAATTTTAATGATGAGAGTTTGCAGGCACATCTGCCTGTCAGCCAAATGTTAGAGACTTTTCTATGCATGGGAAGATTTTTATCAGTATCATGTTATAAATCACATTTTGTTTTCAGTTCAGTTCAGAATACTTTATTGATCCCCTGGGGGAAATTGCTTTCAGTTACAGTTGCTCCCATTCAGACAGTATTTAAAATATAGAAAGTACAAATATAAACATATGCATCTTCATAGGAATAGATATTGCTTTTTCGAACACAGTTTCACATGACCATGCACATACTTTAAATGCAATTTCTGATCAAATATGATTACTGATAGAAAATGCTATTTCTATTTATTGTATGCCCAGGAAACAGCGTAAAATTGAAAGTAGCATTAAACGATATTAAACCAGGGAACCTCATGGCTCAGATTTAGTTCAGGCCCCAAGGAACAAAAGCTCCAGTCTTTGTTACACTGGTCATAGAATCAACTCAATTTGGTGCATGTCACATCCTCACATCCTGTTTAACCAAATAAATGTTATCCCCCTCCTACCACACACACACACACACACACACACACACACACACACACACACACACTCACACACACACACACACACACACATGATTTAATGATGGGGACAGGTAACCTACAATGTACAACCTCAACCTAATGAAAGAAACAAACTCAAAAGCAACATTGGGATTGAGTCATTCAAAATTTAATCTACATCTATATTTATGTCTGACATATTGACACACCTCAAGGCTACTGAATAAATTCATCCTAAGTCTAAATGAGACATTGCAAAATGGTGTGAAATTTCTTCATAGAATGGGATGTCCTTCCTCCATGCCACACATGCACATGTAAAAAACCAGTAGGAAGGGACTCACGAGTAGTGACTGCAGCTGTTAACGACTGCTCAAATATTGATCCGTCTGTCTTTGCATTACACAGAGTGAGGGGCAATGCCCCCCTATATAGTCCTCTGTCAATATTTAGGGAACACATGGCACCAAAATCAGGGTTTTTGCTTGATTAAGCTTCAATAACACATCATTAAAAGATTACGTTATCATCTTGGCTCAAGCTTGTTTAATGTTTAATTTATCAAATGTTGTATTCAAGAGATCTTAGAGGACCTATACTCATTTCCCTCAAATTGTAAGTTGCTAGAAAACAATGAAATAACACATTGAAAGGCTAATTATTCCGTCTCATGTTTAGTTACATGCAATTTTTTAAACCAGTTCTTTTTCAAACAAGGGATAAAGTGTTGATGAGTTTTGCAGATTGCAGGTGGCACCAGAATAATGAAGCCCTTGAGCAACACTGCAGTGATAGTGACTTGTGAAAAATCTGTTTAAACAAGTTTATGTTTTCATCAAACCAGAATCAAGAGAATGATAATTTGATGCAACAATTATTAAGGTAAAAGGTGTAAAAATTAAAATACAACTTCTGTGTTTTGCCAGTGAAGTATGTCAAACTTCCGTTTTAATAATTTCGTCTTTTGTCCCTTTAAACACAACGTCTCCGATTCAAAGCCCGTTGACCTGATCACCATGTTTATGTCAAAACAAAGACCTGGAGTAAACCCATGTTTTCCAATAGTGTGAGTACATCAAGCACTAACCATTCTGCTGTGATACTGCTGTTTTGTTCAAATGTTAGCTTTAAGGGTAAATATTAGATAAGTGTTTCTTTTTGTTCTTTTTGGTGTACTCTAATGTTATTGTCAAATGCAAAACATACATAGAGATAACGAAAGTTTGTCATGAATAATGAGAATGTGCAACTGCCTCACAGCTTGAGGGTCATTAGTTTGAATCCCATGCACGAGTTCTCTCCAGATACACCGGCTCCCTACAACAGTCCAAAACACGCTCATCAGGTTGATAGGTGATTATGCGAGTGTACACCTGAAAGGTTGTTTGTCTCTGTGTGCTAGCTCTGTGGTTGACTAGTGACCAGTAGTGATGCAGTCAGAGCGCCAATTTTTTTTGGCAGGACTGCCAAAGAAGAGACGTTTTTTTTTTTACTTCAAAACAGCTCCTGATTTGTTATCATTTGTTATAATTTGCAGCTTCAAATTTTAGCCATCCTAGCTAATGAATGATTTGTGTGTTGTTGGAACCTTTTGCTTTGCTGTTCAGTTGTTCAGAAACCTCATAATTGCTTCATTATGTGCCTTTAGTCTGTATAGAAATAAAATTTAAAAAAATAAATAAATAAAAAACACTGATCCAGATGCTGCTTTTTGTGCAGGTGTCACTCACTTTTTGTTAGTCTCTCCTCACCTCGGTGAGTGTCCCCCTCTCTGCTCAAAAAATGGTTTGATCCTTTACCCTCATATGTAATTGGCAGCATGGTTTGCCAATTTTGCTGCCTTGAGCGGAGCCGAGGGGCCGAGTTACAGCTGAGTAACAAGAGAAAAGTTGGCAGCCAAACTCTCACTCTCAATGTTTCTCAACCTTGGGGTTGTGACCCCACATGGGGTCTGCTGAAATCCAAACAAGGTCCCCTGAAATGTCTAATAATCGTTGAAAGAATAACTGATAAAAACATTTTTTAGTAACTATTACTGACATGAATGTTCAGTCATAATTATTCTTTTTTAAATTAAAACAAAAATCAATAAACAACTGTTTTAGCGTTTAGTTAGCATTTAATTATGAAGTCTTACATATTTTTAGTATTTTAAGTAGTTTGGTATTTTATTATCAAGTATTTTACCATTCAGTATTTTAGTAACTTTTAGAATTTTGTTACTAAGTATTTTAGTATTTCAGCATTTTAAGCATTTTAAATATTGCTTTTTCTATTTTTATTTCCCCAGATTGAGTATTAAAATATTTTAAGCAGAATGCTAATTTTCCAGTGTGAAAGTGATCTTTGGGCTGTTTGTTTCTAATCTTTGTCTACAGTTGTCTACATTGCTGACTGTTCTATTTGCTTTAACTTGTCCCTTGGGATGAATTAAGTTTTTTAAGTTTTAAAGTTCACTTGGAATAAAGTTTGCATCCTGATCAAGATAAGTAAAGTTGTCAGGCGCAGGAAAATTTAGGGGTAGAGCATGAGGGAGGACAAATAGAATTTAGTGGTCTACCTCAATAATTGATGTTGGATATGCTCAAACAAATTTCTTCTCTATTTTATTTGGAATTGTGCATATTCAACATTTTCTTTGGTCAAAAAGTTACAACAGCTATCACTTTTATGAATCACCACAGAATAAATTTTGGTAGCTAATTCAGTGATTTGTTCATCCCCAGTAATCGTTAATCAAAATAATCTCCTCCGGCTTCCTCTTCAAACTTTAATCAGCTTTGTTTACAGAGAAAACATTGCCTCCATTTGTGGTTAGAGATTGGGTCCAAATTTCAAACTGAAACTAATGTTAAGTCACCGGGTTAAAAGCTTGAAACAACATGCTCAGCAAAATCATTGCTTTTACGTACAGTAATGAATCTCTGAGATTTTGGACGTGCTTCAGTGGAAGGGCATGATTAGGCTGCACAAAACACCTGGACTGCCGATACATATGGATAAGATACACCTGCCTTTTTATCATTTGTGCAGATAGTGGCACTGCTGAGTAGTTTTTCGAAGAATATTCTAGATACTCAGTGTTTGTTACATCTGTGTTATGTAATATGACAGGTATTATTTTTATGTTCTAATTGAACTGACTTGAAATTGAAATAGTACACCGCATTATAGTGCAGATCTATGCTCCCTCTCACCTACTGCGCTCTGCCTGGTGCCCCCAGCCCAGCGTGGCTCTAAATCTCTTGCCAGACTCTTCCCCCTTTGTTGGTCCCAATAGGTAGAGTGAATTACCCAACTCCATATGATCTGCTGAGTCCTTTCCTACTTTTAGCACCTAATTTGGCCCTTCGGCTCGTTGTTCTCAGGAGTAGAGTGAACCAGTAGGTCTTAGATGTGGCTGGAAGTGAATATTTAGCACTGAATAATGAACACTGGACAATGTCTTGAATTTTTGTGATTAGATGTTGTTAGTTTTGGCTATATTATGTAAAAAAGGAAAACTAACCACTTCATTTTGCACCTCCGGCCAAACAACTTGAAGCACTTTGCTGCTCTTACTAAGGTTTTCCCTCTTGTCTAAATTCTTGCTTATGGTGGACGTGGCTTTGGACAAAAAAGTCTGCTAAATGAAATTGTAGAATTGTAGGACTGTAGAAATTCCAGGTGACATTCTTCATCTATTCAACACTTCAATTAATTTTCAATTACATTTCTGTACTTAAAAGAAACACTAAAATTATTTTAGTATGGATTATCAGTAGTGAGTTAATACCCCCCAGGACCCATCACAGCAGTGACAAGGTCAGACTGTCTTCACTGTTTTCATTGTCTTTGATGTGATGATAACACCTCCTGATCCAGATATGGGTTTGTGTGAAGACATGTTGGTTTTGATGGAGTACCCTGCAGTCAGTGAGTTCCTCAGATAACGACCAAAGGTTGAATCTGCGCAAGTTCAGACCCTCCATATTGTACGTGTGTGTGTGTGTGTGTGTGTGTGTGTGTGTGTGTGTGTGTGTACATGCACATGTGCGTATATCATCTGGAAGAGAGCCAAATGAGTAATCTATATGATGTACTGTACAGGGTACAGTAAACCTTATGTCCTGTACAGCGGTGTGGGCGTCTTGTGTCAACTTATAGAATGAAGCAAAAAGGAAACTTAAAAACAAGAACAGGACTTTTTTTATCTCATTAAAAACTTTTGAGTGTCATTTCCATATAAAACATGTTTTTATGTCACTTAAAATTTGACTTGACAATGCTATTCAAAATTTGTTTTGCAAGTCACTGTTTTTCATCTTAAGTGAACTAAAACACTGCTCTAAATCCATTTCTGTATCACACTATGATGAGCTTGAATCATTTTACCACCTGCATATAATACTATTTTCTCTGAAGATCAAAAATTAGATGATTTAATTGAATCATTTGGACTTGAATTTGAATGTCCTGCTCTGAACCGAGGATATACGGCTTGCAGATTCAGTTTTAAAATGCTTTTACCACCTTGTTTTTATGTGACGTCATGGTCTTATCTTGTTGTGTGTGTGCGTTTGTGTCCTTATAGCATTTTTACTGCCTTTGCCTTGGTCTCACTTTCTACTAGGTTAATAATTCAATCATTAAAAAAAATAAAAATCAGTCCTCTTGTATGCCAAAAGTCTGTCTTGTGTTATTGTTGTATCTGTATTTATCACATATTACTGCCTTTTCTACCTTGTTCTAATCGCTGGGCCTCGTGGTCTCAGTCTGTTGTTGGTTTTTTGCGCCTCAGTTCCCCTCTCCTGCTGTTATGATTTTATGTGTTGACAGTACATTTTGAGGCTGTACCCCCTAATTTGATCATTTTACTGTTTGTTTGATGACTTTTAAATTTTAATTTGTCTTGTTTTGCTTTGTCCTTTTGGAGCTTTCACTGCAGGGACACATTGTAAACTTACATTTTTAAAGGCGCTGTATAAATAAATGTATAAATAAATGTATATTTGTATTCACTATGTTCATCACTATCATTACTGTTATTTTTTTATTAATTTACTTATTAACTATTTGTTTGTTTATTGGGCTATGTCTATAGGTTTTATATTGTCTTAGTTACAAATTTTAAGTTCATTTTTGCCTCATCAAGGGAATAACAATCTGTCAATAGTTTGTATGTTTTATAATGTAGTCTTAGGTTTCTGTCATTTAAGCTCATGTGAAAAAGCATTGGATATAAAAACTTCAATAAAAAGTTGATCACAAAATAAAAATAAAAGAATAGTGAATATGTTGCTCACAGTGTCAGGCAGAGGGTCTTCTACCTGTGGCTCATTCTGCCCAAACTGGCTCATCTTAGTTGGATTTTGCTTGCAAGTAGATGGTATTGTATATATTGGACTACTTACAGTTGTGCTCTTAAGTCTACAGATCCTGGCAGAATTTATGGTTTCTTGGCCATTTTTCAGAGGATATGAATAATAACACAAAAACTTTTCTTTCACACGTGGTTAGTGGTTTGGTGAAGCCCTTTATTGTCCAACAACTGTGTTTAATCTTTTTTAATCATTAATGTCAACAGAAACTATCAAAATGACCATGAACAAAAATTTACGTCCCCTGGTGGTTTTGGCCTGATAAATGCACAAAAGTTGACACAAATGGGTTTGAATGTCTACCAAAGGTAACCATCCTCACCTGTGATATATTTGCTTATAATCAGTGTGTGAGTTTTAAAGGGCAGTGAGTTTCTGAGCTCCTGACAAACCCTCGCATCCTCATCAATAGCTGCACTGACATTTCTGGATTCTGAGTCATAGGGAAAGCAAAAGAATTGTGGGAAAAGGTAATCCCATTAAATAAAACAGGAAAGGGTTACAAAGATATGTAAGGAATTGAGGATGCCAAAAACCAGGGTTCCGTCTCTGATAAAGTGATTAACTGGGAAATTCGGGATTCTGTTGAAACAAAACCATAGTCAGATAGACCAACAAACATTGGGAGCTACAAAGGCTCAGGAAAATCAGTCAAAACTGATGGCAAGATGAATGCAGCATTTTATCAGAAAATACTGGACGAGGATTGGCATTCATCAGCCCCAAAGCCACACATGATTTGTACTTGCACGGTCCAGCATGACAATGATCCAAAACACAAGTCAGATTGACCTGTCATGGGCTACAGCAGAATAAATTGAAGGTTCTGGAGAGGTCATCTCAGTCCCCTGACATCAACATCATTGAGCCACTTTGGAGGGATCTCAAATCTGCAGTTGGTGCAAGGCAGCCCAAGAATTTACAGGACCTGGAGGCTTTTTGCCCCCAAAAATAGGCAGCCAAGACCCTCAGCCACAACAACCACAAACTTCAAGCTATTATTCATGTTAAAGGAGGCAATAAACAATACTAAAGACTAAACTTTTAATCAGGGTCATTTTGATGGTTTCTGTTGTCATTTTGATTTAAAAAATAGTTGACACAGTTGTTTGACAATGAATGGCTTCACTCAACCACTAACCATGAGTGCTGCTCTAAAAAATGACCAATAAATCATAAATTCTGCCAGGGTCTGTAAACTTATGAGCACAACTGTATACTTCCACTCAACAGCCCAGTGGTATGCACAGACATTTGAAGGGCAGTGGTGAAAGAAAAACTAAGGCACATACAGTGTGCATTTTGGCTCCATAGAGGGCACTTCAGCATATTTTGGCTTCCAAGAAGGCAATCTGTCATGTCTTAACCAGCCAAAGGAGCAGATCAGTGCAGTTCACCAACCAGGAGGGCACCTCAGCATTTGTTGTGGCTCCAAAGGGAGGTACTTTAGCGTGGGTTTGATTCCCAAGAAGGGGCACTTTAGCACCCATTTTGTCTAGAAAGAGGGCACTTTTGTGCGGGTTTATCACTTGGGTCATGGGGGGAAGGGCTATAATGGAGGGGGCAGAAAAGGGTCAAACATCGGAATTACTTAAAAGCCGAAGAACACCATTGAGCAATTGTGAAATGCAATCGTCATTTCCATTAAGTGCGAAGCAATAGTGTTGGATTTGAGGCAACTCTATCCTGATTCTGTGCAATGTGCTTGCAGGTACATAGTGTTTGTAATGTAGTTCCTGTGAGTAATTCAGCAAAGGGAGAGTACAAAAATTAAATCATAAAATGAAATCACAGGACAATAAAAGACACCAAATACAGCATAAGTAAAGCATTCTTCTGTACAAGGGTAATCAAAGACCTGTTTGAATACTTGCAGCTGATTGAATATTTACAGGAAGACCATCCCACAATGTTTGAGCCACTACTTCAAAAGCACGGTCACCTTTCGTGCTCGTACAGGCTCGAGGGGCAACCAGCAAGTCCTGGTCAAAGGACCTCAGTGACCCAGTGAGATACAGGTGGAGCAGGTCGGCCATATATTCAGGAGGTAAAAGTGCTGAAGGGGAAAGCACAACCTATTACTGAAGGATAAAAGTATTCATAATTATACAGAAAATGATTCTAAAACTGGCATATTTAGTGGCCCCAGGTATACATACGACCAAACAAATCCCGAAACTATAAGTGCAGAGACCTTGGGATTTCTATACATGTAAATCAATTACATGCATCTTCATGGGGACAGTACGTGTGCATACATGCATGCCTGCTTTCTCGATATGCTGTACAAAACATGATAGCCTATGACCTTTCTTGGAGGTATAGTTCTATCAGTGAGGTTTTATCAGGTTTGGTCTAAAGTGCTAGCCGTCAGCTGCAGATAAACTGAACAACAATCACCGGGGTTTATTACACAGAAACAGATACCCTGTGCATGACTTCATTGTGTCTGGACTTTCAGCCAATGTTTGCTCAATCAGACTGACTGGCAGGTCAGTACACTGTCACAAATGGTACCACAAACTGTATTATGCTGTAAAGCTGTGGTGTGAGTGAATCACTTTTTGTAAGATATTTCTTGAGTTAAATACAAGGCTGCATATTAAGAATTGAGACATATGTACTTTTTTATCTGAAGTAAATACAACCCATTTTGGCATTTTTTGCACTTATCTACACATTCTGGACTTGATAGATTATTGCTTTGTCCAACGTGGCCCTCTACAAATTCTCAGGTGGATCAAATCCTTTAACATTGAGATTTTAGGCATATGATCAATCATGGCAGTTCCTCGAGTAACTATTATTTCATTAATATTATTATTTATCAGAATGCTCCAGACAATAGTCCTGAAAAGTCATTACAGTTTGCAAAATGCAGTCAGCAATGAATCACACGGAGAAGGATCTAAGACATATAATTTCGAAAAGCTACACAAAGATTTTTAATGAAACTTAAGATGGATTACTGTTCTTGTTTAAATTTTAAGAATTAAGAACTTAAGAAAATAAGAACTTTGAAGAAATATCAAGAATCTGAGAATTAGGCAGCAGAGAAATACAGCTCTTAATTTCAGAAAAGTGTCGCTAAAGCTTTTTTCTGGCAGGTTCAGACCGATAAATAAGAGGCCTTCAGCACTTCATGGGAGAATCTCAGAGAAAACAGGAGAAGGTCTGAAGTGAGTTGAGGCATTTCTACCTTTCAAGGGCCACACTAAAAAAAATTAAAATTTAAGCAAGTTGTGTGTCGTATTTTTTGTAGAAAATGTCTTTTTAGACATTATTTGAGCCACACTTACCTTTCCAGTCAAGAAACAAATCTCATTTCAATTTCTTTCAAGACAAGAATAAGGATTGAATTGCTTGTAATAAGTTAAAAAAAAATCTGCCAGTAGAAATAATCGCTTGTCAAGTTTCTTGAAATTAGAACAAAAGGAAATTTCTTTTTCCTAGTTACAAGCAATTTAGACCTCATTTTTGTCTTCAAATAACTTGAAACAAGACTGGTCAGGAGAATAACGCTCTTATTCAGTCCAAAAATACATTTTTCACTAAAAGTAAGATAAAACGACTTGCTTTGATTTCAGTCTTTTGCAGTGCAGTCACATGCTAGGGAACTGTGGCTGGATGCAAAGAGGGTGGAGTCATTTTCAATGACTGTGTTAACAGCAACTGCCAATCACATCAGCTTTTTTTCAATCTACTCTACAATCCTGATTTTGGAAAAACAAATAAATCAATCACAAATTATGATCTCTGTCTGAAACAAGTGTAGATAGTTCAATGATTAATCTATCTTATGCAAGTCTAACCCATTTTTTTCTAACTCTTGAGCTTTATATTTGATAACCCATAGAATTACAGCAAATCTATTCAAGGTCATTGAAACTATTTTGCAATTCCCAATAAGCTGTCATTGCACAGTCCTAGTCAACTTTACTTCTATCAAAAATACAATTTTAAAATAGCTTCACTCTCAACAAATTTGGGTAGATTTTCCCAAATCCCTCATGTGCATACGAATAAACAGACGACCACTGATTGAACAGAACTGACTTTGCACTAAATGTATCTCTGCACAGCTGTATCTCTTTCAAATGGTCATGTGGGTGCGTTATCATGCCGCTTGATCATGCACTATCAGGAAGCAGTGTGTCCCCTTCAGACTGCTTTTCAAACTGTAGGAAAAAGCAGAATCAGTGCTTTCATTGGATTAAACAGTCGACCTTTATGCAGAGGGACTGATTGGGCAAGAGTACCTGCAGCTGCCCTGCGGTGGGCGCATGCACATGTCTGTCTGTGTGATGAGGGTCAGGGAGTTTAAATCACTCATGGGCCTCATCAGGTGGGGAGCAGGACCATAGTGCTATGCAGGTGCCCGTCCCTAATAAAATATCTCCAAAATATCACTTTATCATGCTTGATGTATTTTCTCCTTATTTGCACTCCTTATCTTCCTCTACAACAAGGGCCTTTCTATTACACCCTTCATCAAAAAGCACTGAAAAGTTCCTGTAATAATTGTTTGTTGTATGTAATTTTGTGGTTCAATGATGCTGAATAATGTTAGGGAAGTGATGCACGTAACTGATTCTGCACTACTTTGTATAGTTACTATAAAGCTTTTGTTACATGTCACTCAAAGCCCCACTCACATAGACGTACGCTCCTGAGAAATGAAACCAAAGGAAGGTCAAGGATCTTTTTAAAAAACACTGTGAACATCATTATCTCCTAATAAGATTTCACCTCAAAGTTCATCCAGAGTTTAGCAGAGCATAAAGAATAAGTACAATGTCTTACTGGGATTGACGGTTATTACAAATGTGATGATTTTATTTTTAATTTAGCATTTATTTTTATTTTATTTATAGTTTTTCTATGCAATACACTGCATGATTCACTCACACGTGCAAGAATCTATACTTAGACTTGTGTCTCTGAGTATCTCCCCTTAGTTTAATAAGGGAAGAGCAGGATGTCTGTAGGAAGTATAAGGTATCACTAACTCCACATAATCTATATCTATATATTTCCATACAATGAATTGACATTATGGATTCAAGCTGCAGTGAAAGATATCTAAAAAGTGATGGAACATTGAGAGTTCAGAGGCTGGAGCCCCCTTTGGACTCTATCTGTGTACATGTCTGTCAGTGCAAACACTGTCCGTTCCTGACAAACTTTTAGATGGTGCTGATGGCTGTATATTGCAACAGGCCATTACACAATGTTCAGATGAAGTCATCGAATCAATGTGCAGAAGAACTCAAGGGATAAAAAAAACTTGCACAGTAATAAAGATTAAAAATACAACTTGAGAGTATAATGAGTACGGTTCATTTTTGTTACTTTGTTACATTTAGGAAAGAAAAACATCCATGAATCCAAAGTTGAAGCTTATTGTGAGTTCATGGCATCCTGCACTGCAGAGGAGTGGACAGCGCTTCCAAATCAAACAAAAAAGACACGAACCTTTGATGATCAAAGTTCATGATTCAACCCAAATCAAACTTTGTTTTTACTGTTTTCATTCACACTTGTGAAAACGAGAGCAACAACAACAAGCAATCAACTCCTAAAAAGGTCCTGTAAGTATCATAATCTATTTTTAAGATATTCTTAATTCACTTTAAGGAAAGCTGAGTTAATTAAAATTGAAAATTAAAAAGGCTTTTTAACTCACACTAATACCAGAATAGCATAATTTCCCTTAAACAGTCAAATAAAATGATCAAAGTGACACTGGGAGAGGAATTAAACATTTACCTGACTAGAAAATCTGCTTTGAAACGGTTTCTTTTTCAGTGGATATCATCAGTGGATAAAGCAGCTGATAAGTTAATCACCTTTTCATCCAGGGCTGGGACTTTGTGTTTTGACCATACCTTGATCACTCAGTGTTAACTATTGGCCATCTACAAGTGACCTTATTCACACTAGTGCTTTTCTTCAGTTTTAAATTGAATGACTGACTTTAACATCAAGACTTTGCCTGAATGTGTGAAAATTGGGACCCAATTTCAATTCTTTCACATATGCTGCAGAAGTGGAACCAATATTGGGATCAGTCTTTGTAAACTTTGTCCTACAGCTTGATGACATCTATCTGAAAATAATCATTGGCTTCATAAAATGTATCATCATGTGCCTTGTTAAAAAAAGTTTCTTATTGAAGTTTTTGATGGACTGACATGATGCAAAACACTAAAAGTTGGGCCTCATTGTGTTTAAAGAAGAAAACTACTCACAACTGCTCTTTGGGAATAAGTAAAGGATGTCATAGTTAGCACAACACTATAAAGAATACAACAGATTAGTTATTTGCTTTCATCTGACAGCGTATCCATCCCAAAGTTGCATGTATTCAGAAATATGGCACATTACTTGTGTAATTTGATGAAAATATTATTTAACCAGAATTGATCAGTTTTGTAAGCCTGTGCTTTGTGACATGACTCCACTCTTAAACCTTTTGCCTTTGTCCCTCCACACAGGAGGGTGGAGTGGACTTTGAGCATTCGAAGCTCCTGATGTGCCTCCCTGTCCTCTGTCAGAGCCTGGCTGAGAGTATAAAAGCCCTGATCTGGAGCTAAGGAATCAGTCTCGTCTGAGTACTCGCCAACTGTAAGGGAGAGAGCTTCAACGAACCCAACATGGGGGACTCTAAGCTCTGCCTCTTGCTGCTTCTCAGCACTTTTGCATTGGCCCGTAAGTACATCTAGGAAAATGTCTTAGAAAAATGTTATACCAAAGTTATCCATTGGTATTCATTTGATTTTGCATGTGGCTTATTGTGGTCATTTTATACTGTAAGACATGTTTTCATTTTAAAATATGGTTTAAAAACTACTATGTATTTTTTTAAATCTTTACCGGTTTGTTTGAAAATGAGAAATCAAATGCAAGAATCAGTCACAAGACATAAATGTACCAACCTTTAAGTGGAAATATGTTTTGGGAAAGATCATTGCACATGAAAACGCTAACTTTTTTTCTCAACATTTTCACTCAATGTTATAGTTATCAGTTTCACTCAAGTTACTTAAATGTTTTACTTTTCTTTAAAGATGCCCAAGATGAAGAAGAACCCACCTGCTTGTGTAAGTTATACAGATGACTCCACATGATCATGTTCAAAATTGTTTTGTATTGGTATCTGAGAATACGCATTTACAAAATGTTTTAGAGAGTTAAAAAATTCTTTGCCATTGATTTTCTCATCTAGTGGCCAAACGGTACAAGACCCTGCACAAGTATGAATACCTGTATGAAGCTGAATCTCTGAATGCCATCAACGGAGCCTCAAATCTCTTGAACGGACCCAAGGGCTCCTGCAAGGTACGAGAAATATAACAAAATGTGTTTTGTTTTTTTTCATCCCATAGTTGTGGAGGATAAGATGATAAGATGCTCTTTCTCCGACAGGTTGTGATCGAAGTACCTCAAAGCTGTCACTACATCGTCAGCACAATCGGTTGTGTCCTGACCGAGGTGGTCGGCAATGATGCGGAGGGCAACCCTGAGTTCGGTCCTTCTCCTGCCTCTGACGCTTTTGCGGCTGATATGGAGAAGTATGTTTCATTAATGGGTTTCAATGTTGCGACAATACAAGTTCAATGAGCACACACTGACAGTTTTTACTTTGGGTGTTAGAGGTAACATCATCATGTTTTCTACAGACAACCTAGTTAATCTAGTGATAGTTATCCCAGTGTCTTCTTTAAGCCTTTGATCTGATTGTTTGGGAAGTTTTACCCTTGAGATACAAATATAAATCTTGTGCATTTCCTCTCCAGATACCCGCTGAAGGTTGTGGTTGAGGGAGTGTACGATGTGAAACTGTACCCTGAAGAGGGAGAGACAACAAACATCCTGAACGTCAAGAGGGGTATCATCACTGCGCTGGCTGTCCCTCTGGTGGAAGAGGAGAAGAACAAGCTCATGGTAAATTTATTCATAGAGTAGTCTGCATTACATGATAAGGGCTGAGTCTTAGAGTAAGTCATGCTTTTATTTAGATATTATTTTTTACTTTAAACCACTAATACTGTTCAAAAACAGGCTATAATGCATGGTAGATGTATTTTATTTTTACAAATGTGTTGACATATCTAACATTCTATCTGATTTTTCCCTTTCAGCCCACAATCCATGGCATGTGCAAGACGATCTATGACATTAATGCTAGAGAGGACATTGCAACTGACATCAGCCTTGAAAGGGACCTGTCTCAATGTGACAAATTTTCCCCAATCAAGACTTACACCAGCCCCCTGGCTCTCCCAAGCATGGTAAGACATCCAAACCTCATATTGTATTGTCCATGCAGTTTTCAGAGAAAACTCCAGAAGCTGGTTACAAATACAAATAAATGATGAATTCAAAATGCAGGAAAGGAGTTTATGGCTTTAAAAGATATATTTAGTATGGCTAAAGCTTTCATATTGTACTGGTGCAAGTAAAATGAAATCAATGTTGAAGGAATGATATAAACTCTAGAATAAACTTATATGGCATGAAACAGAGAAGTCACTTTTTATCTCTCAGAACTGCAAGTGATTGAGAAATGATGCCTTCAAACTGCTTTGCACAATATTTAATCTTGTGTTTTGTTTGTTCGTTTTAATCTGAACGCACTAAAATTGTATACTTGTCATTTCCAGAACTATGCTCTGTCCAAGCTGATCAGAAGCAAACAGTCCTGCAACTACAAGTTTGACAATGAGAAAATGCACATGACTTCTGGCACCTGCACTGAGACACATATCTTCATCCCTTTCTCACACAAGTATGTTTCAACCATTGACAAGAAAACATGATTTTCCCAAATGAGTATGCAATTTGGTTGAACATGTTGTCCTCTTACAGGGGAGAATATGGAGTCACCAATGTTGGAAAACAGGCACTGACTCTGGTCGAGGTTGCTCCATACAATGAGAGAGTCTTTGAAACAAGTATGTCTTTTTGATGGTGTTGGTATGATGTATGAACGATATGCCATTGAATGCAGTGTTAACTCATTTTAATCACACTGTAACACAGGTACCATTGTCAAGAGTCTCCACGCTGATACTGTTGAGGACAAAAGTGTTATCCAGGATAAAGATGCTGGTCTGAAGCTCCTGGGAGAACTGGCAGCTCTGCCCGCAACCGAGGGACACAGGAGATCTGACCTCTTCCATAGGCTTGTCACCATGGTCCGTGGAATGAAGGCAGAGACCCTGAGCCCTGCCATCCCTGAAGCTCTTGCCATATCCAGAGCCCTGTCCTATCAGGTCCTTGTTCAGTGTGGCACACCTGAGTGCAGCAGTGCCATCATGCAGATCTTCAGGACTCTTGACACCTCTTCACTGGAAGTTGATGCTGGAGTTTTCGCTTTGGGACTTGTGTCCAATCCTTCCCCCCTGCTGATCAACGACATGCTGGAGATGGCCAAATACAAGCCCAGCAAGCCCATCATGTATGCTCTGAGCAATGTGGTCAAGAGGTGAGCAGATCTAACCTTGTTTTAAGACATGACGATAAGACTTTATTTCAGCATGTATTTTCCCTTTTCAAAGGTTTTAGATTGTTAACACTTTGTTTCTGTTGTAGATACTACAAAGCTGAGGGAAAACTGATCCCTGAGATTTATGCTGTTGCTGATTTTATGCTTGAACAGCTGGGTGACTGCACTGGTGACAAGGACAAAACTTTCATGACCTTGAGGGTGGGTATTTTAAACAAAACCTCAATTTAGATCAGACAGAAGTAGTACAGGCAAGAGCTTGGGCTTCGATTTCAAATTACTAGAGTGAATTATTCTAGAAGATGTTGTTTTGCACCTTGAGGCAGAGAAAGCTTGGCAAATTTAGGTTCCCCCTGATGAGTGAATGATAACCTTTGTTTTGTTTTGTTTTTAGGTCATTGGAAACATGGCTGCATCCATGGGACCTGCCAGTCCTGCTCTCAGAACAGCTGTGATTCAGTGTGTGAACCAACCTGCTGCTGACCTGTCTGTGCAGGAGGCTGCCATCCAAGCATACAGGCTCACCCCTGTCCCTGAGGAGGTAAGTTTGGAGGAAAGAGTTTTCAAATGAAATTTTTGGGGGGAAAAA
>RPOG01000384.1:52558-400737 GCA_008086565.1 Thalassoma bifasciatum
GCAACTGACATCAGCCTTGAAAGGGACCTGTCTCAATGTGACAAATTTTCCCCAATCAAGACTTACACCAGCCCCCTGGCTCTCCCAAGCATGGTAAGACATCCAAACCTCATATTGTATTGTCCATGCAGTTTTCAGAGAAAACTCCAGAAGCTGGTTACAAATACAAATAAATGATGAATTCAAAATGCAGGAAAGGAGTTTATGGCTTTAAAAGATATATTTAGTATGGCTAAAGCTTTCATATTGTACTGGTGCAAGTAAAATGAAATCAATGTTGAAGGAATGATATAAACTCTAGAATAAACTTATATGGCATGAAACAGAGAAGTCACTTTTTATCTCTCAGAACTGCAAGTGATTGAGAAATGATGCCTTCAAACTGCTTTGCACAATATTTAATCTTGTGTTTTGTTTGTTCGTTTTAATCTGAACGCACTAAAATTGTATACTTGTCATTTCCAGAACTATGCTCTGTCCAAGCTGATCAGAAGCAAACAGTCCTGCAACTACAAGTTTGACAATGAGAAAATGCACATGACTTCTGGCACCTGCACTGAGACACATATCTTCATCCCTTTCTCACACAAGTATGTTTCAACCATTGACAAGAAAACATGATTTTCCCAAATGAGTATGCAATTTGGTTGAACATGTTGTCCTCTTACAGGGGAGAATATGGAGTCACCAATGTTGGAAAACAGGCACTGACTCTGGTCGAGGTTGCTCCATACAATGAGAGAGTCTTTGAAATAAGTATGTCTTTTTGATGGTGTTGGTATGATGTATGAACGATATGCCATTGAATGCAATGTTAACTCATTTTAATCACACTGTAACACAGGTAACATTGTCAAGAGTCTCCACGCTGATACTGTTGAGGACAAAAGTGTTATCCAGGATAAAGATGCTGGTCTGAAGCTCCTGGGGGAACTGGCAGCTCTGCCCGCAACCGAGGGACACAGGAGATCTGACCTCTTCCATAGGCTTGTCACCATGGTCCGTGGAATGAAGGCAGAGACCCTGAGCCCTGCCATCCCTGAAGCCCTTGCCATATCCAGAGCCCTGTCCTATCAGGTCCTTGTTCAGTGTGGCACACCTGAGTGCAGCAGTGCCATCATGCAGATCTTCAGGACTCTTGACACCTCTTCACTGGAAGTTGATGCTGGAGTTTTCGCTTTGGGACTTGTGTCCAATCCTTCCCCCCTGCTGATCAATGACATGCTGGAGATGGCCAAATACAAGCCCAGCAAGCCCATCATGTATGCTCTGAGCAATGTGGTCAAGAGGTGAGCACATCTAACCTTGTTTTAAGACATGACGATAAGACTTTATTTCAGCGTGTATTTTCCCTTTTCAAAGGTTTTAGATTGTTAACACTTTGTTTCTGTTGTAGATACTACAAAGCTGAGGGAAAACTGATCCCTGAGATTTATGCTGTTGCTGATTTTATGCTTGAACAGCTGGGTGACTGCACTGGTGACAAGGACAAAACTTTCATGACCTTGAGGGTGGGTATTTTAAACAAAACCTCAATTTAGATCAGACAGAAGNGAGATGGCCAAATACAAGCCCAGCAAGCCCATCATGTATGCTCTGAGCAATGTGGTCAAGAGGTGAGCACATCTAACCTTGTTTTAAGACATGACGATAAGACTTTATTTCAGCGTGTATTTTCCCTAAAGTTTCCAAAATCTAACAATTGTGAAACAAAGACAACATCTATGATGTTTCGACTCCCTTTTGACTAGGGACTCTAAATACGACAACGACTAAAATACGAACTTGTCGACCCACTGACGTGACCACTGTTCCTGTTTTGAAAGTACTGGAACTCCCACCCATAAAATTTGTTTTGGAGTTAAATCATCAGACAGAAGTAGTACAGGCAAGAGCTTGGGCTTCGATTTCAAATTACTAGAGTGAATTATTCTAGAAGATGTTGTTTTGCACCTTGAGGCAGAGAAAGCTTGGCAAATTTAGGTTCCCCCTGATGAGTGAATGATAACCTTTGTTTTGTTTTGTTTTTAGGTCATTGGAAACATGGCTGCATCCATGGGACCTGCCAGTCCTGCTCTCAGAACAGCTGTGATTCAGTGTGTGAACCAACCTGCTGCTGACCTGTCTGTGCAGGAGGCTGCCATCCAAGCATACAGGCTCACCCCTGTCCCTGAGGAGGTAAGTTTGGAGGAAAGAGTTTTCAAATGAAATTTTTGGGGGGAAAAAATTGAAAAATAAATCTACTGGACTTATTTGATTTGTCTTCTTTGGTCACAGGGCAGAGAAGTTCTCATGCAGGTTCTGTTGGACAGTACTAGCCCATTGCAAAAGCGTGTTGCTGCATATCTGGTTCTCATGAAGGACCCACAGCCCAGTGAACTGGCCCAGCTGGCAGCTGCTCTGCCCATTGAGCCAGACAGCCAAGCCAAGAGCTTTGTGATCTCCCATGTGACCAACATTCTGTCCTCAACTGAGCCAGAGACCTTGGAGTATGTACTAATCACTTATACCTTCAGATAAACTCTCTTCTCACTCTACATGGTGAGAAGGTCAAGGGTTGAATTGTAAACTATTTTCTATTCTACCTATAGGCTGAGGCAGAAGATTCTTGATGCCCTGCAGGGCAATGAGGTTGGAGCCATTATGGACCCCACTAAGTTCTCTCGTAACTACAAGATGGGGTCTGTTGAGGGCAACATGATCTTTGAGGGAGCCAGCTACCTGCCAAAGGAAGTCATGCTTGAAATGACTCTGAAGGCTTTTGGTTTTGATATTGACATGGTGGAGGTAAACATCTTGATCGAACCCATGACACAAATATAAGTAGACACAGTTCTGTTGGCAGACTAACGTCTTAAATTTGTGATCTAAACAGGTTGGCATTGAAGGCAAAGGATTTGAGCCAACCGTGGAAACCCTGTTTGGAGAGAATGGTTTCTTCCCAGACACTGCCCTGAAGATGATGTACTTTGTCTCTGAGAGCATGCCACTCAAAGTCAATGAAATCCTGCAGAACATTGTGCCTGCCTTGAAGAGAGACAGGATGAAGAGACAGGTAGAGACAGAGCAGTCTTTAAATGCACACAATGTTGCTGAAAACTCTGATTACACTCTGAAAACAGTGTCACATGTTTCTGTGAAGGAAATATTGGAATAAAAGACATTTATTTTCAGGCCACCCAGAACCTTGTGAGGGACCTTACCCGCAACCTCAACAAACTTGTGAGAGACTTGACAACGAGCCCTGCTCCTGAGGCCATGGTTTATCTGAGGCTTTTGGGTAATGAGCTGGGATACCTGAATACAAATGACATCGAGGATATTGCCTACTCTGCTGTCGTGTGGATTGACAGCATGTTCAAGATGTTCCCAACTGACGTGAGAAAATTTTCTGTTGAGTTTAAAAAAGAGACACATTGAGCTTTTGGTGTAGGAATGCATTGTTTATGAGTTGTATTGTATTGTGTATGTCTTTTTCCTACCACAGCTGGTGAAATCAGTGATGGGCACGGCTGACAATGAAATGTATGGCCACCTAATCTTCATGGATAATGAATTCTTTCTGCCTACCGCCGCTGGTGTGCCTTTGAGAATTGCACTGTCCGGTACCTTCACCCCTGGCATCAAAGGTGGACTGAAGTTAGCCCCTGATATGGTGAGGAGAAATAACTATAAAAATAAACAGCTATTATAGAAATGTGGTGTTTAAAAACACACAAGAAACAGAAGTTGATTGTATCTTCTGTTTCCACAGAGTGAAGTGGCCTTCATGCCTTCAGCTGGCATCGAGTTTGACACTCGAATTGGTTCATTCATCCCTGAATATGTAAGGTCTGGTTTAGAGATGCACACCAGCCTGTTCCATGAGAGTGGACTCGCTGCCAAAGTCTCCCTTGCAGGGGACAACATCAAGCTGACTATCCCTGCTGCTGGAGCCCCCATTAAGCTCTTGAAGATAACGTAAGTGGCATAAAACTTTAATAACATGTTTCTATGAACATATCAATAGTGCCGTAAAATGATAGGAGATGTTTGAATTCGTACATCCATTAGAAGTCATGTTCCTTTAAAAGGCAACAAATTACATTTTTACTTCTCATTTTAAATGCAGAAACAACCTGTTGGCAGTGACTGGATCTTCTGAGTGGGTCATCCCCCCCCTGGCAACAGACAAGGTCGATGTTAGCGAGTGCACTCCTTTCTTCGCTGGAATGACATACTGCAGTGCTCTGCAGTACACAGATGCTTCTTCTCTAGAGACGGCCCCTTACTTCCCATTCACTGGAGACAGCAAGTACGTAAAACTGTGTAAATAGCAAGAAAATCTACTTCCAATTATTCATATAAATTAACTGTGAATGTTGATGATTGATTTGATTTTTCTGACAGACTCGCCATTGAACTCCACCCAACTGGTGAGGTCTCTGAGTATACAGCCACACTTTCCTATGAGCTCCTCAGGGAGGGAGAAGAGGGCCGTGAAAAGGTTGACTCTCTGAAGTTTGTTCTTAGGGCTGAAGGTAATGTGCAGTTAAAATAAAAAGTCTGTTCATAGAAAGCAGAATTTGAAATGAAAAGCATATTTAAGAATGAAAAGCGTGTTTCATTTTGGTGTCATATTTGTTAAACAACAGGTGCAGATCCTGCTGAAGCCACAGTAAATATGAAATTCAACAGAAGAAAGAATGCTGTCTCAGCTGACGTCCAGATCCCAGACTATGATTTGGAGGCAGGACTCAGACTGGGAGTCATTGATGGTAACACCAAGGGCCAGGGAACCCACGCTGTCTCTATTGACTTCGTAAACAAGAACATCCCTCAGCTCTCCCTGGTTGGCCGTGCCAAGTAAGAAATCGATCTGATTGTCAAGATAGAAAAATAATGTCCTCAGAGTAATGGGGATAAAACTAACTGAGTGCTATACTTTTCAGGATTCAGGGCATGAAAGAAGCTATGCTTCAAGGACAAGTCATTTTCCCTTTGATCAAGGCTGATGCTACTGTCACAGCTACTGTGAAGCGTGAGGAAGAACTGGAAATGGAGCTTAAGAGTGAAATTAAGGCCTGGGGAGCCACATCTGTGCAGAAAATTGCAGCTAAATATGGTAACTTTATTGTTCTTCTCTTCTTCATAGAATTACACAACCATTTAATTTAAGGCTGCGGAATAATGCATATTAGCATACAAATAGAGGCTATTAGGCAATACTCTCTCTCTCTCTCTCTCTCTCTCTCTCTCTCTCTATTTATATATATATTTATATATATGAAGAAGAAGAAAAGATTGGCCATTGATGGCAATTAAACTTTTGGGGACATTAGCTTCAGCATATGATTTTTTAAGATTATTCTTTGATTCTTTGTTGCTGCAGATGGCACCAAGATTGAGGCTGAAGTCAAGTCTGATGTGAACGCTGAAACCGGTGCCCTGCCTTATGCTGACATGATCGACAAGTATGCCAATGACCTTCTTGACATGCAGGTGGGACAGACTGATATGAAGATCCGTCAAATCCCACACACATTTGCAGAGGTATAAATCCTGTACAAAACTTGACTTACATTTTCTACAGTAAAATGTGGAGCATATGTAAAATTTTAGTTGTAATTTTTTAGGCTGCAAACAACTACATGGAAAATTATGGTGCTGAGATCCCTTACATCCAGAACTTCAGAGTGCCCGATATGCCAGAGATTTCCCTGCCAGAGACACTGTTCATGAAGGCGTAAGTGCAAAGAGCTCAGTCATAGTGGTCCATGTAATTTAAATAGTTTTTCAGAGTTATACAAAAATTTCTTGCTTTCTCTTTAACACAGTGAGGCAAAACTTGCCTACTACCTCAACAATGAGCGCCTCGTCCTTTCTCTTCCTCTTCCTCTTGGAGGAAAGTCAACAGAAGAGCTGAACTTCCCACCAGCTTTGACCACACCATCTCTCTCACTGCCCCAGTATGGACTGGAGATCGTCTCTATCGAAATTCCCATCCCCGAGCTTGTTGTCCCTGAGAGCCTCACCCTGTTTGTGCCTCTTTTTGGCAAAGCTGAGGTTACAGCAATGTTGAAGTGCAACCTGTATGACATGGAGGCCTCCATTGCTGCTGGCAAAGATGTTGTGGAGGCACCAAGCTACTCAACTAAGTTTGCTGTGACTGGAACCTCTCCAATTGACATCCTCTCAATCAAGGTGGACGGTATGTTACAATGGCATTTGGAATGAGTTGAACTTTACTTATAGTTGGAACAATGTTATGGCCATCTTTGTAAAACTTCAATGAGATAATCTTTGTTTCCATGTTCTAGGGTCTGGGATGTTGGCCACCACTGATGCCATCAAAGCCGACTTGAAGACCACTTTAGTTCATAAATTAATTGAGGCTACTATTAATGTTGTTGAGGAAGCTACCATCACAGACAAAATTAGTTTAAAATCCAGCAGCAAGATCGAAGCCAAGAGCCCCTTGGGTGTCACAATCGCACTTGAGCACACTGCTATGGCTGGAGCCAACACTGACGAAATCTCTGCTGACAGCAACTTAGAAGGAATGTGGACAGTTGGACCTGCATATGGGAAAGCCACAGCGACCCAGTCATTCACCATTGCTCCATTCACGCCAGAGGCAAAGATTGACTCCTCTGTAGTGATTGACTCCACAGTTGTCAGAGCCAAGAACATCATTGCAGCAACCCTTGCCAATGGTGAACTGTCAGTTGTGTCCAACACAAATGTTTTTGAAGACATTCTGACAAATGCCGCTGAGCTTTCCTTCAAAGACAGCAAGCTGTCACTGAAATTGGATACAAATGCTCTGGCTTTGGGTATGAAGATCCAAAATCTGGCTGAGGCCTCTGCTGGTGCAGGTGAAGTCATCATTAAAGTGGAGACAAATGCAGACCAGACTGAAAACCGTATTCACTCTCTGCTGACTGCAACTCTCAATGTCGATGGTCTGTCTGTGAACAGTGATGCCACAGTGAAGCTGCTTGAGAATGAGGCTATTCATAAGGCTACTCTGACAATGAACAAAGATAGTTTGACCACAAGTGGAAGCACCACTCTCCAGAGCCCTCTTGCCCTGGAAAACACATTTGAGGCTGTGCTTGATGCCTCAAAGGCTTCTCTGACCATTAACAACAAGGCTGCTCTGCAGGACATTAAGGTTGATAATGCCAACACTTTGCTCATCACTCTCTCTAGCCTTGACTTTCAATCAAAGGCTGAAGCCACTGGAAGTGAGTATGCCTCATACACACATGATATCACCATCGCCCTGAAACCCCTCACGGCTTCTGCAAATGTAATCAACAACCTGAAGCTTCTTGCAGCTGAAGTCACCAATGAGGCTAAGCTTGAGGCAGAGCTCAACAAGATCGATCTGACTGGAAGCCTGAAAGCCATGTATGGTGAAGAAGAGATCAAGCACATATATCAGGTCACTTATGCTGATTTGGCTGCAAATGCAAAGTGCAGCACTACTGGACAACTCCTTGGAGCTCACTTGAGCCACAACGCCGAGCTTGAAGTCATTGGTCTTGCAGCAAGGCTCACCAGTGATGCAAAGTTCAACTCTCAGCCAATGCGCTTTGATAACACCATCCGCTGCAGTGTTGTGCCTTTTGATTTCAACCTTGATGCCATCTTCAATGCTGATGGAGATATGACCATGTATGGAAAGCACAGCGCTCAGCTCTATGGCAAGTTGCTCTTTAAATTACAGCCCCTGGCAGCTGCAAGCTCTCACGAATGGAGAGCATCAGTGACCCAGCAGCTGGATAACGGTTTGGCCCTGGAGACAACATTTGACAACAAGATGGATAATGTTCTGTCACCCCAAGAACAGAGGAGCAATTTGAGAATGAAATCAAAGGTAAATGAGCATGCCATCAGTCAGGACGTGAGCATTTACAACACTGCTGAGAGAACTGGAGTGGAAGCTTCAAGCACCATCCTTACAAACATCCTCAATGGTGACTCCACAGACAACCAAGAATTCATCATTTCTGGCTTCCTCAAGTATGACAAGAACACAGACAGCCATGCTATTCAGTTCCCTCTTATCGAAAATCTGCCAGCCTTGCTCGAAGGCATCAAGGGCGTCGTTGTGTATGCTGGAGAGGCACTGCAGAGTTTAATCAATGATCCAGAGATCAGGGCTAGAATTGAGTCCCTTCCAAATTATATTGATGAATTTGTTTCTCAACTGAATCTAGAAGAAAAGATTACCCAGCTTAAGCAGTATTTGAGTGACATTACTCAAGAATATGTCATCACCATGGATGATGTGGAAGCCACATTGACTAACCTTCAAGCAACTGTTACGGCACTGCTCTCAGACATCACAGTGTATATCCAAAACATTGTTGGTACAGTTAGTGAGATTATTGTCAGTGGCACTATTCCTGACACCCTCATTCAGACAACCCAACAGCTGCTGGATGCCATTACAGAGGAAGCTGATATCAAGGCCCTAGTTATGTATGTGATTGACACCGTGAAGAACTTCATTGAGAACCTTGATCTGGAGAAACTGAAGGGAAGCAGCATTGCAATTCTGAGTGACATCGATGCCACTTATGAAATCAAGGCCAAACTACAGGCAATAATCAACTGGGTGAGAGACACTGCTGAGGCATTTGACTGGCAAGTAGCTGTTGCTGACCTGAAGACTTACATTTCATCCATTGAATTTAGAGCTCATGTTGATGAAATCTTGAGTCTGATTCCCACCAAGTTCATCACAGATATATCAGAAACTGTCAAAGACATTGTTGTGGAGCTTGACGTCCTTGGCAAGATCAACACATTCTATGCCAAGTTGAGAGAGCTGATTGTAAAGTTTGAGGCTGAACAAAAAGTTCAAGCTATTTTGGAAAAGGTTATAGAGATCATCAAGGAATGGAAAATTGAGGAAACCATCAAGACTGTTGTAAAAATGGTCAAGGATGCTGACCTTCCAGGTTGGATTGCACAAACCCTCCAAAACACCATTGAATACTTGAAAACAACTGATGTAGTGTCAATAATTCAAGGATTGAACACAGCTCTTGAAGATGTTGTGCAGCGCCTGAAGTCCCTGGAATACAATGATTTTGTGACCATCGCCAATGACTGGATTAAGTGGGCTACAGATTATGTCAACGGTCTGATCACGACTCTCGAAATCCCGCAGAAACTTGAGGCAACAAAAGATCTTGTCAACCTTGGCCTTTCTACTGTTAAAAGTCTGACGGAAAGTGTTAGAGAAATCAGAGTGGCAGAAGTGATCAAAACTGTCAAGGATTTCATTGACCAGGCAGTGCTTGCAAACCTGAAGGGAATTTTGGAATATGTTAAGCAGACAGTTGCAGATCTTGATGTCAGTACCATGATCACACCCTACCTGGACTTTGTGAGCAAGTACTATGTAAGGCTCGTCAGCATCATCACTGAAATGCTCACTGGTGTGTTTGAGACGATTAAGACAATTGTGCCCGAACAGAAAATCATCAGCGAGATTCAGCAAATCATTACTATCCTCTTGGCTGAAATTCAGAAGATTGAGCTGAGCACACCTTCTTTCAGTATGCCTCTGACTGATCTTGTTGTACCCTCATGGAAGCTTAGCTTGGAAAAGCTTGAAATCCCAGCCCAGCTGGACATCCCTGAATTCACCATCTTGGGCACCTGGACAGTCCAAGCCACCACAATTTCCATTGATGACATCAAACAGAAAATCATTGCACTTCTTGACCTTGTCATAAACTTTGAGATCCCAACACCTGATGTGGATGCTTTCTTTGGAGACCTGACCATGAACTATCTCCCTGCCCTTCCTGACATAGCCTTACCAGACATCGGTATTTCTGAGATCTCCTTCCCTGTCTTACCAGAAGTTCCTGTGGAAAAATTTGTCAAGTCTCTTCAAGTTCCTGAGATCAAACTGCCAACCATTCCAACTGAGTTCATGTTCCCATGCTTTGGTAAACTGTACGGTGAGATCAAAGTGAGCACCCCCATATATACACTGAGGACAACTGGTGAGCTACAGAACTCAACTGAGACTGAATTTACACCTACATTGACTGGGTTCTTTTCGTCTCAGGGCACCTCACCAAATCTGGAAATTCTGAATTACAACATTGACTCCACTGCACGAATTGCAATCCCAAAATGGAGCCGTCTTGTCTTGGCAGAGACTTTCAAAGCAAGCCATATGGCTGCTGCACTTGATCATCAGGCATCTTTCACCTACTATGGTCTATCAGCTCAGGCCCAAGCAAAAACTACGCTTAAGATTACCACTACACCCTACACTGCCGACGCAATGAACACTGCCTTCATTGCTATTGAAGAAGGAATGTCTGCCTCTCTTGATACAACTTACAATCATGCTATAGATCTTCCAATTTTAAACATCAAGTCTGAAGCTGAGGCAACTCAGAAGGCAGTTGCTCGCCTTGTTGGGCTCACCTTCACTCTCACTGTGGACAACGATGGGAAAGTCAAGATCAATGATGAAGATGGAAACCACAAGAGCAACTTGCAATTTTCACTCAACCCCAGTATTATCACTTTGACCTTCTCTGGAGACACAGACTCTACTCTGTTGAAGATGAAACAAAAAATTGATGCTGAGATTGGCACCTTCAGTTACTTGAAGTTTAATGTCCGCAATGAAGCAGAAGCACCAATCATCAAGAACAGTCTTTTTGTGGCAACTGGAGCAGCCAACCTTTATGATATGAAGGCTGAGTTGAAAGCAAACCATGACACAGAGCTGACTGGTGCAATCAGTGGAGTCCTGTCCAATGGAATCACCATTATCGCTCATCCTATAGAAGTTGTTGCTGAATTCCAAAACAAAGGAAATGCCAAGGTGAACATTTTTGAAGCTCTTACTGCTAAAGTTGACCTCCAAAATGATTACACAGCCACACTCACACCTGAAAGCCAACATTTCAGCACAGTAGCTATGGCCCGTCTTAATCAGTTCAAAGCATTCTGGAATGTGACCGTAGACAATGACAAAAATGAGGCCGGCGTCTTTGTTGCTGTGGATGGTGAGGCAAATCTTGACTTCCTGACATCCCCCATCAGCATTCCTGAGCTTGATCTGCCTTTTGTTGACTTCCATACTCCAGCTATCAGTGAACTGAACCTGTATGAGGAAACTGGATTGAAGGACATTTTGACTACCACTGAACAGACCGTAGACGTTGATGCCAAGGTTATTTACAAGAAGAGTCCAGCTGCTCCTCTGGTTGATGTGATGGGTCTTGTCCAGATCCCCTCTCTGGGTAACCTGTTCATAGATCTGTCTCTCAAGTCTGCCATTGTTAATCTGAATGCCAATGCTGCTCTGAACACTGAGGATGATATTGTGTTGCGTCTGGGAGCTACCACAGCCTCTGTGTTTGACGGTCTGAAAGCCAAACTTGATGGCACTACAAGTCTAACCACTAGGAGAGGAATCAAGCTGGCCAATTCCCTGTCCCTTGAAAATCCACACATTGAGGGAACTCATGACAGCACTATCAGCGTGAGCACTGAGACTCTTGAAACTGCAGTCTCTGTGGCTACAGTAGCAAAGATTGCCCTGCCCATTCTCAACCTGGAGGCAAACCAAAACCTGGTTGCTGACAACAAGGACAAACCAAATGCCATGTCCACCTTGACACTGAAGGGTGACTTCAACATCCCTGTGATTAAGGCTGTTGGAAAGGCAGAGGCAGAGCACCGTCTGAAGCTGGAGGGGGCCTTTACTTTTGTTTCAGCTGAGACATCCACAAAGGCAAATATGGATGGTACAGTGCTTGAAGACTTTTTAGTTTTGGCAATCCTTGATAACGAGGCTAATGCATACCTCAATGCTGATGGCCTGAGATCCACCCTAAAAGTTATTGCTGATGCCAAGCTTAACCAGGGCACAACCAAAGTCATAGGCTTGGATGTA
This sequence comes from Thalassoma bifasciatum, assembly GCA_008086565.1. Classification (NCBI taxonomy): domain Eukaryota; kingdom Metazoa; phylum Chordata; class Actinopteri; order Labriformes; family Labridae; genus Thalassoma; species Thalassoma bifasciatum. The sequence continues at coordinate 64,488 of RPOG01000384.1, forward strand.
AATGAGAATCTTGAAGTTGAAGCCTCCCTGAGCCGTATTTATGCAGTGCTGAAGTTTGTGTCCAACAACGAAGCAAACTTGTTCGAGTTTACCACCACTGGAAAGCATGCTGCCCAGGCTACAATTGATCTTGCACCAATCTCTTCACTGACTGCTGATATTGAGATTGATATGTCTCAGCCCAGCAGCATTGGTGAGCTCACCATCTATGACAAAACGGTTGCTGAAGTGACATCTGCCGCGCAGAAGATTTCAACAAATGCTAAGATTGTCACCCCAGTGTACACCACCAATCTGGAAGCTGTGATTGACGGAAGTGCGCCTGTTCTCAAAGTCACACTGAAGTCTTCTGCCACCTCTGTAATTGTGCTTTTGGAATACGACATGGACGGTGAGTTGATTAAACTATCTGAGCATGATCATCTTTTTTAATATGTAAGCATTGTTGAAAACTTAATCTTACAAAAATATTATTTCACAGCTTCATCCACAGCAAGCCTTGAGAATGGTCTGAGCTGGATCACAAAGCTTGCCCTGACACATGCTGACTTGACCGTGAATGTGAATCATGATCTCAACCTAGCCTCAAGGTAAGATCTTTCTGAGTTGAAATATTTTACAGCTGCTCCTGATGTACAGGGCTGGTGTATTTTTTCGCATTATAGTATATCCAATACTTTTTCAAATTTTGCAAGGCTGGTAACGAGTGAATACCAATCCAGGGATTTGTCAAACATTTGTAGGTTGATCGTTTATTTCATTATGTATTGCCTAAATTGCTTCTGACTGTTCAAACAATAATACTTATCAATTTAAAATACTTCCTTTTTCAGCCCCGCTGGCCACACCCTGACTGTGGATATCACCAGTCCTACCTTCACTGATATGAGCCTTCGCTATGCTGCTCTTGGAGATGGTATCAGTGCTTCCGCCTCTATTCCATCCACTGGCCTCTTGGGCATGCAGATAACTGGCAAAATCCTAGCTCCACTCACTGCAAGAGTCTATGGCCGTTATGCTGTGAGTACCAATTAAATATGTTTTTCTGAAATGGCTGACCAGATACACTAAGCACATCATCCATAACTTTTCTTTTTCTTTGCCCTACAGTCAGCCCCAGATGATGATGTTGACATCTTGATCTTAAGATCAGTTGCTAAGGATGATGCTAAGGTGAATCTGCAGCTTGCCTACAACATGGAAGCCCCCAAAGTTCTTCTCTCTGAAATGAAGACGAGACTCCCTTCCATCATCTCTACATTGACCATGTTTGCTGACAAATACCAAATCACCAGTACCATTGAGGAGTTGAAGAACGCAGTTGTTACCCGCATCAGCGAGGCCTACGATGCTGCTATCAACTACGATGCCCAAATGAGTCAGCTGTCAATCTTCTTCAGAAACATTATTGTCCAGTACCAACTTACTGTCCAGACCTTCCTGGATGCTGTTGTCAAGATCCTGAGGGAGACTCAGTTCAAATTGCCTGGAAGTGAAGAGATGACCACCCTCCCTGAGCTTCTGAAGAAGCTTACCAGCAGCATTGCTGCCATGCTGGATGCCACCCTTCAGACCCTCTATGCGGCAATTGAGGAGCACCTCAATTCCTTTGTTGAGACGATCAGTAATGTAAAGGTACGCATGCCAGTTGGTGATGCAGTTTCTGTAGGTCAGGTCTTGGATCAGGTCAAAGCAATTTACAAGGCAATCTTTGATGAGCTGGTGGATATTGTGAAAAATATGGAAAGTATTGACACAATGCTTGAGAAGCTAGGAGAGACCCTGAAGGCTGTAGTTGAGAAATCTCAGGAGTTAGTTGACTCTGTCAAGTCTGACTATTTAGATGCAGTGTTGGTCAACATCAATGTTCTCTATGTTAGCTTTGTCTCAGTCCTAAAGACTGTTACTGACCAGATCTCTGCCATTGACATGGCGCAGCTCAACAGTTCTTTTGACTATGTTGTGGACATGGTTATTTATGTAGTGGACCAGATCAACACCGTTGTCAATGGTTTACTGCAGCAAGCTTCTGCTGAGGCTCAAGCCTACATGAAAGTAAGCGACAGTAGGCTCGAGATTGAACTTCCATTTCCCTTCCAGCAGTGAGTAACCCTCACAAACTGAAGCCTAAGTCCATATAAAACACTACCATCTGTTTTAGAACAAGCTTGGAAAGAGAATGGACAATTAGTTCTTTAACCATATTTATAACAATGAGTTTAACAACAACCACTGTTGTAACATTTTAATCTCAATGGTTTATTGTGTGCAAACATTGAAATGTAAAGTTCAGCCAAATGGCAATTTCATGTAAAGGATGGAAAGCATCAATAAAATGCATTAAGTAACCACACATCTTCTATCTGTCTTCTGTTCCTGCTGTGATGATTTTGCTTTTTGGGATATGAAATTCATTAAGTAAATTTAACAAACATCAGAACAACAAAATGTTTTTGGGTTCTTTTGTTCTTTTTTGAAAGAGAAGGGTATGCATGTGAAATGTTTTGCTATACAATATAAACAAACAGGAATTCAGAACTTGGATGAGTTCTTTTTATTTAATGGCAATCTTGCAAACTGACACGGCTTCTGCTCAGAGCTTAAAACTCATATATTGCACAGGTTTTAAAAGAATAGTTGTCTTCTACCTGTTGTAATGGGGAATCATGTATATATATTTTAAGTTAAAGCACAAAGTAGAAATAAAGAGGAAAGAAAAAATACACATTCAAGATCTTGCCAAGCATAGCAGACCTCCAATGCTAATTCTAGAAAACAATAACGATCATGTTTGATGGGCCACATTTGGATACGCAATACCATGTTGAATATTAATGACTAAGGCCATGGTATGGCAAGACATGCCCAGGTTTAATCCATTATTTCTTGTTATGTTCTACAACTCAGGGAGGGATGTTTTTTTATTAGAAGTACACAGGGATTCAAAGAGAACTGGAGAAATTTCATAAACAAAAGCAAAAGTAGAAGGTCCATCTCAGCAACCAATTTGCTTTGATTAAGAACACTTTATTGGCAGGTCAGATTGGCTCTTCAACTTGCAATTCTTTAGGATCTATCAATAATAGATTTTTGTTAAATTGAAACAATCCTTTGACAATGAGTCTCCCATCAATTAACATACACAAATAATACTTACAGAATAATAAACCGGCTTATAAAAGGGGAAGAGAGAACATCTACTTCAAATACTAACTATACCATCCCAATCAGTCCAATTTTTCGTAGTGTTCATTGTGACATTTTACTAAAGTGGCCTTGACGGAAGTCTATTTTCTTGGTATGCAGCGATCTTAAGTTGAAGTCTTGCTGTTATGTTTTCCATACAGTATGACTTTTTGAGTTTCTTTATCCATTGATTCAAGGTGGAAAAGTTAGCTTTAAGCCTATTTAATGTCATCATTATTTTATTTGCCATCAACACAAAAGCCCTAAGAACATACTGTTTGATTTTCTCTTTTCTTTGAAAGAGCACACTTCCCAAAATTAGCTGCCGGGGCTCAAAAAGTTCATCAAGGTTCCTTATTGTTCCCATTTCCCTTTTTAATGATGCCCAAAATGTTTGTACTCTGGTACAATCCTAGAAAATGTAGGAGAAAACTGCAAGAGCACCATAACGCCCCAACAGAGAGAGTGGCATTCTTGTTTTATATAAAAATCACCATTAGATATATCTCATTCTTAAGTTTTGACCAAATTCTGTCAAGTTTTGGCTGCTTAAATGATTTTGCCACAAAACTCAGGACCTCTCCTAATCCCTTTCTGCATTCGCAACACAGCCTTAAATTCCCACTAATTTTTTAGGTTTTCATCAGTTTTGTCTATTTAAATTTTGCTAAATGTGAAGGATATTGGTTTTCTTGCATGATTTTCTTAGATAGTTAGGCTCTTATTTTGTCTCATTATGTGAAATTAAAAAGCACTTTGTTTGTATGAAAAAAAATCAGAGTAAATTTTTAAGCCCAATTTCATACCGAGTCCAAAATTGTCAGACAGCCAAAAGTCAGAAGAGACAAGCCTCCCACATCCATATGTGAGGGGAGTACTTTGAGTCTCACTCTGGGTCTTTTTTCTGACATATAAATTTGGAGATAATTTAACAGTTTTAGCTCAGGGCTTACGCTAAACAGTACATTACAAATTGGCACCGCATTTTTTGAACAGGTTGCATCACAATAAGCTGTCAGTCACTTTTTTGGTGGCTGAGTGAATTGCCTATGTCATCACACAGAAGGTGCCCTCATTGAATCCACCCATGAGCTCTATAAATCTGAAATATAGATGGAAGCAACGCAAAGAAATGTAGCAGGAAACAAGACAGCAAACTATGATTGGATATTAACACTGTTGTATTTGGAAAAATAGATTAAAATTGAATTAATTAATTAATCAATGTGACAGAGTAATAGGCCTCAGGTAGGATCTTTTAAGAAAGAGCCATTCACGTCAATGTTGATTTTGCCTAATCCTCCTGAACTCACCAGTCTTCACAGAAGCCAGATGTTCTGAGGATTGTTAAAACACAGACAGATTTCAGATCACTGTTGTCATTGCCACCTAGTGGTGCAAACTGTAATATCTTTGAACATGAGATGTTCTGCATGACCAAATGACAAAAACTACACAGTTTAGCATGAAATATCCTGCCAATTTATTAAAATGATGTAGACATGTTGCTTGAATACTCAGAGGTGGGTAAAGCCATTATCCATTTACGTCAGTGGAGAGTACCTAAGAATGAATAGTATGTATAGCACCTTTGAGTCCTTTGAGGTCTGGGTGATGATGGTGTTTGAGGGACACAGAAAAAATTTAAAAAGGGGGGCTTTGTGTAAGTATGTTGACAAATAAATGTATGTACAAGTTGCCAAAGTTAGTTAACTGCTAACAAGTTCATGAAGTACATTTCATTGCATCTGTCTGTTTCACAAATAAAGACACTGTAATAAACTGCACTGATAATATAGACAGATCATAAGTGTCTTAAAATGCAAAATCATAGAGTTTGAAACATGACTCAAAATGTAAGTCACTGATGAAAATGCTTTAATCATCAGTTAGAGTTCAAACTAGCCTGCATTGTAGAATAATCAAATAACAAACCAAAAATTTTGTTTCACTGGTGCATTATTTGTTTAAGAAAGTATGTGAAAGCAGTTTCTTTCAACTGAACCAAACCTATTTCACAGCTAAAAGACCAGTACAAGAAGTTCCAGCATCTTTCTGTGCAGTCACACATCTTGTCAAAAGTGCTTTGCTTTAGTCAGATTTGGGTTATGTCTGGTATATTAATGGCATGAAAGGAACACCTGGTTGATAATACCTCTGGTTTTTTATTATTACTCTTTTTTTTTTTACTGATTAATGTATTTTAACCAAAAAGAAAATCAGTACAGTTAAAGTACATAATTTGGTCATGTCTACACAGCGGACAAGGACTGTAGTCCAACACTTCTTTGTCAAGAGATTGATAAAGAGAAGTTCAAGTGCAGTGTAACAGTTCCTTATCAAGACCAGGGAGCACCACTCCACATTTTCAGGGTTGTGCCGTTTTAAGTGTATTATGCAATGAAAGAGGTTTCTTTAAGATAAGGCCTGAATGATGAGACTAACTTTGCAGAACCAGAATATTATGAGTATGTGAAGCACCTTCTGTAAAAGATAACAGACGTATGCTCTTCTATTTGAAAGGATGACAAAAGCAGCGGGAACAGGTTCACTTTGGCTCATCAAATCCAAAAAGTTATGTGTGATTAAGTGCATACTATTATAGCTTTAATGTTAGGTCTGACAGTTTTTTAACCAGCACAAAATAAACAGCAAAAGGTTTGGGCAATTTGAAAGTTTTATCTGGAGACTTGCTTTGTATTTTAGATAATCTTATGTTGAAAACTGAATAAATTCATTTCAGTACAAGAGGCTGATTTTGAGGCATCATATTCATAGAAAGCTTTACGAAACTAGTTGCCTTTGTCCCTCCACACATACGCACAGAGTGGACTTTGGAGCTAAGACAGTACAGTATGTAATTCCAACCTATCTGCGTTGCAAACACCTTTGGTATATAAGGTGTATGAGGAGGTTGAGGCCTCAGTCTCATCTGAGTGCTCACCAAAAGAAGGAGGGAGGTGCAGAGAACCCAGGATGGGGAACTCAAAGCTCTTTCTTTCGCTACTTCTAACTACACTTACCCTGTCTCGTGAGTATAACTTATTAGTTTATCTGAAAACAAATAGATATAAAAGGAATTCCCACAGCTTGTGGGTCTGATAAAGACTTCATTAAAAAGTTTCAAATGGTTGTCATTACAGATGCCCAAGAGGAACATTCAACCTGCCCTAGTAAGTTTCAGTACTTCATATTTTCACAAACATGATGTGGATGCTACTGTCTGTGGATTGATGTTGTATTTTTAAGAGATCATGCAAATTATGTGAACCATAAAAGAGTCTAATGTAAAATCACTCTCTCTGCCAGTAAACCAAAGATATAAAGCCCACCACAAGTATGAGTATCTGTACAATGCCGAGTCTCTGAATGCCATCAATGGTGCTTCACATCTCAGGAATGGACCCATGGCCAGTTGCAAGGTACGCTTTAAAAAAGCAATTCAGGGGTGTTTTTTAATCAATTTAACCTACATGTTGTAGTAAAAGCTTTGTCATTGCTTAAAACAGGTTGAAATTGAGGTACCTCAGGCTTGTAGATTCATCGTTCGCACCACCGGCTGCAGCTTGAGTGAGGTGGTACACATGGACGCAGAGGGCAACCCTGTGTTTGGTCCTGCTGCTGGGTCTGATGCCTTCGCTGCACAAATGGAGAAGTATGAGTTTCCTTTAACTGGCATTAGAGGGTGCATGGCAACATGTTTCATGGCAAAATTACTGATACTCCAATTTTCTGTAGTTACCCTCTGAAGGTTGTGGTTGAGGGTGGGTACAATGTGAAACTGTACCCTGAAGAGGGAGAGACGACAACCATCCTGAACATCAAGAGGGGTATCATCTCTGCACTGGCCGTCCCACTGGTGGAAGAGGAGAAGAACAAGAACATGGTGAGTGTCAGCTCTGTAAGCTAAAATGTCAAACTTCTTACCCTCTTGTGTGTGAACTCTTTGACAGAAAATAAAAAAATCATACAATGGAAAGCTAAGTCATATTAACATCTGTCACTGTTTCAGCCTTCAGTCCATGGCATGTGCAAGACCCAATTGACCATTAACACGAGAGAGGATATTGCCACAGATATCAGTCTCACCAGAGATCTGTCCAAATGTGATAAATTTAACCCAATGAGAGATTACACCAGCCCAATGGCTCTCATTTCTGGCATGGTAAGATATCTCATTTGGTTCAGGTTTTGATGAAAATGTAGATGCATTAATTTTTTTTATTTCCATGACCTTTGACTCAACAGAAGTGGTTCAGCTGACTTGTAATTTTTCAGTCATTAAATAGAGTTCTTGCCGATGAATAGAATCTTTTGTGTTGCAGACCTATCCTCTGTCCAAGCTGATCAGAAGCACACAGTCCTGCAACTACAAGTTTGACAATGAGGAACAGCACATGACCTCTGGCTCCTGCATTGAGAATCACATCCTTATTCCCTTCTCACACAAGTAATATTGATTATACCAAACTGCAATCTGGATATATGTGCCGAAAGTCTGAGCCTACACTTTTCAACCTTGTGTTGGTTCTCTACAGGGGAGAATATGGAGTTACCAATGTTGGAAAGCAAGAGCTGACCCTGGTTCAGGTATCTCCTTACACCGATGAAGTCTTTGATCACAGTAAGCTCTTTTCACATCTTAACCATTTTGAGAACGATTGATTATAAAAACTAGAACTTCAAGGTTGAAAATTTTCATTTTTAATTTTTCACTGCACATCAAAGGCCACACCGCCAAAGTTCTCAACATGGAGTATGCTGTGGAAAAGAGCATTATCCAGGATAAAGATGCTGGTCTGAGGCTCCTGGGAGAACTGGCAGCTTTGCCCGAGACCGAGGGACACAGGAGATCTGACCTCTTCCATAGGCTTGTCACCATGGTCCGTGGAATGAACGCAGAGACCCTGAGCCCCGCCATCCCTGAAGCCCTTGCCATATCCAGAGCCCTGTCCTATCAGGTCCTTGTTCAGTGTGGCACACCTGAGTGCAGCAGTGCCATCATGCAGATCTTCAGGACTCTTGACACCTCTTCACTGGAAGTTGATGCTGGAGTTTTCGCTTTGGGACTTGTGTCCAATCCTTCCCCCCTGCTGATCAACGACATGCTGGAGATGGCCAAATACAAGCCCAGCAAGCCCATCATGTATGCTCTGAGCAATGTGGTCAAGAGGTGAGCACATCTAACCTTGTTTTAAGACATGACGATAAGACTTTATTTCAGCGTGTATTTTCCCTTTTCAAAGGTTTTAGATTGTTAACACTTTGTTTCTGTTGTAGATACTACAAAGCTGAGGGAAAACTGATCCCTGAGATTTATGCTGTTGCTGATTTTATGCTTGAACAGCTGGGTGACTGCACTGGTGACAAGGACAAAACTTTCATGACCTTGAGGGTGGGTATTTTAAACAAAACCTCAATTTANAAATGTGATAAATTTAACCCAATGAGAGATTACACCAGCCCAATGGCTCTCATTTCTGGCATGGTAAGATATCTCATTTGGTTCAGGTTTTGATGAAAATGTAGATGCATTAATTTTTTTTATTTCCATGACCTTTGACTCAACAGAAGTGGTTCAGCTGACTTGTAATTTTTCAGTCATTAAATAGAGTTCTTGCCGATGAATAGAATCTTTTGTGTTGCAGACCTATCCTCTGTCCAAGCTGATCAGAAGCACACAGTCCTGCAACTACAAGTTTGACAATGAGGAACAGCACATGACCTCTGGCTCCTGCATTGAGAACCACATCCTTATTCCCTTCTCACACAAGTAATATTGATTATACCAACCTGCAATCTTGACATATGTGCCAAAAGTCTGAGCCTTGGAACTACACTTTTCAACCTTGTGTTGGTTCTCTACAGGGGAGAATATGGAGTTACCAATGTTGGAAAGCAAGAGCTGACCCTGGTTCAGGTATCTCCTTACACCGATGAAGTCTTTGATCACAGTAAGCTCTTTTCACATCTTAACCATTTTGAGAGCGATTGATTATAAAAACTAGAACTTCAAGGTTGAAAATTTTCACTTTTAATTTTTCACTGCACATCAAAGGCCACACCGCCAAAGTTCTCAACATGGAGTATGCTGTGGAAAAGAGCATTATCCAGGATAAAGATGCTGGTCTGAGGCTCCTGGGAGAACTGGCAGCTCTGCCCGAGACCGAGGGACACAGGAGATCTGACCTCTTCCATAGGCTTGTCACCATGGTCCGTGGAATGAAGGCAGAGACCCTGAGCCCTGCCATCCCTGAAGCCCTTGCCATATCCAGAGCCCTGTCCTATCAGGTCCTTGTTCAGTGTGGCACACCTGAGTGCAGCAGTGCCATCATGCAGATCTTCAGGACTCTTGACACCTCTTCACTGGAAGTTGATGCTGGAGTTTTCGCTTTGGGACTTGTGTCCAATCCTTCCCCCCTGCTGATCAACGACATGCTAGAGATGGCCAAATACAAGCCCAGCAAGCCCATCATGTATGCTCTGAGCAATGTGGTCAAGAGGTAAGCACATCTAACCTTGTTTTAAGACATGACGATAAGACTTTATTTCAGCGTTTATTTTCCCTTTTCAAAGGTTTTAGATTGTTAACACTTTGTTTCTGTTGTAGATACTACAAAGCTGAGGGAAAACTGATCCCTGAGATTTATGCTGTTGCTGATTTTATGCTTGAACAGCTGGGTGACTGCACTGGTGACAAGGACAAAACTTTCATGACCTTGAGGGTGGGTATTTTAAACAAAACCTCAATTTAGATCAGACAGAAGGAGTACAGGCAAGAGCTTGGGCTTCGATTTCAAATTACTAGAGTGAATTATTCTAGAAGATGTTGTTTTGCACCTTGAGGCAGAGAAAGCTCTGCAAATTTAGGTTCCCCCTGATGAGTGAATGACAACCTTTGTTTTGTTTTGTTTTTAGGTCATTGGAAACATGGCTGCATCCATGGGACCTGCCAGTCCTGCTCTCAGAACAGCTGTGATTCAGTGTGTGAACCAACCTGCTGCTGACCTGTCTGTGCAGGAGGCTGCCATCCAAGCATACAGGCTCACCCCTGTCCCTGAGGAGGTAAGTTTGGAGGAAAGAGTTTTCAAATGATTTTTTTTTTTTTTGGGGGGGGGGGGTTGAAAAATAAATCTACTGGACTTATTTGATTTGTCTTCTTTGGTCACAGGGCAGAGAAGTTCTCATGCAGGTTCTGTTGGACAGTACTAGCCCATTGCAAAAGCGTGTTGCTGCATATCTGGTTCTCATGAAGGACCCCCAGCCCAGTGAACTGGCCCAGCTGGCAGCTGCTCTGCCCATTGAGCCAGACAGCCAAGCCAAGAGCTTTGTGATCTCCCATGTGACCAACATTCTGTCCTCAACTGAGCCAAAGACCTTGGAGTATGTAATAATCACTTATACCTTCAGATAAATTCTCTTCTCATTCTACATGGTGAGAAGGTCAAGGGTTGAATTGTAAACTATTTTCTATTCTACCTATAGGCTGAGGCAGAAGATTCTTGATGCCCTGCAGGGCAATGAGGTTGGAGCCATTATGGACCCTACCAAGTTTTCAAGCCACTACAAGATGGGGTCTGTTGAGGGCAACATAATCTTTGAGGGAGGCAGCTACCTGCCAAAGGAAGTCATGCTTGAAATGACTCTGAAGGCTTTTGGTTATGATATTGACATGATGGAGGTAAACAACTTGTGCCATTCAACTAAAATTGACTCATGACACGAATATAAGTGAAGTGTTAGGAGACTAATGTCCTAAATTTGTGATCTAAACAGATTGGCATTGAAGGCAAAGGATTTGAGCCAACCATCGAAAGCCTGTTTGGGGAGGATGGTTTCTTCCCAGACACTGCCCTGAAGATGATGTACTTTGTCTCTGACAACATGCCACTTAGCGTCAATGAAATCCTGCAGAAAATCATGCCTGCCTCGAGAGGAGACAGGATGAAGAGACAGGTATCGTGAGAAAGTGTTTTCTGTTCCAAGAAACGTGTTACTGTCTCATATCCAACTTGAATAAAGGGTTTTAAAACCTAGCTTTGACTTTAGTAAAATAACATGGACATTTAAATGTGTAGGCTTCCCAAATCTTGGTGAGAGACATTAGCCGCAATCTCAACAAACTTGTGAGAGAGCTGAAGACAACACCAACTCCAGAAGCAATGGTCTATCTGAGACTCCTGGGGAACGAGCTGGGGTACCTGAGAACTGATGAAATCACAGATATGGCTTACTCTGCTGCCATGATGGTTGACAGCATGTTCAAGATGTTCCCTACTGAGGTACAAAAAAACTTCTTTATTCAGATAATGGTCACAGATTTATCATTTTCAATATCCAAACCACATGTGTATTTCTCCTACCACAGCTGCTGAAGTCACTGATGACTAAGACTGACAACACAGTCTATGGCCACTGCATCTTCATGGACAATCAATTCTCCCTGCCTACTTCCACGGGTGTGCCTTTGAGAATTGCACTGTCTGGTACTTTCACCCCTGGCATCAAAGGTGGACTGAAGTTGGCCTCTGACATGGTAATTATTAAACAAAACATTTATTTTTTAAGTAGTTTTTACAGGAATAGGGCTGGGCATTAATTCACTCACAGCACAAAGTCAAACGTGGCCATCAGCACATCAGCTGCTTTGTACACCAAAAGCTCACCTGAATTTACACCTACACACGTAGTTGAGAAAAGCAACAACTTTGTAACAGGTATAGAATGTGATTTTACTAATTTCCACTCTGAACTGCATCTCTAGGGTCTTTGGCATTCCATATAGACAAGTGTAAGGGTAGGGAACTCCTAGAACAGAGTCATCCGAAAAATAAAGCTTAGAACTCCTGACTAAAATTTAGCCATGTGGTATTTAGGAATGCAAATGAGTCACTTACGTCGTCTGTGTGTCCACAGAGTGAAGTGGCCTTCATGCCTTCGGCTGGCATTGAGTTTGTCACACGAGTTGGGTCGTATATCCCTGAATATGTCACATCGGGATTAGAGATGCACACCAGCATGTACCATGAGAGTGGGCTTGCTGCCAAGATCTCCCTTGCAAGGGACAACATCAAGCTGACCATCCCTGCTCCAACACATCCTACAAAGATAATGACTATGAAGTAAGTCTCCAGTGGATTTTTCAGCTATCACAAAGGCAAGTACAGTATTATAACCATTGAAAGGCCACAGTAACCCAGCAGACTATTCTTCTGCAATTGCTTTCAATGAAACATTAAGTGTATCTACTCCCTGAGGACATGATATTGTTCAGTGTGCCAAATAAGGAAAAACATGAGCCAGGTGTGAAAGCAGCACACTAATTGTGTGCATAGGTTTCAAATGGGGCTGCACATTAAATTGTTTCAGTATCTTCTTTGCAACATGCACATGCAATAGTCACATTGCAGGATTAGGAAATGTGAGGGGAAAAAAAGTCTGTCTGGAGCTGAAAATTATGCCTTTCAGTCTACAAAGCGTGTTTTTGCATACGCAGATAGTGTTCACAGAGGAAGAGGGAAACAGTGGCAATTAGGTGAGAGTCTGTTGTTGTTATGGGGAGAGTCGGGTGAATTCAGCTGAACTAAGTGTAGGGGTAAACTTGAAAAATATAGATTGCAATATATATCTGAGGAAATTTTTTCTCGCAATATTACTTTTTGTCAATTCATGCAGTCCTGTTTTCAAATAATGCTTAATGAAAATCTCCTCCTGGTTACTTTTTCCCTTGTAGAAACACCCTGGTGGCAGTGACTGGATCAGGGACAATGACAATCCCACCTTCGATAACCGACAAGATTAACTTCAATGAGTGCTCTCCTTTCTTTGCTGGAATGAATTACTGCACAACTCTGCAGTATATTGATGCTTTCTCTCAAGAGACAGCCCCTTACTTCCCCTTCACTGGAGACAGCAAGTAGGTGTAACTTTCTTATGCAAAGTCTAAAAATGTTTTCTCACATCATCCCATATTGGGACAATCTATTTGAAGATGATCAATGCAACCCCCTCAGCCGTGGGACCGCCCATATTGAGCCCATGCCATGAGTAGCACAAATATCTAGAAGGGCACCATCACTATTGTATTACATTGTTTATATGTAAATGTCTCAGAGGAACTTGTGAACCATCCTGACAATAGGCTTTTCAGAGGAGGTCTTGTACATTTGATGGACATATCAAAACTCACTCTGCATCTTTTATACCAATCAACATCTTACTCAAAGTCAGAAATTTAGGGCAATGGGGGATTGTGATTTCTCCTCGTATATTAGGTAATGAATTTATTTGTTTAAATAGATTTGCCATGGAACTCCAGCCCACTGGTGAGGTCACAGAGTACACTGCCACTGTAGCCTACGAGCTGCTCCGAGAGGGAGAAGAAGGTCGGCAAAAAGTTGATTCTGTGAAGTTTGTTTTAAAGGCCGAAGGTAGGATATGATATTACGATAAAATATCCTTGATGGCTCTGGAAACCTAAGCAGTTCGAAAGTGTAATTTTACACCTTGGGTTGGTTAATAACAGGAGCAGAGCCCACCGAAGCCAGAGCAGTTGTTAAATACAACAGGAGGAAGAATGTTATCACAGCTGACGTCCAGATCCCAGACTACGACATGGAGGTGGGACTCAGACTGGGTGTTGTTGATGGTAACACCAAAGGCAAAGGAACTCACTCCATCTCTCTTGACCTAATAAACAAGAACATCCCTCAGCTCTCTCTGGTTGGCCGTGCCAAGTAAGAAATCAGAAATAAAATATTTTGTTGTCACAATAATGTAAATATATTGACTGACAGTAGACTGACCTGCTTGCATTGTTTCCAGTTTGAAGTCCATGCAGGAAGGAATGCTGCAAGTCCAAGTTCTTGTCCCTTCCATCAGTGCTGACGCCACCCTGACAGCAAACCTAAAAAATGATGCAGACTTAAACATGGAGCTCACAAGTAACATCAAGATTTTGGAAACAACTGCCGAGCACAAAATCTCAATGAAATATGGTAAATAATTATTTCATTATGACATACTTTTCCTGAAATTTTGGGTCCCAGCAGCTCAAAAATGAAAAGGAACATATTGTCTATTAATTCCTGATTCTTCTTTCTCTTTCAGGTGCCAGCAATGTTGAGATCGAACTAAAGTCTGATGTAAACTCTGGCAGCCTGGAGTCTCTTCCTTTTGCTGATCACATTAAAAAGTATAGCAACAATATCTTTGAGCTGCAAGTGGGGAATACTGACAAAACAGTCGGTCATATCTTGAAGGAATTTATGGAGGTAAGAATGTCCCCTTTAAAACCAACTATCAGATCTTCTTTGGTTGTGTCTTTATTGGAATGAAGCTCAATGTATGCTTTTCATTCTTCAAGGGAGCAAACAACCACTTGGAAGTGTACGCTGCTGATGTCCCTTATATTCAGAGCTTCAGAGTTCCTGATGTGACTGACATTTCACTGCCAGAGACATTGTTCCTTAATCTGTAAGCTTGACAAAACCCAGTAATTACTACAATACTCTGTAAATTATATTGTGATAATTCTATTGATTATCTGCTTCTTCTCTTCACTAAAGGGAAACTAAGGCTGTCTACTACTTCAATAATGAGCACTTTACCATTTCCATCCCTATTCCTCTTGGTGGAAAGTCTACAGAAGAGCTGAACTTCCCACCAGCTTTGACTATTCCCAACATTTTTGTACCAATATTTGGACTAAATTTTGTCTCCACGGAGATTCCCATCCCAGAACTTTTTGTCCCTGAAACCCTGGCATTGGCTATTCCTCTGCTGGGCAAAGCTGAGGTTTCAACTCTGATGAAGAGCAACTTTTATGACATAGAAGCCTCAATTGCTGCCGGTAAAGATGTTGTGGAGACACCAAGTTATTCAGCTAAGTTTGGTGTGACTGGGACTTCTCCAATTGACATCCTCGCAATAAAGATTGAAGGTAGTGTATTGAGACATAAAAAATGATAAAGTTAATGTAAGAAGTTGATAGCAGCTTTTACACAACAGACTTCAATATACACACTACCTATTAAATAGCAGACCGTGAATCTCTCAATTATGTCAAAGTCCTTTTAACTTTTTGGCATTGACTAGCTGTCTATTCCTCTGTTTATTTCCTCAAGGCTCTGGGATGTTGGCCACCACTGATGCCATCAAGGCCGACTTGAAAACCTCTTTGGTTCACAAATTCATTGAGGCTAGTATTGAAATTATGGAGGAAGCATCCATCACCAACAAAATTAATCTAAAATCCAGCAGCAAGATTGAAGCCAGGAGCCCCTTGGGTGTCAGTATTGCACTTGAGCACACTGGTATGGCTGGAGCCAACACTGATGAAATCTCTACTGACAGCAACTTAGAGGGAATGTGGACAGCTGGATCAGCATATGGCAAAGCCACTGCAACCCAGTCAATTTCCATTGCTCCATTCAAGGCCGAGGCAAAAATTGACTCCTCCATTCAGACTGACTCCACAGTTGTGACCAATGTTGCCGAGATTTCCTTCAAAGACGGCAAACTGTTAGTAAAATGTGAGACAAATGCAGACCAAAATGAAAACCGCAGTTACTCTCTGCTGACTGCTTCTTTGGGTGTCGGTGGTCTGTCCGTGAGCAGTGATGCCACAGTGAAGCTCCTCGAGAACGAGGCTTTTCACAAGTTTACTCTGACAATGAACAAAGATAGTTTGACCACAAGTGGAAGCACCACTCTCCAGAGCCCTCTTGCCCTGGAAAACACATTTGAGGCTGTGCTTGATGCCTCAAAGGCTTCTCTGACCATTAACAACAAGGCTGCCCTGCAGGACATTAAGGTTGATAATGCCAACACTTTGCTCATCACTCTCTCTAGCCTTGACTTGCACTCAATGGCTGAAGCCACTGGAAGTGAGTATGCCTCATACACACATGATATCACCATCGCCCTGAAACCCCTCACGGCTTCTGCAAATGTAATCAACAACCTGAAGCTTCTTGCAGCTGAAGTCACCAATGAGGCTAAGCTTGAGGCAGAGCTCAACAAGATCGATCTGACTGGAAGCCTGAAAGCCATGTATGGTGAGGAAGAGATCAAGCACATATATCAGGTCACTTATGCTGATTTGGCTGCAAATGCAAAGTGCAGCACTACTGGACAACTCCTTGGAGCTCACTTGAGCCACAACACCGAGCTTGAAGTCATTGGTCTTGCAGCAAGGCTCACCAGTGACGCGAAGTTCAACTCTCAGCCAATGCGCTTTGATAACACCATCCGCTGCAGTGTTGTGCCTTTTGATTTCAATCTTGATGCCATCTTCAATGCTGATGGAGATATGACCATGTATGGACAGCACAACGCCCAGCTCTATGGCAATTGGCACCTTAAATTACAGCCCGTGGCACTTGCAAGCTCTCACGAGTTGAGAGCATCAGTGACCCAGCAGCTGGATAACGGTTTGGCCCTGGAGACAACATTTGACAACAAGATGGAGAATGTTCTGACAGTCCAACAGCAGCTAAGCGGTTTGAGAATGAAAGCAAAAGTGAATGAGCATTCCCTAAGTCAAGAATTTCGCATTTACAATGATGATGGCGATACTGGAGTGGAAGCTTCAACCACCATCCTTACAAACATTCTGAACCATAACTCCACAGAGAACCAAGAATTTGTTGTTTCCGGCTTCCTCAAGTATGACAAGAGCACAGACAGTCCTTTGATTCAGTTCTCTCTTGTTGACAATCTGCCTGCTTTAATAGAAGGCATCAGGAACTTTGTCAAGTATGCCGAAGAGGTACTTCAGAGTTTATCAAATGATCCTCTGATTAGGGCTAAAATTGACTCTATTCCACAGTATGTTAATGACTTGGTTTCTCAATTGGATCTAGAGGACAAAATTACTCAGCTGAAGCAGTATTTGAGTGACATTACCCAAGAATATGCCATGTCCATGGAGGATGTGGAAGCCATACTCAAAACCCTAATGGCAATTGTTAAGAAAAAGTTCTCTGATCTCAGTGTATTCATTGAAGGCGTTGCTGATATAATCAAGGGCCTTTCTGTGAGTGTCATCAATCCTGATACCCTTATTCAGAAGACCCAGCAGATACTGGATGCCATTACAGAAGAACTTGACATCAAGAGTCTTCTTATAGATGTGATTGACTCCATAAAGGACATGATTGAGCAGACTGACCTGGAGAACCTGAAAGGCAGCAGTATTGCATTCCTGTATGACATTGATGCAACTTATGAAATCAAGGCCAAACTGCAGATAATAATAAGTTTACTGAAAGAAACCATTCAGGCCTTTGATTTGGATGTGGCTGTTGCTAAACTAACAAACATAATTTCATCTATTGACGTCAAAGCTCGCTCTGCTCTTGTGAGTCTGATTCCCACTGAGATCATTGGCAGCATAACAGATACCATCAGAGAAATTGTTCTGGACTTTGATATCTTGGGTGAGATCAATAATTTCTTTGCAAATATAAGAGAGTTGATTGTCAAATTTGAGATCAATAGCAAGGTTCAAGCAATCCTTGATAAATTAACGGAGCTCATCCAGCAGTTCAACATTGATGAAACCGTGACAGCTTTAGCAAAGATGTGGAAAGATGCAGACATTTTAACCAAAATGTCGTATGCCTTCCAGGACACAGTTAACTACTTGAGCGAAAATGGGGCTAAGGACATAATAGCTGGGCTGAATGAATATATTCAGATAGCTGTGCAAAAGCTCAATTCCCTTGATTACAATGATTATGTGGCTTATGCCAATGAAATTATGGTCCAATTCACAAATTTAGTAAATGACATTATGGTGTCCCTTGAAATCCAGCAGAAACTTGAGGCATCGAGGGACTTCGCCAATTTCCTCTTGTCATTTGGTCGAGGTTTCTTTGAACAACTTAAAGAAATGAAAATAACAGAATTGGTGCAAGAAGCAAAAGACAACTTTGACCAAGTTGTGTTTGATAATTTGAAGAAATTTGCAGAAATTATAAAGCAGGGAATTGAAAAACAAGACATTAATGCCAAGATTACCTCTTATCTGCAATTGGCAAAGCAGCACTACAATGAGTTCACAACTGTTGCATCTGATATCTTCACCACTCTGGTTAAGATCATGAGTAGACCAAAAATTGTCCAAGAGGTGTTGCAAATCATCGAAGGAATTCTGTCTGGTCTGGCTGAAGATGAATTGATCATTCCATCCTTCACAGTTCCTCTCACCGATCTTGCTGTTCCTTCTATGAAAATTAGCTTAGATGCTCTTTACCAGTTTGAAGTCCCACAAGAGCTGGATATCCCTGAGTTTACCATCATGGGTTTCTACACTGTGAAGGCCACTACCATCACCATGTACGAAGTTCAGCAGACATTCAATGACTTGATTGCTTTCCTTTTCAACCTCCAGACAAAGCTGTTTCAAACAGCTGCTGCATTTGAAGACCTGGCCATGAGTTACATTCCCACCTTGCCCGAGCTTTCACTTCCGGAAATCGCCAAACTGGAGTTCTCTTTGCCCACCCTTCCTAATGTTCCAGCAGATAAATTTGTAAAGACTATTCAACTGCCATCATTCAGGCTGCCAGAAATTCCTACTGAGATCATAATTCCAAGATTTGGTAAACTGAGTGGTGAGATGAAAGTTAACACTCCCATCTACACCATCAGGAATGCAGCTGAAGTCCTGGGTTCTCTAGATGCAGATAGCGCCCCTCAGCTTACAGCTTTTCTTACTTCCCAAAGTACATCAACCAACTTTGAAATCCTCAACTTTAACCTGGATTCCACTGCACGACTTTCTATCCCCATGGGGCGTTTGATTGCTGCTGAGACCCTAAAGCTCAGTCACAGTTTTCTTGTGGTGGACCATGATGCATCAGTAACATATTCTCTCTTCTCAGCCCAGGTCTCAGCAAAGACCACAGTAAAGTCCAACACAGGACCTTACAATGCTGAACTTACAAATGAAGCTTTCTTAGCTACAGATGGTGGTTTGTCTGCCACCATGGACACTTCCTACAAGCATGCACTGAATCTACCAGTTATGGATCTTACTGGTGAGGCATCTGTCACTCAAAAGGCTGTTGCACGTCAGGAAGGTACTTCTATAACAATTAGTGTAGAAAACCAGGGTACTGCCTCTATCAACTCTCAAGACAATTCTTTCAAGAGTGATCTACAAGTCATAGTCAACCCAACTTTGCATGAAATGAAGCTTGAGCTGAAGGCTACCCATAGTGCTGATTTGACTGGTTTTGTCGATGGAGGCCTATACAATGTGGCTGACATCACTCTTTGTCCCAGGGAGTTTCTGTTTAGCCTACAGAATAAGGGAAACTCCAAGGTTCAAGTAAATGATGACATAACTTTCAAAATTGATCTGCAAAATGACTACTCTGCAACCTTCAGACCTGACAGACAGCATATGAACACTGTGGCTCTAGCCCGCTTAAACCAGTTCAAGATCCTCTGCAACGTGACTTTAGAGAACAATGAGGTGGAAACTGCTATCCTTTCTGCTGTAGAAGGGGAGGCAAACCTTGATTTCCTGACCAAGCCCGTTAACATTCCTGATATTCACATTCCATTTATTGATTTGCCAACCCCTGCTATTCATAATCTGAATCTGTACGAGCAAACTGGATTGAAATACATTTTGACAACCACTGAGCAGGCTGTAAATATGGGTGCTAAGATAGTCTACCAAAAAAGCCAAAATACCCAACTTAGTGAAATGATCCAGATTCCCTCCCTGGGTAACCTGATAACAGATCTGTCCTTCAAGTCAAATATTATTACTTTGAATGCCAACGCTGGTCTTTATACTGGGGAGGATATTGTGTTTCGTCTGGGAGCCACCACAGCCTCTGTGTTTGACGGTCTGAGAGCCAAACTTGATGGCACCACAAGTCTAACCACTAGGAGAGGAATCAAGCTGGCCAACTCCCTGTCCCTTGAGAACCCACACATAGAGGGAACTCATGACAGCACCATCAGTGTGAACTCTGAAACACATGAAACCACACTCTCTGTGGCTACAGGAGCCAAGATAACACTGCCCATTCTCAACCTGGAGGTAAACCAAAACCTGGTTGCCAATACCATAACCAAACCAAATGCTGCATTCAACTGGATGCTGAAGACTGATTTCAACATCCCAGTGATTAAGGCTGTTGGAAAAGCAGCAATGGACTACAATCTGAAGGTGGAGGGAACCGCTGATTACATTTCCATGGAGTCCTCATCTAAAACCAATATGGACAGCACAGTTCTTGAAGATTGTCTAGTTTT
The DNA here is from genome assembly GCA_008086565.1 of Thalassoma bifasciatum. NCBI lineage: Eukaryota > Metazoa > Chordata > Actinopteri > Labriformes > Labridae > Thalassoma > Thalassoma bifasciatum. The sequence goes on from RPOG01000384.1 coordinate 84,954, forward strand.
TGGAGTAATGGATAATGAGCTCAGTCTTTTCCTGAACAATGATGGTTTGCGTTCAGCGTTTAAAATTTTTACTGATGCCAACCTAAACTACGACACCACAAAAGTCATTGGTCTGGATGTAAATGAGAGTCTTGAAGTTGAAGCCTCCCTGAGCCGTGTTTATGCAGTGCTGAAGTATAGCAGCAACAACGAGGCAAACCTGCTCAATTTTAACACCAATGGGAAGCATACTGTCCAGGCAACCACTGACTTTGCTCCTAAGTCTGTGTTGAATACTGATATTGAGATTGACATATCTCAGCTGAGCAGCCTAGGTGACCTCACCTTCTTTGAGAAAACTGTTGCTGAAGTGACAGCTGCCAAGCAGAAGATTTCAACAAATGCCAAGTTTGTCAGTCCACTTTACACCACCAACATTGCAGCTGAATTGGATGGAAGTGCACCAGTGTTTAAGGGTGACTTTAAGTCATCTGCCATCTCTGCCATTACCTTCTTGGAATATGACATGGATTGTAAGTCTTTTCTGTCTCAGCCAATTCAACAGTTTTATGTGGTAAACCCAAAAACAAATTTTAATGAAATTGCTTGTTTTGACAGCTTCTGTTACCCTAAATCTTGAGGATGCTGGACTAACACTAACTGGGAAAGGGATTTTGACCCATAGCGATTTTACAATGGACATTCAACATATCCTCTCTCATACACTGGTGTAAGTTCAAATCTGCTTCATGCTACATATCATAGATTTAAATTTTCTAACTCTGTCCCTTGGGTTAAGTTGTCATCTGTGCAACAAAAAAAGTGACCAATGTTACTCTACTTCCACAGTGACTCCCGTCTCACCCTGAGCATGGATGTAACCAGCCCTGGCTTCACTGACATCAATGTACGTTACGCCTTCCGCAAAGATGGAATGAGCTGCACTGTTTCAATTCCATCGACTGGCTTCCTTGGTTTCCAGCTCCATGGCAGGGTCCCAACTCAGATGAATGCCAGGCTTTATGGCCGGTATGCTGTAAGTATATCAAACTAGTTTTACATTTGCGCAATGATGGAAAATGGTTTTATATCTTATTTTATGTTATTTCTTTGTTTTGTTTTTTGTCTGAGCCTAAGTCTTATTGTTTTTTTACAGTCTGAGCCTGAAAAGGACGTTGATTTCATCACCATTCGAGCCTCCGTCAAAGACACTTATAGAATGAATCTGAAGATGATGCTAAACATGGCGGCCCCTGATATTATGCTCAGTGGACTTCAAGAAAGGCTTCCAGCCATCACCTCTAGCATATCTAACTTTGCTGAGAAATACCACCTGTCCAGATATTCTGCTCAGCTAAAAAACACCATCATCTACTACATTGAGAAAGCCTACACAATTGCCAACGACCACGCCCCACATCTGAGCCATATGTCCATTCTCTTTAGAAACACCATTGTTCAGTACCAGAAAACTCTTCAGTCATTCCTGGATGCTACCATTGGTTTCCTGAGAGACACTCAGGTCAGATTGCCTGGCTCTCATGAGACATTACCCCTCATTGAGGTGCTGAATAGGATGACAACTACTGTTACTACTTGGCTAGAGAAAGCATTCAACCTCATGAGTGATAAAGTGGAACAAGCGTTCAACGTTGTAATTGACATTTTTAGTGAGATACAGGTCACAATGCCCATTGGTGATGTCATGGCTAGTGTTAAAACAATTGACGAGACAAGAGAAAAGGTAAGAACCATGTTCAGCCAAATTTTGAGTCGTCTGAGACACCCAGAGAGTCTCGATGTAGTTCTGGAAGACTTGGGTGACTCCCTGAAAAGTTACGTCGACAAAGCTCAGGAGCTGATTGACACCCTGACTTCTGATGTCCTTGATGTCCTTGCCGTCTTTGTTAATGCTTTTTATAAAGAACATGCAAGGTTAATGAGGGCAATCACCAAATATGCAAACAAAGCTTTGGACACTGAGTTTATACAGAATGCTGTTGATTACATTATCGATGTTTTCAGAACAGTCGTAAATCAATTCAACCGTACAGTTTCTGACTGTCTGCAACAGGCAACTGCTCAGATCAAGTTTTATGTCCGAGTGAAAAGTAATAAGCTTGAAATAAATCTATGATTCTATATTCTCCAGTAGCAAGCAGATGAAAATCAAAAGTGTTTAAATGAGCTTCTCTTCTGTTTCAACAAAAGTGTGTGTATTGTGTTGTATTTAAGGATAACATTAATGGTTTAGCATGCACAAAAGATGAAAACGTGTATAAGGTCTACATTTATTGTTTTGTGTGTCTATGAGAGTTGCATTTAATAAAGCGTGTTGACTTGACACCATTGATTTTCCTTCATTCATTTTCTCCTGTGGTCTCTCTCTGACATGATCATACATTTAAATACATTTTGTTTTATAAATTGAACATATTAAAAAGTGCTGAGCTTGGCATGCATGTTTTGATATAGTAGAGAGATCAGTCTACATTATTTCAGCGACTAAGTTTTAGTATTTTGAAGGCTTAGCGACATGTTAAAGCAAGAAACTATTGGTATCATAGTCTGTTGATCCAAAAGGTAACCTACATTTTATTCTGCCAGACATTCATGATAAATGCAGACAGATCATCAAGACATGAATTTTAGAAAAAAAAATGAAAAGTTTCTATGTTTACATGGACCATTTATGTTATAAACTGTGGTTGAATGAAGCAGCCCAGAAGTTTTTCAAGGAGTTTTTTGCCAATCCATTGGGCCAAAAGCCATTTTAAAACCCATAAAAATGGTGATGTCAAAAACTCCAATCACAAAGGTTTTAATGTGTTAGAGAAAAACTGTCATTCTTATAAACAAAGCTGAATTTCGGAAATGACAAAGAATATAGCTCTTGACTTGTAGCTTCTGAATAAAAAATAAGATCTTCTCACCTTCATAGTGTTCTTTTATACACAGCCTCAGTCTCTCTTCAGGTCAAATAAGAAAATGGAAAATTTAAAACAACACCATGTAGGAGAACAGGATGACAGGCAGTGTTCGGGAACTGTGTGTTGATTGGCCAACGGATCATGTGCACCTGATAATGGGAAAACTTCTAAAGAGATGGACAACGTATCTATACATGCAAACATGGGTATAGCAAATATTATTTGTTTGACTGAAATAAATGCACTATTAACAACATTATTATGTTTTTTATGGGCATATTTAAAAAAAAAAACCTTTGCCTGCTGGTTTGTTTGGGATGTAATTGACATCAGGAGAAAAGATACACCTTCTCATGCTTATAAGTGGCTGACTTACAATACCCATACTCCTCTACAGCCAGAGGGGGTCGCTGCAGCATTCTCTTCAGAAACCACCATCCCAGTTCTGTTAAATGACTGCAAAAGTTAACTATTCAGTGCCAAAAATAGTCAAAGACAGAGGCTTTTGGTCATGTGTCAGCTTGTCTAATAGCTCTTTGGTGAAGTGGTCATAACTTATTTGCATGGTAGTTTGTTATTGTGTAAAACCCTGAATGGCAGATTTACTCTGAAAAAAATGTTGCTATGAAAATCAGCTCTTCATCAGAACAAATCAACTTCAGAGATAAGATGCAAAAAAAAAAAAAAGGTCTATTGATTGAACCCATTGGAGACCGAAAAGTATTCTATGGTACCTTTGCTGATCTGTGCAGAACTTAACAATCAGCTAAATTACCATATCAGACCTTCTCTCAGCTGTAGATAAAATTGCTAGACATGCTCATAAAATAAGCTTTAAAGAACTCAGTTGACGTAGATTGGTGGAACACTCAATTTTATGATTGCCTTTGAGGAACCATTCACATTTAAGACCTTTGATCTTTGGCTTTCTCTACTTTACAGGACAAGAACATGTTATCCAACAGTTCCTGAAGATACCAGAAGATACCAGCTTGTAAGTAGGGCAATGATTTTCAGGTGCTGTTTAGTGTCATAAACCCTTAGACTGTGTAAAACAGGGATGTACTCTCAGTGATGTCAAACGCTGGTTTTAAAAGGGAAGTCTTGATTCACATTGATGGCAGTCACTTTTTTTGAAATGCTGACTCGACTTGGGTTTGGTTGACCTGGCCAAAAGAGAAAAGAGTTGACCCCTTTCAGGTCTTTGGCCTCTTCATTAAAAGCAACAGTGTGCCCACCTGTCATTCAGCCATGCTCCTATTTATGAAAAACAAAGCACTTAAATGTATTCAAAGCCAAATGAGTAACATGAGGTAAAACATCACAACCAAACCTCAGCTTCTCTCCACCCACTGTATTATCCTTAAGTGCTGAATTTCATATCAATAAGTTTGTGTGAGTGAGTTCAAACTAATGTTGATAAAGTGATTCACACGTTATCAATAGTCAGAGAGGTCTGAAACTGATAATCCTACGCATGGACCTGCAAAGTTAGAAGCAGATTTAAAACAGCAGAGGGCACTGCTGAGCTATATTCAAGCCCTGACACACCTATTTTATCCTTTTGTCTAGCATGCCTATACTAACACTGTTTTCTGATATCACTGTCATATCATATGACAGCTCAAACATTTGTCTTGGTCTGTACTCAACACATCCCCATATCTGTGATAGGATCCAATATTTCAAACAGAAGTCAGCTCTTACATCTTTGATCATTTCCAGAAGCTCATCTGAGAGCTGAGACACAAGAACTGATTTATCACAGGCGATGCAATTTACGCAGAGCAATAACAGAACATTAGTCCATCATAAACGGATTGAATAATGGCCTTTTGCGGTTTAATAGCAGTGCAGTGAAACAGTTAAAGTAGGCAGCGGCCCATACGCAAGGACAGTTTCTCAGATTTGAAATGCATCATTTATATATTATACTGTTGAGACACATGTCTGAAATAGTAAAGTCATGCCCTCTGTGCCTTGAGTAATTAATGTGAATTCACAACTCTCCGACTAGAAAAACCGCAGGTTAACTCCCTGCGTAAACCTAGTCACGAAAGTCTACACAACAACAACTCTAAGACTCATTTTGCAACAAAGGGCGCAGGGGAGACACCCACAGGATGACATTTTACAGGAGGTATTTGTACAGTTGGTTAACACTATCCTGTTGAGACAGAGCTGTAAGGATTACAGTTTAAATATTTTGTTCAAATAGTGTTCAAAACCCCTAAACTGATGTTTGAAAATAGTTCTGAAATTGAGGAATAGGTGTTATCACACCACTGACATTAATAGTTTTATTTCACTAATCTGTCTCTGAAGTGGCAATGAACACACTGGCTCACTTGGCTTTCATTTGGTTTAAACAAATTATTTATTTTAGGCTGAAAGCCAAACATATTTTGTCCAAATGAAAAAGATTCTAACAAGTAAGCTTTTGGTGAATACATGAGTTGAATGAAAGGTTTATCAATCAGAGAAGCTCCTGGTTCGTTCTGATTTGAGGAAGATTCTTCCCTTTATAGTTAAATAGATAAATCTTTGATTGACCTTATCTTTGAGAAATGAATCAGTACATCCTTACCTTATAGTGACATCTTTAGCATGATGCAATCCAGTGTAATCTGGTGACTTACTTCAGGTCAAAAACAGTTGGAAACACTGGTTGGACCATTAAGCACACCTACAGGCTACCGACAAGCTGTACAGTGTATGAAGCATAGTGCATCCTATCAATAGCAAATGAAGTTTTTACAGGGAGAATAGATGGTCAAAATTGCAGCTCTCACTGTGGTTAAATGATATTAAATGGGACAAAAGTAGGTGCTTTCGATAGACTATATCACACAGGTGCTATCACAATGTAAGCAGTCAACAACCCAATATTGTGCTATAAGTAATGTTACTTTTATTGGTATTGTGTTGCTACACTTTTGAAAGAAATCAAACACTGTTAGTCACTTGTTTTTTATTCTTACAAGCCAAGGCTAAGACCAGACTTGGTAAATATTTGAAGCTGAGACAGTAATTCCAGTTTTAAAGGTTACTTAGAAGTGTCAAACTTTGTGTGCACAAGCCAGCTGATGCTAACTGAAGTAAGCTAACCCTAGCATCCTGGTGAGGAGCCCATAACAACAGGCTGAAGGTCAGTTCACTCACCAGAAACATGTTGGACTGTAGTTTCTTCCAAAGTAGCTTCAGAGGCCAAACTTTTCATGCCCACTGGAGCCAGGACTTCCGGTCAGTTGTCCTTTGGGTGCGCAAAACTGTCAGTAATCCTTCATGTAGAAAGGTCAGTCATCAGTGCATTTATTGTTACCCAGCAGACAACTGTTCAGACCAACTGTGATAACTCAAGCATCCTGGCGAAAGTCCACCACTTTTTATATGAAATAGTTTCTTAACCACGTAAAAGATGGGTTTTTTTATCATCTTTGAAACATTAAATACAGTTGTGCCCAAAAGTTTACACCCCCCAGCAGAATTTCTGATTTTTTTTTTTTTTGGCCTTTTCTCAGAAAATATGAATGGTAACACGAAATCCTTTCTATCACTCATGGTTAGTGGTTGGGTGAAGACATTTATTGAAAAAAAAAATTAAGTCTTTTTAAATCATGATAAATTCACAAAAGTTAACACAAATGTGTTTGAATGTCTACTAAAGGTAACCATCCTCACCTGTGAACTATTTGCTTGTAATCAGTGTGCGTGTAAAAAAAAATTGAACAGGGTCATTTTTGGAGTTTCTGTTGTCATTATGATTTAGAAAGAGTAAACATAGTTGTTTGTTAATAAATGACTTCGCCCAACCTCTAACCATGGGCGACAGAAAGGTTTTTGTGTTACCATTTATATTTTCAGAGAAAAGGCAAAAAATCAGAAAATTCTGCTTGAGGGGGTGTAAACTTTTAGGTACAACTGTAGCTCGGTCAGAGACGGATCAGTTAAACTACACTCATGGGTCATTAGTTAAAATAAAAGAATTAATGCGGATCAAAATTATCCATATCTGGAAATCCCATTTTTGCTATCCAGGGTCAGGTGTCCATCCTAGTTTTATGCCAGTTTTTCAAAGCAATATTAGATTATATCACTTTTATCCAGATACACAGTTTCCATGATTACCATTTCCAGATTACCAGTGCTGGAAATAAAACAACATATCACAAAATGTACTACTAGCTATGTAAAAAACAACAGGTAGCAGAGCCAACTTGGGGTCATTTAAAGACAAACTGTAAAAATAGAACAAACATCCACTTTGACTTATGTTTTTTTAATGACTCCTCTTCTGAGCAACAACAAATAAAAAACAAACATTAATAAACAGCTACATTGTGGATATTTTTAAAACATCTTTAATCAAAAAAGGCCAAATTTAAGAAGGAACTGACTGTGTAGTAAGGGGTGCAAGTGTTAGAAATTAATTTTGTAAGGTTTGTCTCTGGTATTTTTTTTTAATGAGTGATGAATAACAGATTCAAAACTGAAGGTTTGATCCAGATTCAAACTAGGATTAGGTTATGTGATCAAATCCTATCTCAGAAGAATCCAGTGACCATAATCTGATTAGATAACCTTTGGACAACTGGCCCCAAAAGCTTAATCATTACCTGGATTTCTTAGACTACATCTATTTGTTTGGAAAAAAAAAGAGAGAGATGTATCTCGGTTGCTTTTGCCTATATTTAATGAATTCAGCTTGTATTGATTATGTGTAAAACTAAACTTTGATCCAAATTCTACTGGTTTAGTCCTTCCTCATGTATTTATTACAGAAATTTCAGTGGAAAATGTGTATAAAAGGAGAAGTCTGAACTAGGGGCCTACATGTTTGTCAGTGTCTGCCTTAACCCCATCCTCATCTTCTATGTTGATGTTTTAGTTGTCTTAGAATGGGACTGGGCTTTGTTCTTTTTACCTGGCCAACTCAGGTTTCTGGAAAATATCAGAATAGTCTGACATCAGTCAGGCTTGTTTCGTGTCTCAGAGCTAAATCACAACAGATCAATAAACAACAACAAAAACAATAAGATGAGCTTCTTAACTATTGTAAGTCCATAGAACAGCAGCTGCCACTGACTTATTTAACTGGAAAGTCTGATCAGAAATACCAAATAGGCACCTCCCTAAAGAGACCCAACCGACCCTGGAGCAATAATAAGAAGTGTGACTTTCTGTAGGGAAAGACTGATGCAAAATTGCAAGATTCTTTATTATTGAGCTACTTTTACTTATAAAGAATTTAATTGCCCAGACCCACTCTGAAAGGTGCTGATTATTTACAATTACTTAGATGAATGATGTCAAGTTAACTCATTTTGTTAGCTTGCTGACACTTGTAACGTCTATAATTTTATTTTGATCCCATGTATAGTTTTACTTATTATTAATAACAATGATTTAGTTCTGTCCTTATTTATTTTTCCTTCCCATTCTGTCATCTCATATACCTGGTACAGATTTATTAGTCAAAAATCTAACAGTGAAGATCACTTCAGCTACATTACAATGTCCTCTGTTCTCACTCCTTTCACAGAACAGTGTGATCCAAGCACTTTAAGTACAGCTGATGAGCAGTGTCACGAAATGAACTTTGGCTTGAGCTCAGGAGTCCTTCAAGGAAAAGAAAAGATTAATCTGACTCAGTTTTTTGACTAGGTATGTTGACTATTTAAAGTCCATGTTTTTGTTTGTTTGTGTGGGAGATAATAATTTGTCTGTCATTACTTAAACTGTACAGAGGAACAGCACAATGTAAATACTTGCTTTCAAAAAAAACCCTGACATTTAGTGACGTATGGCTTTCAATTTAGAGACACTTTGGAAAGCAATATTTTCGTCATAGGGTAATCAATTCACTCAGGACTGTTGTGACTCTTATGCAATGACAGACTGTCTTCTCCTGCCTGATTAACTTATCTTGGGTTCACTTGTTATATACCTGATCAAACCGCCATCACAGGCTTCTCTATGTAGGTGAAAGGTCAGCCAAGTGTGATAAGATGCTGTTTTTTGTTGAATCCAGAAAACTTATCAGACAAAGGTACACTTTGTTTTATTTAAACAAAATGTAAGTGTTGTTGAATTCTGTTTTGGTGTTCTAAGTCTTGGATAAGGCTTAAAATAAAATTAAAACCTCTCTGTCTGAAGGCAATGGCTTGCTCTTGTAGACTGAATGATATTTAATCCACTCGTCTGTACCTGATACAGAGTAATGAAGCCAATCATCGATGGGGGCCATATTGGAAATGCTGACTTAAGAGGCACGCTTTGTACCTCCGTGCCAACAGCTGTAGGGCGGGCGCCACATATGTCAATCCCATGAGCTTTGGCTCTGATAGGATAAAATTCTGATCTTAATAACTTCTTAACAAGAAAAAAACGTACTCCCTGTACAGTATGTGCCGATAGTAAAATCAGCAATTCAGACTCAAGCTGTTTTTTTAAAACCAGGCTATAAATGTGTTTTGTTATTGTTTTTTTAAACCTGTAAAAGTTTTGAGCTTGTTTTTTTTTCCTTTGGCGTGGTGAGAATGTTAAAATCGGATGTATCTCCTTACATATTCTGTATTTTCTAAACAATAAACATTACAAGACGGACATAAGTAGCTGACTTGTGGTTTCCTTTGAAAATAAGAGAAAAAGAACCAAAGTAAGACAATAACAAACTTCCTCATTGTTAATGATGAAATGATTATAATGTGAAATTAGATGTAAACTTGTCTATTGAAGAATTACATGCTTGTGTTTGGTTTAAACTCAGCTAATTCTGATCAAGTGTAAAGTTTTTAAAGTCACAGAAGGGGCCTTAAATAACAACCAAGATGTTAAAGGAAGATACCGTGCACTGAATCAGGTCAGGCTTACATTAAACTAAAGCTTTTGTGTCAATCCAACAGCACTAGGAAAAATTGTAATCCTGTGATTGTTACAGCCATAACTGTAATATTTGAAGAAATGCAGTTCAACACTCTTTGTTGATGCCATTTGACATTTCTTCTATACCTATATTGAGCTATGTTTTATACTGTGTAGCCAGTGTCTTTCCATAGCAATAAAAACATCTGAATGGTTGCTTCAAAACACAGAAGTTGGCCCTGAAATTTTAACAGTAAGTTACATTAGTCTAGCTTTCTCCCTTCATTCGCCGCTAAATCTTTGGCATTGTCATTTTCCTCAGGTAAAAATCTGACAAACCTGCTCTTTCTTCAGCATTTCATTGGTACCTGTCATTTTACCCACTCTGTTCACTGTCATCACAGACAGTAGTTGTGATTTATCAAATATCAGATCACTTAAGCTGTGACTCCTTACGAGAATGAATATATTCATGTTTGTTAACTGTTTTGTCAATGCCACAATAGAATTTAATATCAAGTATACAAGGTCATCGAAACCTTAATATCAACCTGACACAAAACTAAGAGGTACAATGTCATAAAAAACAAACAGCTTGGCAACATGCTCTACTTTATGGTGATAACACACTTGCTTAAAAAAAAAAAGCAGCAGCTGATTCAAGTTTCAATTCTGCGTCAGTGTGAATCATATCGTTTAGCTTTCATGGGGCAAAGGTTTTCTTCTTCACCATCTTATAGAGGCCTTTCAGATTTTATGGAGCATTAAACAACATGATGTAGCACAATTTTTTACTTAAAACATTTTGGAACAAATGTGTACTCAGGATTTAAATTTTGACTTGGTGGTGTTTCTTCAGAAGAGACTCGTCTTAATCTTATCTATAGCTGAAAAAAAAAGCTTTGAAATGTTTTACATAGAAAGAAGCCTTTTTACAATAAAGTACATCCTTTAACTCCACTGGTATTACTTTATTCAGACATTAGTGCTTTGCCCTTTGAGCACAACCATCAAGCAATAAAGGCTGGTGATTCAGTAAGTGTGGCATTTATCTGATCATTATCTTATTCTTGCTTTCTGCGGACAATTAATTACTTCATGTCTTCGTCACAAATCATCTCAAAAATCAGCATTATTTCTCTGGAAAACAACCCCAAACAGTGGATCCAGAGTTTAAGACAAAAGATGAAATCACACAGTCCAACCTCCACCTAGTGCTGACAGACAAGTCTTGGTTTGTGAAATGTTTTAACCTTTGGCCTGCCACAAGGACTGCTCAGACTTTGGAACCAGGGCAACACATTTGCAAGTAGTGACATACAGTAAGATTGGAGGAGGACTATAAAAGGCACAGAGGCAGAGCTGGAGAATCAGTCTTCACAGAAAGAGGAGGACTCTCCCTAGCTTAGAGCCTCCAGGAGCTTTGCTAAAGCCCATCATGGAGGGTACCAAACTTTGCCTTTTCCTGCTGCTGGGAACATACGCACTGGCCCGTAAGTATTTTGTTTTTTTTAACACTTTTCTTTCAGGGTTCTAAAACAAATTAAACATGTTTATAAATTTGAGAGAGGAGTGTGTGAATGCGCTTTACCTGGCATTTTAAACCTCCTCCAAAATGTTGTATTTTCTTGCTTGTTTTGAACATTTAACAAATGTTAGAACAATTTGAGTTGTCAAATTGTTTGTGTTAACAGACACAATATTTCAGTAGTTTTTCCAAGATAATGATATTTATGATACTACAAAACTTGAAGCTAAAGACATAACGTGTATAAAAAGTAACAAGCTTGAAAATCTTGCAGTTTGTATTATATGTTATTTAGGTATTAAATAATCTGAGTTTTTTCTTCTTTCTTTCTTGTTTTTCAAAATAATGTCTTTTTAGAATCTGAAGAAAATGTTTTTTCTTTTGTATTTCACAGAACAAGATGTGGGAAGTGTTGAAGAACAATCCCCAGCATGCTTTTGTAAGTCATTTATATATTTAACAGTCTCAGAAATAATTGCCTTTTTGTGACACTTAGACAATGTGATTCAACTTCATAAATACAAAAAAATGTTTAAAAAAACAACATCTTTCATCCCTCTGAGGCTACATTAATGTGTATTTTTTAATAAAGATGTACTCATAAAATTTAAGGGATGATGAAATTACATGTCAAGCACTGTATCAACAAAAACTTATTTATACCAGAGCAAGGCTTGGCCCTTGACTATGACAAATATATTTATTTATATATTACTATTTTAGTCACTTTTACTTCCACAAGTGACATTTGCTATTTTTTAGCAGCTGTGCAAACTGATCACACTGATCCTTTTTCTCAAGTAAAACTCATATCCACAAATCCTTCAATTTAAATTAGATTGAATTAAATGAATTGTTGTGTAAAGGTGTACAGTATACGGAATACAAAAATAACTGTGCTCTAATATATCTTTATGTACTTTTCAGTGTCCAAAAGATTTAAGAACTTCAGGCGGTTTGTGTATGACTATGAAGCTGAAACCTTTAACGGCGTGACCGGAGCCACCGACAACAAGAGCGGCCCCAAAGTCTCCTGCAAAGTAAGTTTCGTCCCATTCATGGACTCGTAATTCAGTCGTGTAATGATCCTTGACAGAATAATGTTTAAAAAACTACTTTTGATTTGCTGTACAGGTTGAGGTTGATGTGCCCCAGACATGTAGCTTCATCCTGCGTACGACAGAGTGCTCTCTGAACGAGATCTTCGACCAGGATGAGGATGGAAACTCTCTGTACCGCCCTGCAGCTGGAACTAAGCCTTTTAGAGATGCCATGGCCAAGTGAGTTGACTTCTCTGTGTTTATCACTAAAGAAAAGTGTTACTGGTAACAAAGAAGAAGCTGAAATTCAACATGATCTGTTAAACAGGAACCCCCTGAAGATCACAGTCGAGGGAGACCTTGATGTCAAACTCTACCCAGAGGATGACGAGCCTGTCAACATCCTGAACATCAAGAGGGGAATCGTCTCTGCTCTGGTTGTGCCAGCGATGGAAGAGGAGAAAAACAACAAAATGGTACCTTGGCTGTTTTTGCCCCCTGGTTTCTGTTTTGTCAGTATTTACAGCTGTTACCAATCAATTCAGGACACAGTCAGAAAGCTGATGCACAGATAAACAAGTTGCACAATGGGCAGATAAGCTGCCCCAGTCATAGGTGATAAATTCTGCAGTAACATCATGTCCTCAGGATGACTATCTTCAGCTTCAGGTCAAAGTCTGAGATAACTTTATCTTTCTAATGGCCTCACCTGCTCTCATAACAGGGAGGTAACCTTTTAGATATATTGATCATTTAGAGGGGCTGCTTAAGGACAATAACATGTTTACCAACTAGGCTTCTGCAATTCTGTGTAATTCATTGTAGCCGGTATCTTTGTTGTTCATGATGTCTGTCATCATTTTCAGTCCACCGTGCATGGAATCTGCCCAACTGAGTTCACCGTCAACGCCAGAGTGGACATCGCCACTGATGTGACTGTCAGCAGGGATCTCTCCAAATGTGACATGTTCTTCGCTCGCAAGCAGCACACCAGCCCCATGGCCCTCATCACCGGCATGGTGAGATACTATCACTGTCACCATCACAAGCAATAGCAAAGGATTGAACAATTATACCCAGAGAGTTTGAAAAATCAAAGTTACAGTACTCAATCTTTCAAAGAGCATCCAAATAAACATCTCTACAACCGCACTCACTCACTAACACAAGATCAGCTATAAAAATCTGGATAAAGCCACCAATGAGTGCTCATGTAGAGGCAGAGTATTATACAAGAAATCTGCTTTTTAGCTCCTACTCTTCCTCACAATCCCACATTAACAATATATCTCTGTTGTGTTTTTCCCAATAGAACCTCCCTCTGTCCAAGCTGATTGACAGCACTCAGACCTGCAACTACGTGTTTGACAACCAGAAGAAGCACATGGTCAGCGGGACCTGCACAGAAAAACACATCTTCCTGCCCCTGTCTCACAAGTGAGTGAAAGACTTGATTTGAAGTTCAGAAATAGTTTGTGCATCATGTTTTACTTCATTTTGAAAGTGGATTAGGTGTCTTACTTTGAAATGCTGTAGAAATGTAGGTGTGAGTATGTGTATTTGGGGTGTTGTTTCCTTTAAGCAGTGTATCTGACCTGTCTTCTTATTTGCAATCAGGAATGAATTTGGAATTTCCACCCTGGTGAAGCAGACTGTGACTCTGAGGGAAACCACCAAGATCAATGACAGGATCTTTGACCGCAGTAAGTGCTCAAACTTTTAAGAAAAGAATTCAAAAATTAAAATATGTTGTCATTTTCTACATAATCTGACTGTTTGTGATTCTATGTAGATGAGGATAACATCAAGGGTCTTCCCATGGATGTTGTTGAGGACAAGGCCCCCAAGCAGACCACCGAGGCCGTCATGGCCACCCTGCAGCAGCTGAACACCCTGTCTTCCACCCACGGCGAGGAGCGCACCACCCTGTTCCACAAACTGGTGACCGAGCTGCGCGGCCTGAACGCCGATGTTGCCGGATCTGCTGGTATTGAGATGATGGACGTGTCTGTGCCTTTGACATTCCAAGCTCTGCTCCAGTGTGGCACCCCAGAATGCACCAGTTCCCTGCTGAAGGTTCTCAGGACCTTCGACCAGGGTGCTCTTGAGGTTGATGCTGCCGTCTACGCCCTGGGGCTGCTGCCTAACCCATCCCGCCTCATGGTTAAGGACATGCTGGCCATGGCTCAGTACAAGCAAAGCAAACCCATCATGTATGCTCTGAGCAATGCTGTCAGGAAGTAAGTACACAGACATATCAACTTATTCTACTTTAGCTTCAAGCAGTGGGATTTTTTTTAATAAATCATCAATATCCCATTTTTTCTTCAGACTGTACCAGGTTGAAGGTGTCACTCCTGAGATCACCGCCGTCTATGAGTTTATGGCCTCCCTTCTGGGTGCTGACTGCCCTGGAGAGAAGGATCTGACCTACCTGACTTTGAGAGTAAGTTGCCAGCTGTAAAATTTGACCACTTTCACGACAAAATTCAATTTCCAGCAGCCTTTTTCTTATAAATGTATGAATTTCCTTCTAGGTTGTTGGAAATATGGGAGAAGCAATGGAAGCTGCTGACCCAACCATCAAGGCCACCCTGCTGAAATGCATGAGACAGCCTGCAACCACCCTGTCTGTGCAGCTGGCAGCCATCCAGGCTTTCAGACGCATGTCTGTGACTGATGAGGTAACCTCATTTTACTAATTATTATTCATACTGTGCTTTCTTTAAATATCTTCAAACAAGTGACAGTTTCTCTGTTTTCCAGGTTCGCTCCAACCTCCTGAGAGTCAGCCAGTACCCCAAAGGTGCCGTGCAGAAACGCCTGGCAGCTTACCTGACCCTGATGAAGAATCCTCAGGAGAGTGACATCGAGATGGTGAAGAAGCTGGTGAACCAGGAGCAGAACATTCAGATCAAGACCTTTGTCTCCTCTCATGTCTACAACCTCCTTACCTATGGCGATGCAAAGACCCAGGAGTAAGAACAGAGCATCTTTCAATAGACAGCAATCTGAATCCTTGATTATAAAAGTTATTTCAACAACATATATGTGCTTATATTCAGCTAATGGGTCAAATTTAAATTTTTAACCCCAGGTTTGGCCAGAAGTTAATGGCTGCCCTGGAAGACACTGAAGTCATTGGACAGAGTGAATACACAAAGTCTGGCAACTACAAGCTGAGCGGCATCCAGGGCAACATCATCTTTGATCCCAGCAGCCAGATGCCAAGGGAGATGATGCTGGAGACTACCCTGAAAGCTTTTGGCTTCAACATGGATGTCTGGGAGGTATGCAACGCTTCTCTTAAATTTTGCAGAGATTTTACAATCTAGAAAATAAAAAATGAATATGGAATTTTCCTGGATTTTTACAGTAATGCTTTAAATTTACACTTCTTTTCTGACAGATCGGCATGGAAGGAAAAGGCTTTGAGCCAACCATGGAGGCTTTGTTTGGAAAGAATGGATTTTTCCCTGACACTCTGTCCAAGGCCTTGTACTGGTCTGATGAAAAGATGCCACCAAAGGTCAGAGAAATGCTGAGGAAATGGGTTGGTCCCATTGACAGTGAAGAAATTAAGGTAAATCTTTTTTTAATTCCAATCAAAAGTCTAAATCTGAGTTATGCTATTTCCACCTTTACCATCAACACTAATGCAACTTTTCTTCCAAAGGTTCCCGAGAATCTTATGAGGGAAATTGCCCGCAACTTCAACAAACTGGTGAAGGACCTGCAGAGCCAGGAATCCCCAGAGGCTATGGCCTACCTGAGAATCATGGGAACTGAGCTGGGTTACATCAAGGGCAATGAACTGAAGTCCATCGCTGAGAATGCCGTGATGTATGCAGATATCTTGATGAGGATCATCCCAACCAAGGTACTGTTCAGTTCTCATGTTTTCCTCTTTGATTTAAGCCCCTCCAAATATAAGAAAAAGATAACAACAAGGATTGTGTTTTTCAAAATGGCTCTTAATTCTTTGTATTAGATCCTGGGAAAGATGATGTCCAACACTGACAACGAGTTCTTCGCCCATTACATCTTCATGGACAACAAATTCATGATGCCAACAACAGCTGGTTTGCCTCTGACATTTTCTCTGTCTGGAATCTTCGCCCCTGGCGCTAAGGGAGGAATTCGCATGACTCCAAGCCAGGTAAATATTTCTCTTCAATACTCTCCTAAAAATATTATAGTTTGATATTTTGCTGTCGTTCTTTTATTCTTAACAATTCTGCAGCTTTGTTAAACAAAAAAATGTCTGTTTTGGTGTCACAGACGGAGCTGGTGTTCAGGCCCTCAGTTGGAGTTGAGTTTGTGACTAGAATGGGAGTCCAGATTCCTGAGTTTGTTGTGTCTGCCGTTGAAATGCACACCAACATGTACCATGAGAGCGCTCTTAATGCTAAGATCACCATGAGTGGTTCCCAGATCAAGCTGTCCATCCCCACCCCACAGGGCCCCACAAAGCTTTTCTCCATCAGGTAAAAAATTATACGGATTAGACTTTTATTATGTGTGTGTGTCTTTGTGTGTCTTTGTGTGAAATGTTGTTTTGGAAAATGTTAAGGAGTCCTAGAAAAAAACTTTCTCCCTGTATGTTTTATTTCAGCAACAAAGTGGCAATCGTGGGCGGTGGTTATGCTCCAGTGATCCCACACACAGAGGGTAAAGTCACCTGCGATAAACTCCTTGGAGTCAAGTACTGCACAAAAACTAATCGTGCTGATACTCATGGCAAGATTGATGCCCCTTACTACCCCCTGACTGGAGAGACCAGGTAAGACTCAGAAAAATTAGTTAGGTGATTATTTTCTCGAACTAGTGACAGCACAGTATTTGACTTTCAAGGATGTTTTGTGCTTTGAGTCCTAACAAAATAATAATTATGCTATAATTATTATTAGATAGCTTCATGTGTTAATGTCTTTGATGAGGCGATTTGAATTGTGTTTTTCTGATAAAATGTATTTCCTGATTAAATCTGCTTCCCCTGAAGATTCATACAAATACTCATCTGAAACTTACATTTTCTTTTCACAGCTTTTCTGTGAAGATCATGCCCAATGAAGACATTTCTGAGTACACAGCCACCATCACTTATGAACTCCTCACTGAAGGAGAGGAAGGCCTTCAAGAGGTTGACTCTTTGCAGATGGTCCTGAGAGCTGAGGGTAAGATTGTCTTATTGAGACGAAATATTCATAGTATTTTATACTCAGCAGCATGGCCTCAAATTTTGCTTTAGGTTGCATAAACAAATAACTAAATAGGACTTTTTAAAATAACTTTTTGTCTTTAGGTGCTGAGCCTACTGAGGCCTCTGCCACCATGAAATACAACAGGAACAGGAATATCATCACCACTCAGGTCCAGATCCCTGACTTTGATGTTGAGGCCGGCGTTAAGCTTGGCATGACTGACAGCAGTGCCACAGGCAAATCCATCATTCTTGAGATCACCAACAAGAACGTGCCACAGATTTCTCTGATCGGCCGTGCCAAGTGAGTCAGACCAGACCTAAACAATATTCAAACACTCATACCTTACCGAAAGGAAGGCACTCCTTCAAAGAGTCTGTGGGGATTTTTCTGTAGACACAGAGTTTTAATTGATTGTTTGTTGTAATAACTTAAAGGCTTCAGGAAACAACTGATGGCATGCTGCAGATCCAGCTGTTGGTTCCCTCACTGCGCACAGATGCTTCCCTCACCGCTACCATGAGCTCAATTGATGGACTCACCATGGAGATTAAGAGTGATGTGAAGCTCCCTGAAACCTCCTCCATCCAGGCAGTTGTATTCAAATATGGTATGTATGCATTAACACTAGTGATACAAAAAGTGATCATCTGAGACATCAACATTTCTCCAATCAGAGCCTGAAATTAAATGTTAAAACGTTAAACTCTTTTTATCTCAGGTGAAGACCAGGCTGAGGTTCAGCTGCTGTCCAACATGAATGCTGAGACTAAGATCCTGGTGCCTTACACTGAAGCCTTCCAGGCTTGGTTCATGCAGTTTGTAGATGATGTCATGGATCAGAAGGTTGTCAAGACTGACATGAAACTGCGTCATATCATCAACAAGGCAGTTGAGGTAAAAAAAAAATTTAAAAAAAGAAAGAAAAGAAAAGAAAACATATATGAATTTGAAATGGACTTTTTTTTTTCAGAAAACTTTGACTGAGGTCTTCGAAACTAAACATGAAAAATCTGGTATTTCATTCATAGGCAGGAAATATCTGGATGGACAAAATCACAGAGGATGTCCCCTACATTGAGACTCTGAGGAACAAGCTTGAAAATGTGGAAATGCCTTCCATGCCTGACATGCCTGAAAACCTTTTCATGAACCTGTAAGTAAACCCCACATCCAGGGTACATAGACAAACAGCTTCATGATCATTAAATAAGATCCGTAAAATATGCCATAATCGCCAATTTAACGCATTTCATTTTTCTTTCTCTCACCAGTGAGAGCACATTCAAATACAAGTTTAACCAGGACCGTCTTACCATCACTCTCCCTCTGCCTCTGGGAGGCAAGTCATCAGATGAGCTGATTCCTCCTGTGGTCACCTCTCCACGCCTCTCTGTGCCTCAGCTGGGAATGGAAATTCCTTCCAAGGAGATCACCATGCCCACTTTCACCATCCCTGCTGACTACGATCTCATCCTGCCTCTGACAGGAATGATGGAAGTGACTTCCAAGGTTGACACCAACTATTACAAGTGGGAGGCAACTGTGTCTGCTGGTAACAACACTGTTGAGTCTCCTAGCTATGTGACCAAGTTCACTATGATGGCTGACAGTCCAATCAAAGTTCTCGCCTTCACAACAGAGGGTAATTTGAGATATATTCTTTTCATCAATTAAATAATTTAACATTTGTTTTATATACTCCAGAGAGACACGAGGAAATTTGTACTCATTAAAATTTTCTGTTTTGTCTGTCTTAAAGGAACTACAACAATCACTGATACTGCTGAGAAAACCATGAAAATGAACATTGATGGTTCCCTGGACCACATGTTTGTGAACACCGGCTTCAGTGTGCAGGAAACCATTGCTGTCACAGACAACATCATGTCAACAGGACGGTACAATGTGTTCGCTGTCTCCCCTGTGGGCCTGGACACTTCTCTGACCATTACCACCCAGGTCGGCTTTGACACCAACATGATCTCCGGAGATATCAACACAGATGGAAGCGTGACTATTGGGCCCATGTCTGCTAGCACTACCTATCTCCACACCTTCTCTGTTGAGCCAGTGAAGAAAGAGGCAAGACTGGAGAGTACACTGCGTGTGACCTCTGAGATCCTGAAGGTTGTGAACAAGGTGAAGGCATCATATGCAGATGAAGAACTTCTGATTGAATCCAACACCAACATGAACAGCGAGCCCATCAAGCACACCACCAAAATGAGCCTTAGCTACAAGGATGTCAAGCTGACCGCCCAGGCTGACTCTGTGACCAAGGCCAATGAGCGTATGATTCGTAGCCAGATTGAGTTCTCTGCTTTTGAAGGCCAGGCCATCCTCAGGATTGAAAACCAGGCAGATGACGCAGTGAACCGGGCTTACTCTTTGCTCACTGGATCCATTAACCCATCCGGTGTGGAGGTCAACACTGATGCTTCTTTGAACATCTTTTCAAGCCTTGCTTCACACAAAGCAACCCTGACCCTGAACACAAACGGCCTGACCACCAGCTGCACAACAACTGCTCAGTACAGTCCAATGACCTTCGAGAATGTTTTCCATGGTGGATTTGACTCCAATGGTGCCACCATGTCTCTTACCACAAAGGGAGCCATCAAAGAGAACACAGCTGAGCTCAATGTTGAGGGGAAGATGGCAAGCACAGAAGTGTACATCAATGGCATCCTTAAAGGCAACCTCTTTGATGTGAACACCAGGAACATTGTGAACCTCAGAGTGAATGAAGATGGCCTGATCCTCTCCAGCAACATCATTGGCTCATTTAGCCAGATGAGGACCGAAAACAGCAACTCACTGTCTCTTACTCTGAGATCCTTGACCCTCAGCTCCAAATCTGACAACTTCCTGAACGACAAAAACTCCTACATGCATGACATCACAGTGAGCATGGAGCCCTACATTGCCTCAGTTATGGTGAAAAATGACCTGAAGATCATGGAGGTAAACTTTGTGAATGAAGCCCAGTTCAAGGCCGAGCCTTACAACATGGAGCTGTCAGGAGCAATGACAGGAATCTTTGAAGAGGAAGAACTCAAGCACTCCTATGAAATCAAGTTTGTTGACATGGTCCTCTCTGCCAAGTGCAATACCAATGGCAAACTCCTGGGCACTCAAATGACCCACACCACTGACATGGAAGTTGCAGGTATGACCATCAAGTTCAACAATGAGGCTAACTTCAACTCACCATCTCTTCGCATGGACAGCACCATCAAAACTGTGGCTGCACCCTTCACTCTGCAAATTGATGCCATTTTCAACTCAGATGGTTCAATGTATCTGTATGGACAGCAGAGCGGGGAACTGTTTGGCAAATTCCTCCTGAAAGCAGAACCCATGGTGTTCACACATTCATTTGAGTCCAGAGCCTCATCAACCCATGAGCTGGAAGGCAGACCAACCATCAAGACCAACATGAACAACAAATTCAGCAGCATGCTGAGCTTCCCAGAGCAAAGCATCACCATGCAGGTTACATCAAAAGTGAATGAGCACACCTTTATTCAAGAAATGATGGCCTACAACAACGCAGAGAGAATGGGTATTGAGATGTCAGGAGAAGCCTCAACCCCCTTTTTCACCGGGGTCAGTGAGAATTATGCAGTCTCTGGATTTGTGAAGTATGACAAAAACACTGAAAGCCACTTCCTTCAGATCCCCTTCGTTGAGCACCTGCCAGCCTTTATTGAAAACATGAAGATCGCAATGATGAACCTGATGGACAGAAGCATTGAGATGCTGACAGACATCAACACCAAGTATGAGATCAGCACCAAGTTCCAGAACAAAGTGACAGAACTGAAGGAAGTAATTGACACCTTTGACTTCGAACTCTTTGTCCAAGATTTGAAAAAGTTCCTCATCTCAGTTGAACGCTTTTTGACCAACCTGACATCCAAGTTGCCCACTGAGCAGATCGTGAATATGCTGAAATCAGTCAAGGAAAATGTCATGGCTTTGATCAAGAAGCATGGCATTGCAAATAAGTTCAATGTGGCCTATGAAAAGATTGAAGAGATCCTTTCCAGCTATGAAGTTGAGAAGATGATTGGGGCCATCATGGATGAGATTGTTAAGATTATGAAGCAGTACCAGGTGAGGGAGAAGATCCAGACTGCATTTGCTGCTATTAAGTCCATTGACATCCAGCCTTTGCTCAAACGAGTTATGCTTCCAGTTCAGGAGCTCATCAATGAAGTTTACTCCTTCAACTTCAAACAGCTGATTGATGACATGAGCGACTATGTTCTGAGAATAATCCAGACAGTCAGATCTTTCGATTATGACACATTCACAATGGAGCTGAAAGAAAAGATGTTGGAAATGAGCAAGATCCCCTGCTTTGGAAAACTCTCAAGCGAGTTCAGAGTTAGCTCACCCCAGTACACACTCAGGACCACTGCTGCCCTGGAGAACACCACAACCAACTCAGTCACACCTGAGTTCAAGCTGAACCTTAACTCCCAGGCCTCCTCTGTCTTGAAGGTGCTTGAATACACTCTGGATGCTGGTGCCCATTTAGCTGCCCCCAAGATGAGCCGTCTGTCCATCTCTGAGGATGTCAAAATTGACCACTCCTGTCTTTCAGTTGACCACAAGGGAACTATGAATCTCTATGGTCTGTCTGCCCAAGTCTCTGCTGAAACCACTGCTAAGGTCAACACTGAGCTCTACGTTGCAGATCTTGTCAACAATGCATTCTTTGCCATGGAAAATGGAGTTTCTGCCAACATGGAGACAAGCTACACACATGAAATCAGCCGCATTGGTAAAACATCCATGAATCAGAAGGCTGTTTTTGTGATCGAGGCTGGCACTGTAACACTGACCATCAACAATCAGGCCAACGGAGAGATCACCGTTCTGGAGTTCTCCGATGAAATCACCCACAAGAGCGATGTCGAGGTGGTCATGGATCTCCACACAGCCAAAGTAACCATCACTGGAGAGACAGGAAGCACCAACTTGAAAATGAATCAGAATGTGGTTGCAGATATTTGCATCTTCCGACACATCATTCTTGAAGCCAAATTTGAGACAGAAACACCTTTCGTGCAGGGCAGTATTGCAGAACTCAAATTCCAGGCTAAAACTGAAGACATGAAAGTGGACTTTGCCGCCTCTCACAAGGCAGAACTCATTGGAAGTGCTGATGGAACAATCTCAAACTCTGTGGTTGCTCTGATCACACCTACTGAGCTCACATTTGACACCAAGAACACAGGAAATGCCAAGGTTACCCTTCCATTCAAACTGGCTGGAAAGATTGATCTCCAGAACGACATCTCTTTCACCCTGAACTCTGAAGTGCAGCAAGGTAGCTGGACAGGCCTGGCTAGATTCAACCAGTACAAGTACTCCCATTACTTCTCAATGGACAATGGTGAGACAGAAATCAACATCTTTTCCCAGATTGCTGGAGAAGCAAACCTGGATGTACTGAGGGAACCAATCACCATCCCCCAATTTACTGTGCCATTTGTTGGTTTCAAGACACCAGGAGTAGAAGACTTCTCAGTGTGGGAAGACACTGGCCTGAGCAACCTCCTGATCACAACTGAGCAGACATTTGACATGAGCTCTAAGATTAAGTACATGAAGAACCCTGAGATGATCACCATTAACATTAATATGGATCCAATCATCAATGTCATCAATACCAATGCCAAGACTTTGCACAAGAACATGCTCATTGGCAAGGATAAGGCTGCTGACATGCTGGCTACATCTTATGACAAAGCCAGGTCAGAGTATGAAAAATACAGTGTTGAGCTGCCCAAAACCATCACAGTTCCTACCTTCAGAGTCCCAGTGATGAACATTGAGATTTCCACCTACACCCTCCCTCTGCCTGACTTCAGCCTCATTACAATGCCAGCTCTGCACGTTCCATCTGCCCTCAGCAAGCTCACACTCCCAAAAATCACTCTGCCCAAAATCCAGAGCATCAGGATCCCTGTGATGGGCGATCTGACCTATGAGTTTGCCGTGAAAACAGCGATGATCACCCTCAAATCTGACGCCAGCATCCTGAACCACGACAGCTTCATCATCAAACTTGATGCATCCTCAACCTCTGAGTGTGAGCTCCTGAATGCTAAGATTGAAGGCACCACCAATGTTGAAACAGTTGGAGGACTTAAAATGTCTTCTGGCCTGTCTGTACAACACGCAATGCTGGATGCAAACCACCAGGGCTCCATCATCTTAAGCTACGAGACCGTGGACACCTCCATCACTAACTCAGCCAAGGTTATGCTTCCCATTCTGACTATGGAGATCAACCAGGAGTTGACAGGAAACCCAGACGAAGGCCTTGTTGTCTCTGTGTCCAACCGAGCAATGGGACTCATCGCACTTCAGATGCAGACCAAGCGCCCAGCTCAAGTTAAAGCAAGGCTGTATGGTCGCTACCCGGTAAGACAAGTTCTTTTGACTAAATTGATCACTAATTTCCTTCACATGTGTTTTCAGTGTTAATGGTAGTTGAGTAATATTTCTTTTGTTTGGTGTTCCCCACAGTCTGAGCCAACAACAGACATTGATATCTTGGGTCTGAAGATGTCTGTGGTGAACTACGAGAAGCTGAACATTCAGACATCCTGGAACATGGAGATGCCATATGAGATGATGCTGAGGATGAAGACACACGTGCCCACAGTAATGGAAAGTGTATCTGATGTTGCTGCCAAGACACAAAACAAAATCCGTAGGCTTGCCAGGGCTGTTGAGGGTTCTTTCGAACAGGCCAAAGAGCAGAGTAAGGAGATGTACAGGATGGCTGTTGAAAACCTTGCTAATGTAAACCCCTCTGGTGTTATGACAACTGTCACAGATAAGGCAATTATGATTCTTAAGAGATACCAGAAGAGAGTTGAAATGGTTCTTGATGCTGTAGTTAAATTCCTGAGAGAGACAAAGTTCCAGATCCCTGGGTATGAGGAGAGGCTGTCTGGGCTTGAGGTGTACCAGAAATTCAGCGCCTTTGTTGCTGATGTCTCTGAAGAGGCCATTGAAAAGATCCCACAGTACTTTACCACCATGTTTACTGCAGTTATTGATTATTTCAGAGCCATTGAATTCACCATCCCTGGCTCCACCCACATTGTCAGTGGAAGTGAAATACTTGATGACCTGTCAGTTGCTTTGGGAAAAATGCAGGACCAAGTGATTATTGTTGTAAGGAAACTGGGGGATATCCAACTTGAGGATGTCATCAACAAATTCTCTGAATTTGTTCAGTTCACCACTGAACAAAGCGAGAAATTTCTCCTCACCCTTAAATCTCAGAATGTAGAGAAACTCTCCACTTTTGTGGCTGATGTTTACACTGATGCCATGAACTCCCAAATATTGGCTGATGTTTCCATGCAAGTAGAAGAGGCCCGTAGAATTGTGATGGAATATATTGCAGTTGTGAAAGCTAAACTAGAGAGTATTTTGGCTGATATGTCAACTGAACAGCTTCAGGCTGATATCCAGTCCTGGATTGACTTGATGGTGAAACGTGTGAATTCTTTCCAAAACAACATTATTAGGACTCTTAAAGAGAAAAGCAAGAGTGTTGAACCATTTGTTAGAGTCAGTGACAGACAGATGGAGATTGACATTCCTTTACCATCTGTTGCCAAAATGAACTAAGTGACCAAAGTTAACAGTGTTTGTGTTAAAGATATCTGACATGTGAGCCAACATTTATTCCACCAGACGACAGCCTATTGAGAAATGCTCTGTCACCATGATACGTGTGTCTCTCTACTGTGTTATTCAAAATTTTAATTGTGTATTTGTAGACCCATGGACCCCCAGTTGTATACCATTTTGTGTCTTGTACTATTTAAAAAAATAATATGTGGCCTTCAATAAAGACACTTTGTACTGCATACCTTTCTGTGCATCTTTTATTTGTTATGTAGTATCTTTGAAGCTGGTGTAACCACCGCAGTCACTCTCTGTGGCTGGATGGCTCAACCTTAGGATCTGCGTTGTGTATTTTTAAAGATGGGCAGGAGGCTCACGTCGTTTGTTCCATTCTCTTTTAATCTGGCGACAATAAAATGAATCCTGGTTAGCTTCTCTCTCTGTGGCTGGCTAACCGCGCCGAACACATGAACACTCCAAATTCAATTGTGCTTATGCAAAAACATTAACATAATATCAACATATAAACAAATAATATATATAACATATAACATATAATATAAACATATAACAAATCTATACAACATCAAATTAATATTGGAGCTGAGCAGAAAGCCACCTACCATGAACACTCCAAATTCAATTGTGCTGCATGGTGTGCTCAGCTAAAACTTATGTATCCAATGGGGGCGCTGTTGACCAGCCATAGAAAACATAAAATAACTTGCAAGTGGGTAAATCTATAACTGTTACACTGGCTTCTTTTGGAACATTGCAAGAAATGATACAAAATCAAATTGATATTCCTCTGAGATGGTGTAATAGGTTAAAATATGCATCTTCCCGGCAGAAGAAATTAATGAACCTCCAATTCACTTACTGAAAAACTTCACAGTTGGCCCATTTAAAACATGGAATAATTTTACAAAGCCCAATACACCTCTGTCATATGCCCATGAGTCATTTTTATTCTCAGGTCTAAATTTAGCACAGACACAAATAGCATCTCTGACACACAAGCTCTTTAATCATAAAACAAAGAGAATAAGTTTAGTAACATCCTGTTTGACGTTTGTTGACAATAGTCCTCAAATGTGTACACCCTTTGGGACAAATGAAGTCATTTTTACCCAAGAAAATTACAAAGTGTAATCATTTACACTGAGAAAGTAGAAAAAGTTAGGTTCTTAAGCTACACATACAGTAATGATGAAGTAGATAAAAACTCCAAAACAAGAGTTTTTCGGGATCTTGTGTCATTACAAGTGTGCCATAATCATCTAAATTTACTAAAATAACAAACATAAGCAGAAATTAACCCCGTGCCTGCTACATGCATATACCACAGATTATCACAATGGACTGATTGATGTGCACAGGATGTCAAGTTGTAGTTTCCAAGGGTGGAACTAGCTTGAACATTTGAATAAATTGCTTTGTGCACTATTTCACCGTGCATGCTTATTTATGAGCTCATTGTATGTTTTGTCTGAATGTCAAATGATCATCAGCAAAGTAATTTTTCACTATAGCTGTGCAATAGTAGGACAATAAGTATTATAAACAGATAAGAGAATTATTATAAAGAGATGGGAATGCCCCCAAGAAGTAAAAGGACTACAAAACTGACTCATTATGTTTATTTTAATTTTGTATGTACTGTCATTTGTAATAAGGCCTACATCGAAATTGTGGGTGAAATATAGTCTTCCAAATGCAGTCTCAAAATTAAGGATGTATTTTTCTGCTTTCTAGTTGACAAGTTTTTCACCAGTTTATGACTAGTTTACTGTTCAAACTATGTTGCGCAGTCATAAAAAAGTCATTTCTCATTCTCTTTAAGTGTGAGTAAATGAGGCAAAAGAATGAAAAAGAAGAGGTGGTGACACACACACTAATTCTTTTATTGACTCTCTCAAAACAGTACCGCTTGTTCCCTTACATTCTGTGGTGTGTTTCTCTCACAAATATTCCTATTGTTCCAAGTTGACCCATCGACCTCAAGGTTATGACATAACCAAAATGTGGTTGTCACTTGATAAACTTTTGACAACAAAATGTTTGGCACATTGTTCTTCACCATAACTCCACAGTTGTTCCTTTTTTTAACATAAATGAATAAGAAAAATGATCAGAAAAAATGGCAAAGATCATTGCAAATTGGAGGCACATAAGGGAGGGCAGTGTGGGAAAATTAACCAGTCCAGCACAATGCATTCCTGGCTTGTAAGTCAGTGAAAGAAAAAAAAAACCCAGCAACAGCAGGCAGAGAGGAATGTGACTTTTACACTGTTGTAACTCTAGCTGGATTTATAAAGAATACTCTTTAAACCTCTGATTTGACTGAGCTCTGGTTACATAATATGCCACATGAAAGGCGCTACCTGTTTTACATTATTTCGCAGAAACCACTCGTCCATTAACTTGCATAGTGAATCCACTCATGATGTATCCTGTATTCTTAGTGTAGCAACAGTTATTGTAATCAATGTTCATAGCTGTCATTAAAACAACCATTCTTTCTGTGAGTGTGAGGCCAGAAAGACAAAACTTTAGTGGAGAAAAAGATCAAACATGAGCTGAATTTATTACACAAGTATGAAAAATAAGCTCAAATTCATTGATTGCATTTCATACTTCAAAGCTTTAACAATGTTTTCGACAAATTGAGGTACATTCACAGTCATTATGGAAGACAAAGCGTACTTTTTGTGTCATTCAACCAATCACAAATTGGTTTAACAGCGGTAAACAAACTTTAACAGCTTCAAGAAACAATCACTATCTTACACATGACTGTCGACAGTTTCATTTAAAGTATTTTGTCTAGCTTTGTATTGTAATAACATTAGGGTTTTAAAAACATAATAAATTTCCATTGAAATTTTATCCTGCCATCAGATGGCTTTTTCCCATATACCAGTGTGCTACTGCTCATACAGCTCTAGCAAAGCTCCACTCTTCTTTTTTCATGTGTTTCACTGAAAAAAAAACTCACATGCTCAACCCTCACACATGCTCGAACTTCTCTTTGAAAAATGTGAACCACGTTACAGAAATGAAAAATGAGTTCAAAAGAAAATGTCAAGCATTTCTGGATTGCAGTGAAATTATGGGATACATGTGCTTCAAATTATCTTGTTCAGGTGGGGTGTAGGAAAACTTAAAAAAAAATCATATCCCTGTCCCCTACAGGCTGCACTATATACACTACTTTAAAGACTTTTTCTTTTATAGCTGTTCAGCCATTTATTTCCTTCCACTGCAGCCGGGGGGAATGCATAACATTTTGTGAAGAGGCATGCTTAATAAAGAAAATGACATTTCTTCAGTTTGTGCACTTAACTGTGACAAAACACCAACCTTAATGCTTTCAAAACAGGACAAAAAGACTAAAAAGCCCTTTACAAGACTAGCAAAGTAAAGTTTCTTGGACATGAGCACTGTTGTATTCAAAGAATATGCTGCTACTGTGAAATCCCAAACACTTTTCGACGGTGGTTCAAACTTAACAAAACAATTAAAGTACTCAAGCTGATGTTTTTCAAAATAGCATAATACTTTCTGTGATTAACTGTAGTGCCCAGGTGCTGTGCAATTTCCCAATCGTAACCATAGAACAATACAAAGTGGACATAAATAACGAGTGCAATTCCTTTTACTGCTTTCCTTATCACAAAGTTTAACATTGGCAGTGAGGCAGTAGCCTCTGCAAACAGTTTTTAACACAAAAAGAGCATTTGAAATCGTTGCTTGAAAGCATTTTTACATCAGCCATGTCCACGCTGGGAGGAGGTAAACAAGGCATATACTGACGTGAAGCTTTGCCCTTTTACCCCTCTGCCTGTCAGACTGGCACCATGTGACCCACAAAGAACATGCTATAGCCAGTGCATTTCACACAAACACACCCAGATATCAAATCATTGAGTGAATGACTGTGCCCAAAAGTCAGTCTGCAGTCTGTGGTACATTTTCGACCGGGTTTGTTAGATTACAAAGGAGTATCCAATCCACGGTCACTGCCCATACATGTTGAGACACGGCTCCCAACGGCGTAAACGTCTCGTCTGTGCGTCACGGCTCTCCAGACACTTTCGAATCACATCAAAACACAACATTTCAGACACGTTTGGGATGGCGTTGTTCGTTTTTGTAAGGCTGCTCTCGTTGCAGTCTCGAATACTTCCCATATCCCCTCCTTGGTTTTGGCAGAGCACTCCAAATATTCATATGCGCCAATGCGCATGGCCATGGCCCGGCCATCCTCAGCCTTTACTGGCTCCAGCTTCAGCCGGGACAGCTCGTTCTTTACGTTTTCATCATTGCGCAGATCTTTCTTATTGGCCACTAATATAATTGGCACATTAGGACAAAAATGTTTAACTTCAGGCACCCACTTTTCGGGGATGTTTTCCAGCGAATCCGGGCTGTCCACGGAGAAACACATCAGAATGACATCGGTGTCCGGGTAGGAAAGAGGGCGCAGCCGGTCGTAGTCCTCCTGTCCAGCTGTGTCCCACAGAGCGAGCTGGACTTGCTTGTTGTCCACTTCTATGTCCGCCACATAGGTCTCGAACACAGTGGGAACATACACCTCTGGGAACTCGTCTTTGCTGAACACAATGAGTAGACATGTTTTCCCACATGCGCCGTCCCCGACCACGACAAGTTTCTTGCGGATGTCTGCCATTCCTGCTGATTTTCTAACTCGCTCTTAGATGTGGCATCCAAAAAACAAAACCCTTCCTTTTCATTCAAATTGATATCATACTCTGAACTAAACTCGACGGGTTTCTCCGTTTTAATGCCTCTTCTTCCAACTCTCGAACCTTTACTGGTAACCACTGCGATCTCTTTATAAAGCAAAGGGTGGTTTCCTAAATATAGCAATCCAATCGGAAATAGGGAGGTGAGATCACAGTCTGTAAAGGAAGAGGTGATTGGATCTCATGGGTTTTTCTTCTGTAGAGGAGGGTCATGGACCACGAGGACCCACCCGACCCAGGATCAGCCAAAACCAACCCAAATGTAACTGCAACTTGATATGTTTCGTTATTTCCACGCTTTCATGACGCGCTCTTAATAAGGAGCTTCCGGTCATTTGAACATTTCCGAGATCAGTAACATTGTTTCAGTGATGAATATAAGTGTGGAGAAAATTTAATTTGCTATTAAATGAACATTCAGTCAATTGAGGACATATTTGATGAGTTACCGGGAGAGGAAAAAAATTAATATTGAAGTAAATGTTGCGTTATTTTTTTTAAACAGAGCCATATGGGGGTATTAACACAAAAATGAGTTATTTTCTTATGTATAAAGGAACGTAAGGGAGGTACATTTACATCTACATTGTTACACGGGTGTCTACGTAGTTCACGCTATTTACAGGGAGGGGGCACTATCGAAGGCAAACTCTTAGCATTGACTATCAAGCCTTGCTAAATCACCGCTCTCTCCAAGGAAACAAAACAATATAGAATTGGGTTGACGGCGTGCAACAAGCAGAGACCCTCTCTCGACACGACAGCGCGTAAGTATCTCTCTTTCCTTTCTTCACCTGGAGAGGCAAAGCTGCGTAAGGCGTTTGATTTAAACGCGCCTGCCATGGTGTGAGTATTTTCCCTTTTGTTTAGCGGTTAAGGCCCCTCTGTTTGGAACTTGAAGGGGGGCCATGTTGTTTAGCCTCGGAGTGGTTGATGTTTGAGCTCATACAACATCACTTGGCAGTTAGCGATTGCTACCTCTTACCTCAGCTATTCTGGTTGACTTAGCTTCTAGTGTAACGCAAATATATACTTTCGACTGAAGAAAACTGCTAGTTTCACCTGGATGTTATCTTTTCCAATAAAACAACTGTGTGTTCACGGTTTTCACTCTGATGACTTGGATCTCGAAGCAATAATAAACATAACAGGCCGCTGCGGTTAGCTACCGTTAGGCTAATGCTCTTTCGAATGAAGCAATATTAATAAACGCCCAACATGATTTACTTCCACCAATGCCAATTGATTAATTCGCATACAAGCAGTGACATGAACCAGAGTGACAAACTATTTCTCTTTAGAAACGTAGCTTATATTAATTTTGTGTCAAAGTCGCTAAGTTAGCATATCATGTAGCATCGGACGTTAGGCTACATACGTTAGCCACTTTGCTACAAGGCTTCGAGTCGGTGTGCTACACTGAACAAGCCTCTGGATTTATTTTTTCTATGTTAAGTCATCAAATGATAGAGAAGATTTAAACAACAAATGCATATCATGCTCTGACTTGCTGTTCAATCACAGCGTCATTAAAACTAACGCTACATCAGTGCTAGCCCTGGGTTAGCTTTGATCACTAGCTTTCAGAAACCGATAACGCTACTTAGCTCTGTCAGCACTGTGAGCTACAACATTAACATCACTTGTTTTGTTCACGCCAAACCAAATTTTAAGGTGAGATTTTCGTCATTTATAGGGCTAATTAATTTTAGTGTTGGAATAAGAAACGTAACATTTCAATTATGGACATAAGAACGGTTATGGGCTGTTGTTAGCGTCCCAGGAATTAGACTGATCTCTGAGAAGAAAACCACTAAGTTCCTGCTTCCCTTCAAAATCAAATTTAAGTGCTTAAAAACTCAAATAACCTGAGTTTTCTTTCAGGATTTTATTGTAACTAACTACATGTTTCATAGCATAGCCTCCTCTTAAAAGTAGGGGTGGGTATTGATAAAATTTTATCCGTACCAACACCAATAATCGATATAATTAAAACAAAAAAAAAGTATTTCCTTCTGTGAATTTTCCTTGAATTTCCCGTGCACGAAAGGTAGTTCTACAGGTTTTGTTTACAGCTTATTGCGTTTCAAGTTAATCAATATAAAAGGCACTGGATCTGAGATCTCTGGACATGTATGTCAGTAGTACAAACTCAACAGTTCATGTTTAAAAAGAGAAGCATATCTGCTTTATCTGGACAGATCCTTGATCTTCAGGGCTGATGGTATCTCTAGGCATGGAAAAGAATTTATAAGAAAACCGTTAAGCATAAAGGCTATGAATTGAACTATTTCTAATGGATTCTTTACAGGAACTGGTTCTGGATATCCATCCCTACTTAAAAGTAGATCCACCACAGTTTCTTGCCAGGATGCTCCTTTGACTGTGTTGATAAAATAACTTACACCATATCTGAGTTATGTGTTTGTACTGCTT
The DNA here is from genome assembly GCA_008086565.1 of Thalassoma bifasciatum. Lineage (NCBI taxonomy): Eukaryota > Metazoa > Chordata > Actinopteri > Labriformes > Labridae > Thalassoma > Thalassoma bifasciatum. The sequence goes on from RPOG01000384.1 coordinate 117,372, forward strand.
GAATCTAGAAAAAAAAATACAAATTTGCTTACAACTCAAAACATTCTTGAGTATTTAACAACAAAATGTGGGTATTTCTAAATGTCAGACACATTATCTTTAATTATAGCAATTATAACTGAAGAATGTGTTTTTCTGTTTATTAAGGCTTTCCCGTGGAATGAGCGTTCCATGCAGCATCCTAGGTATGAATGACGTGGCCTGGCAGGAGACAAGAGGTGGGATGCTGCATGCAAATGGTGCTCCTGAGACTGGTGGTGTCAGAGTTCATGGTGGAGGACCCTTGGTAACAGTTGGGGGCGCTGGACAGGCTCCTGTAGGTCCACATTTACAGGGTATGGACAGGGCTGTGAACCCTACTCCAGGCACCCCACAGCCCCCACTGAGTGGACGATCCCAGGATGATGCTACAGTGGGATACTTCTTTCAGAGGCAGCCAGGGGAGCAGCTTGGAGGTTGCCCACCCAGTAAGCATCGCTGGCCTACTGGAGATACAAACCATGTTGATCAGGTAAGGCTTCTCCTGTTTTTGACCAGTGACGATCCCCTTCAGACTTAGTCAGGATAAATCAGTCCCCAAGGCACAACCAAATGAGGGAAATCTGAATAGATTGTTCACTGAGTGACTTTGTAGTTAGTTTGTAACCCCCTGAAGAATCTTATTACACAAGAGTGAGTCTTTGGCTAAGTAATAATATGATGTGCGGGCAAACTGTGGATTATATTTGATAAAAGGTTAGATATTTCTTATGTTCAGACAATCTATAATTTACACAATTTGCTCTCTGTAAACTTTGCCAACAATTGGCACTTTGTTTGGGTATAGTTTAGCTATGTATTCCAGCAATTGATTTCCCAAGTCAAATTTACAGTTTGATTACAAGTCTCACGAGCATATCTTTCTGAACATGGTACTTTGGCAGTCTAAGGCCATGTCCACATGTAGCCAGGTAGTTGTGAAATTGCTCATATTTTTATTCATTTAGGCCTATCACCCGCAAAACTGCAGTTTTACACCACCAAAATTATCTTTTCTGAAAACTCTGGCCCAAGTGAAGATTTTTGAAGACTGCGGTTCCATGGTTTTGTGTATATGCTGATAACCAGAGTTTTTGGATCTTTAACGTCACACCTTGCGACCAAAAAAAGCTGTCGGCATCATGTCATCACAACGTAATGCGCAGTATTATTGTTGTGGGCTTGTTAGTTTTAACATTGATGCAGACACTGCTTGTTTATTTCTTCAAGTACAATTTACTACCCATGTTTAAAAGCAAACCTCCATACCGATCAAAACATAGATCCCAGCACCATATTTATATATCTTTTTTTTAGTATTTTTTAAAGTTTTTGTTTAGTATCAGCTGTGGAAAGTATTTAAAAACAAATGAGGGGGGTATTTGTTTTTGAAATACCTGGATATTTGTGTACAAGGCCTAAGAGAACCGTGAAAATTATTTCATAAGCAGATCTGCAAATTGTGGGGCAATCTGCTGTTATTTGCTTATCTCGGCTCACTCTGCTTTGAGGTGTGTTACACCCAGGACAAATCACCAGCCCTCCACAGTGTTACAAACACACACTTGATGAAATGGCAATGGCATTGGATTTTACAAAAAAGGCAGCCTACACAGTTGTAGAGAGCATATTGTGTGAGACCAGTGCTTTGGAGAATGCATTAGCACAGCAGGAGTGCTGTTGTAGTCGTGATAACTGGCCAAACTCGTAAAATGATGTCTTACAGTATAACAGGGATACAGGTTTTTGTGTTTGTTTGTCTGTTTTACAGTATTTGTTTGCCAGACTTGATTTCCTGTTTTTGGATTTATCCTTTGCCACTCTATTGATTAGCAATGTATTGGAAGAGGCAGGGATACCACTTCTTGTATCAAAGTTTAACAACCGTAATGGAAAAAAATAGTACCTCTAGTTTTAACAAAACAAACAAACAAACAAAAAAGATTTTCAACTTGTGATGGTGTTTAAAACAGTAAAAGACGTTAAAATTGGCAGCAAGCTGTTTGACTTTGTCGATGCAGGTATACTGACCTTGCCACCAGATTCACAAGAAGGGAGAGGTTTTTGAGTTTTTATCTTATTTGTTTCTCAAAGAAGAAGAATTTGTGTTGAAAATGGTCTCATAACATCTGCATCATCCATACATTTAAAGCTCTTTTTCCAGTTTAGATGTTTGCTTGCATGGTTGCATGATTATCCAGTGTGCATTTGTCCAGCAGACCCAAATGAATGCAAACAGTGGATTTCAGCGGGAGTTATCACCTTGTCTGATGTGAAGAACACTGCTATTTTACAGCTATCATTTCTATAATTTTATGTGCCCCGTACACTGACCAGGTGTCTTCTTGTTAGCTTTGGTAATTGGTAACATCGAGGCATGTAAGTGGCAGAACACAGTGACGTTGTACATTTTATAGAGGTACCCTTCTGCTATCCATCTGCAGACAATCAGTGAGGATCAGAGGAGAGAAAAACTGAAGGCAGCTCCACTGTGGTTTCATCTGTTTAAGTGCAGTGTTTAAGTGCGATGATTTCCACCCTTAAATGTGTTTGTGAGCTTCCTCTAAATGAGCTCCAGTACTGCCAGCCTCAGAGCTTAAAAAGCAATGACTCACCCATACTGTTGAAGTCTATCATGTCAGAGTTCTACTTTGTTGACTAAATAAATAAAGCATAATTTTAACGGGTGTCAAGTCTTTCGTAGTAATAGTATTTACATGCCCCATATTCTTCTTGTTTCCTGATAATTCTCTCAGACATAACATGCAGGCTGCATCATGTAGTTAGCATTTTATGTCACAAAGCCAAACTGTCTTTGGAGAAGACAAAAATAAATAGGAACACTGGCTGGTTTGTTCTGCTCTGCTATAAGCACAAATGTAATATATTTTGATGGCTCTCTTTTTGCAGCCTTGTATCTAGTGACTAAGCTTTCAGTTTACAGTTTTTGCTGTCGCTTGTTCCAGGTCCGTGCTGTGGATGAAATGAACTATGACTTTCAAGCTCTTGCTTTGGAGTCAAGGGGCATGGGAGAGGTAAGGAGTTCGTCATAACAATATCCATCATTTCCCCCATTAAAGAGCAGCAGTCAAACAAACAGATGCTCTGAATAGGGCACTTACTCTCTCAGACTTAAAAATTATAAATGTTTAGTTTGTTCTTTACTTTAGATTAGTGAAGGAACAGATTTAGAGACAGAGCCACTCCAAGACTGTTTAGACTTGGATTCCAACTATGACTTAAGGATCAGAAAATATATGAAAAGCCGAATCACATCATCATTCACAGCATTAGTCAGTCACAAGACGGGCCAGTTTTGTGTTGCAGGGACTGCCTAAGGGGGAGAAAAACTTCTCCCCAACTGATATAAACAGATTTATGTGGTAATATTGGAATGCTTAATGAAAAAAGTCACCACTTCTGATTGATAAGCTGCCTTGTGCATCAAGAGGAGATAAGAGTGGATGGTTTAAATGATGAGCATAAAACATCACAAGACCACATTACTGTACAAATTATTTCATTTCCAGAAACCTTTACTCAATCCTAAAATGAGCTATGGCTGTTGATAAAGTTGTTTAAAGTGTTTGGAATTATGTTTGTTTTCCAAATGCTAAAATGTAACTGATTTATTCTCAGCTTCTGCCAGCAAAAAAGCTCTGGGATTCTGATGAGTTGGCCAAGGATGGAAGGAAAGGGATGCTTCTAGGAGAAGAGTGGAGAGACAATGCCTGGGGATCATCTCGTGAGTTTCTGCTGCATGGTTGTTTTTACAAAATTTCTGTTTTCATGTCTATTTGAGCTCAACAAATGTATCCTGTTTGAATTACTGTCATTTCTGACTCATCAGCCAGGCTTTCCAGATTCTCCTGGTGATAAGATTTTTGCCAAATAAGCAACTATTTAGATATTGGCTTTCCATTTAGATCATTCAGTGTCTCAGCCAATCATGGTGCAGCGGCGACCAGGCCAGAGTTTCCATGGGAATGGTGATGCCAATTCTGTGCTTTCACCTCGCTCAGAAGGTGGAGGCCTGGGGGTGAGCATGGTGGAGTACGTCCTGAGCTCCTCGCCAGGGGACAAGATGGACAGTCGCTACAGGAACGGTGGCTATGTAAGTGAAGCTTTTCCCTTATTTTGACCTCAAGAAGAAGTGCTCCTTTTACTCCCGAAGGTGATAAAGTCTCACTGAATCTTTCTTAATACAGGGAGGAGCAGATGTCGACCAAGACGGGAGAGAGAAAATTGATGCTGTAGAGAAAGTATCCCCCTTTGAAGAAGACAAGAGTCCAGAGATGAAGGTTGGAGAGGAGAATGATCCTGCTAAAGCCAATGGTAGAGGACTACTAAATGGCATGGACCGAGACTGCAAAGATTTCAAGTAGGTTTCAATGCAACAAGACACCCAGTCATGCGAAAACCAGTCAGACAGCAGGTCACAATGATGTGTGTCAAATGTTTCAGCAAATTTGGCTTTTGACGTTTAAAACTTTGCCTCTAAGTGTGATTAAAAATGTCCCAATGATTGGGAAAATAAAGGCTTCTAATGTCCAACTTATGGTTTTTTTTAGTCCAACCCCTGGAAGTCGTCAAGCGTCTCCCACCGAAGCCGTGGAGAGGATGGGTCCCAGTCAGACCGGTTTGGAAATGATGGGTCAGCACCACCCCCACGCCCTGCAACAACACAACCCCGTCCAAAACAAGGCCCCAACAGAGGACTTCCACAACCAGGAGGCCCAGAACATGGGAGGTATGGAGCAGCAAGCCGGCGTGGAGTCCCTTCAGTTTGACTATGCTGGGAACCAGATTCAGGTGGACTCCTCGGGGACTCCAGTTGGATTGTTCGACTACAACTCTCAGCAGCAGGTCTGTTGGAAAAACAAGAAACCTACCTATCAAGAGATTTAACTGGCAGTTTGCTCAACAGCCTGTGATCTTGACCGTTTGTTTTTGTTTTTGTTTCTAGTTGTTCCAGAGATCTAATCCCCTAACTGTGCAGCAGCTCACTGCAGCTCAGCAACAACAATATGCTCTGGCAGCAGCCCAGCAGCAACATCTTGGTTAGTCAGCCTCAGTCTGTTGTGCATTTCTATTTCTCTACCTTTGTTCTTGTGGTCTTGGGGCATGTTTTACTCTCAGTGGAAATAAAACATTACTATTTCTTTTTCTCATCAGCCGGCCTTGCTCCTGCATTCGTGCCAAACCCTTACATCATCAATGCTGCCCCTCCTGGAACTGATCCCTACACTGCCGCGGGCCTGGCAGCAGCAGCCACACTTGCAGGTGATCACGCAGCACATTTTTACATCACTGAAAGAAAACTCTTTTTGATTCAGTGCTACGTTCGATCTGCCTAACTCTACACAAAACTGTACTGTACTGTCTTGAATGATTTGTAAAAGATGCAGTTTAAGTATCAAAGTCTTTCCCCCCAGGCCCTACTGTGGTACCACCGCAGTACTATGGTGTTCCTTGGGGAGTGTACCCGGCCAACCTTTTCCAGCAACAGGCTGCGTCAACTGCCAATCACTCAGCAAATCAGCAGGCATCTAATCAGGGACCAGGGCCAGGCCAGCCGCAGGTATGGAGTGCTGTGCTTGGTTTGAATAGCTCGTCAATATGGAGTCATTAAAATTGCATGAGGATTAAATCTTTAATACAGACAACTCTGAGTTAATGTGTGCTGACCAAAGCAAGTCTGCTCCATTAAATGACTTTTAAACACATTGAAGACTTCAGACAAGAATTAAAACGCTTAAGATAAATGACCATAAAGCAATATTCTTCATTTGTATTGCACTTCATTAAGTGCTTGAAATGTTTCAAAATCTGCTGCCAACATATAGAGACTAAGGCAAAATGTTGAGGTTATTAATATAAAAAAGAAATGAAATCAGTAACTCTAAGTGAGTCCTTGTGACAGGTGTTTGGCAATAGACTCAGCTGGATTCACAAGAGTGTTTAATATAAGGTTTGTCATATGGTGCCTGAAATATAACCAAACTCAAACCCACCAAATTGCACACCTGTTTAAGTAGTAGATTTTCCAGATGCCTCGAAAGTATTTTGTGTGTTTCCACTCTAAGCCTTGTGTCTGAAAAAAATTCTCTGTTACCTGTTCAGGTAATGCGCACAGGAACCAACCAGAGACCTCTCACACCTGGTCAAGGACAGCAGAGCCAGCAAGAGTCCCTGGCTGCAGCTGCTGCTGCTAACCCCGCACTGGCCTACGCAGGAATGCCTGGTTCGTTGCTCACTTCATTGAAATGTCATGTAGCCAAAACCCGTAAACCTTCACTATTTAATGTGTTTGTTATTGGACTGCTCTTTTAACGGCCCTCAGAGGAGATCTTAGCATCTTTAAATGTTATTTGTTATAATGTTTAATTTCCCTTTTTTTTTTGCTCTTTATTATTTAGGATATCAGGTGTTAGCTCCTGCAGCCTACTATGACCAGACTGGGGCCTTAGTCATGGGCCCTGGTGCAAGGACTGGATTAGGAGGCCCGGTTCGTCTGGTCCAGACTCCTCTCCTCATCAACCCAGCAGCAGCACAAGCCGGTAAGCACTGGCACAGAGGCTGTTGAAATGTAAAAAGGCAAATGATTGTTTTGACAACCATTGCTTTTCACTCATCTGATATACATAAATTCAATTCAATAAGTCCTGGTTTTGTGGCCCATGATTTTGAACAATATTGATGAATACAGATGAAGCTCAAGTAAGTTCATGGCTACTATTTTTCTGATGTCTCACAGGTCTAGTAAGAGCTAGTTGTCCTGTCTCTTATATTTATATCTGTAGACCTTGCTCAACAACTCCATCCTGACCCCAACTCCCCTCTTTACTCCCCCCATTTCTCTCTCTCTCTACCAGCAGCAGCGGTGTCAGCGTCTGGCTCTGGTAACAACATGTCGGGTCCTCCAGCCAATGGACTCTACCGCTCCATGCCTCAGCCGCAGCCCCAGCCGCAGCAGCAGCAGGCTCCTCCACCCAGCAGCGGCCTGCCCTCCAGCTCGTTCTATGGCTCTGGCTCAGTCCCCAACACTTCTCAGAGCAGCTCCCTCTTCTCACACACCTCTGCCGCGCCGCCGCCCCCCAGCTCCTCCCTGGGCTTCAGCAGTACTGGCGGCTCCCTCGGCGTAGGCCTTGGCTCTGCTTTAGGAGGCTTTGGCTCCTCTGGTGAGTGACTCATTCAGGAGCTACACGATAATAAATTCATTTTTAATTACTCTGCTTCCATCACCTGTTATTTGTTATTTATATTTCTTCTTATTCTGCAGTGTCCAGCTCAACCAGTAGCAGTGTGTCTCGTAGGGATTCCCTGTTGGCAAGTTCTGATCTGTACAAACGTGGCGGTAGTAGTTTAACTCCCATCGGTCAGCCCTTTTACAACAGCCTGGGTTATTCCTCCTCACCTAGTCCCATCGGCCTCACACCAGGTCACTCCCCGCTCACTCCTCCACCCTCTCTGCCCTCATCTCATGGATCCTCCTCTAGCCTTCACCTAGGTAAGAATAATGTTAATAAAAATGATGAACACTTTAGGCTCACAGTGTAGGGGTGCAAGCTTGTCGTCTTTCATTGAGATTCAACGTTTTGGACCCTAAACAGGTCATTTCCGTGATTCATGCTAATCTAATATTTTTTCAGGGGGAAAGGTCATTTGTAAGGATTTTAATTTACTTGTTTATACTTATTTCCAGGCTTGTCTGGTCATTTTTTTTAGTGATGCGCATGTTTCTAAATGGCGCTGCTACATCATGCTGCTGTTGCATGACCGTGTCGTGCCCGTTCTTACAGCCATTCAGTCACTTCCTCTCTTTTGTAGAAAGTGTCATAAACAACAGTTTGTTTTGAAAAAAGCGGAGAAAACAACTATTAACTAAAATGACTTTGAGAAGCGCTGGGGATGATGACGGTAATTGATTTTACTTTTGGTAGGACTAACATAAACTACATTTGCGGCGTAGGATTATTTAGTCAGAGCTCTCTAAAAACTTAAACTCTCAGTAACATGCAGATGGTGCGTTCAGGAGCACTGGAATTTTCTTTACTGCTGGAAATACTGGGGTTGACAATGGCTGAAATGAAACAGAATACAGAACAAGTTTGCACCTCTGACAGTGGATAATAGAGAAAACAAAAAAATATTTTTTTATGGGACTTTTTTCTTTTTGTTTAGTTTTTTTCTAAAACAGTATTCAATCATTCTTGGTCTTTAGGTGGCCTGACAAATGGCAGTGGGCGCTACATTTCAGCAGCACCTGGAGCTGAGGCAAAGTACCGGAGCACTGGTGGGACATCCAGTCTCTTCAATTCCAGCAGCCAGCTGTTCCCTCCATCTCGGCCCCGATACAGTCGCTCTGATGTTATGCCATCTGGACGAAGCCGCCTACTAGAAGACTTCAGAAACAACCGCTTCCCAAACCTCCAATTGCGTGACCTGCCGGGTCACATGGTGGAGTTCTCTCAAGACCAGCACGGGTCCAGGTAGTTTAGCTGTACTGCTTTAGTCTGTCGTCTCAGCTGTAGGAATTGGATGCACTGTTGGACAACTCTTATTGTGTTTCTCTCTTTAATTTGATCTTATCTGCCTAGATTTATCCAGCAGAAGCTAGAAAGGGCCACTCCAGCAGAACGTCAAATGGTGTTTGGAGAGATTCTTCAAGCAGCATACCAACTGATGACTGACGTATTTGGGAACTATGTCATTCAAAAGTTCTTTGAGGTTTGGACTTTTTAGAGTTAATGCATGGCAACACTTCAGTTGTAACTTTTAGGAGACTCAGTTTTTTTTCATCTGTTCAGAAGTGTTGGTGTTTTGTGTCCACAGTTTGGAAGTGCAGACCAGAAGTTGGCTTTGGCAACACGTATCCGTGGACATGTCCTCCCCCTGGCCTTACAGATGTACGGCTGCAGGGTCATTCAGAAAGCTCTGGAGTCCATTTCCTCAGACCAGCAGGTAATTGTAAGTGAGACTTCACTTCTTTAAAACACTTCTTTTAGCAGAGGTCTTTTTCTTTCATCAGGCTGACTTATTTCAAGACTGACATTTGACAGCTAAAGCCCTCTTTCTACCCTTCAGAGTGACATTGTTCGTGAGCTGGACGGCCACGTGTTGAAGTGTGTAAAGGACCAGAATGGCAACCATGTGGTGCAGAAGTGTATCGAGTGTGTCCAGCCTCAGGCCCTTCAGTTCATTATTGATGCCTTCCAGGGACAGGTTGGTTAATTACTTCTGTTCATCATGAATGCCACAAGCAATAATTTTATAATGATGCCTCTCATTTTCCTTTTATAAAAGTTTATTAGTGAGGATGAAATTGTAAAGTGCTTGTTAAGTACTCATGTGACCTGTTGCTTTTTTTTTTAATCAGTTTTCCCAAAACCACTCCTAGAATTCAACATAGTTCAGCTATTCAGGTCATTTCAAGCTCCTGTGGTGTTTTAAAACTAAAATGTAGCCATCAGCGTACTGAGACAAGTCAGGTGAAGGAAGTCAGGTGAACTGCTCTTGAGTTTCTACCACATAGAAATGTGTTGCTGCAGGTGCTCGCGGGACTAGTGAGTGTGTTCATGCGGCTACAGGCGAAGGCAGTGGGTATATGCCGACGCTGGCACTGAGCCATGGAGGCCCACTGAGCCCAGTGTGGATGTTATGGTTGCAAACAGTAACAAAAATTCCTGCAGATCCGACCTTTTACTTAAACCATCGACATAGATTTATTCACGTAATCCAACCGCGAGCCATTGTAAAGAAATCATGATGCTAAAAGAAACAGGCAGGGCTTGTTGTGCTACTCACAAATCACCTTGAAAAGGCTTCATAGTTAAAATAAACACCCTGAGGATAAAAACAGACCAGAGCAGTATCTAAAGATAGTTCTCAAATCCAAACACTAACCATGCTTTCATTTCTTATTTCCTCTTGCAGGTGTTTGTGCTGTCAACACATCCTTACGGCTGCAGAGTTATTCAAAGGATTTTGGAGCACTGCACCCAGGAGCAGACTCTGCCCATCCTGGAAGAACTGCATCAACACTCTGAGCAGCTGGGCCAGGTGTGCACATCTGTCTCACTTTTAATCCATGCTGATGATCCTCTTGTTTGCAAGCTGTGACTGATCGTTGTTGTCTTGTGTATTCGCATGTCTCCTCCATGTTTGAGCATTTCATATTGTCAGCCTGCCATTGTTCATGTGTACAGTAGTTGTGTTTCTGCTAAGTGTAAGAAAATGAATTGTACTGTTAGCTGTCATTACATCTGACATATGTGATTATTTAAACATCCAACCTGCCCCCCTCACTTATTTCATCTAGAAATATCAAGGCGTATCATTGGAGATGACACCCAAAACATGTTATACAGTGTCCCGTGATGCACTGTTCAAGGTCAGAGCAATTTGCCTTTCTCGCGGATGCCCCGTGCTCCTCTCCTCTTTCTTCTTCTTCTTCTTCTCCTCCTTCTATTCTTTTTGTAAAGAAATCTAATTTAACACATAGCTAGAACTCCAACTCCCAACTTTTACAACCCCTTTCCTTTTTCTAACCCACTGAGCCGCCTTTTTCTCATCTTCTCCTCCCTTCTGCTGTACACCACATAGGATTCACCAGGCACATGATTCCCTGCTGTCTGATGCCTGCAGCATCTCCTGATCAATCTGTTTGTTTTTTAAAAATACAACTGTGTTTGAAAGGTTCAGAACTATCCGGGTAACTAAATAGATCATACTTGGAGCTTAAATCATTCAGTCTTCCGCTAAGAGCTTAATGTCAAGGCTGAAAATCTGATTCTTATTCAAACAGATTGACAGGAAATGGATTTAAAGGCAATTTCTTTCAAATTAAAGGTGGAGATCAGATCACCTACTTACAAATTTACATCTTTAGCAGATCAAGTCAGAGTCATTTTACCTGTTGCTCGGTTTGTCTCCATCTACTCGCTCTGAGGTTACACCCATAACAGTCTATCACCCACATCTGAAGGTGCAAAGATGCTGCTGGATGTGTTTTCAGCAGCATCCGTTTTGTCTGACCTTCCGCAGTGATGACGCAAGGGTTAATTGTAGGACTCAAAATGGGGGTGTCACTCATTCGTCTGTCATCGCAGAGATGCATGATTTTCTCACTCCAATTAAGACCAGTGCTGAAACTAGTGCATGAGTATCAATCAGAGACAAGGATGTTGCACTGACGTTATGTGATGATTAATTCTCAGTTAAAAAAAAGTCGTCTACCATGATCTCACGCCTCTGCTGTTCCCTACAGGATCAGTATGGTAACTATGTGATTCAGCACGTTCTGGAGCACGGCAGACCAGAGGATAAGAGCAAGATTGTTGCAGAGGTTCGCGGGAAAGTTCTTGTCCTCAGCCAACACAAATTTGCAAGGTGAGTATTTTTTTGCATTCTCAGGTTTGATAGTTCATCTGAAAGTTTGTGACCCAACAACTGAAGTGTTTACACATAAACAGTTTTACAGCCAACAATAAGTGATGGCTGATACAACATCTGCATCCATATACATCTGCTCTCATATTATACAAAAAAGCAAATGAACGGTATCTGCACATTTTATTGTTGTTTACATGGAATTATTGATCACCGGGACTATGTACACATAAACAGTAACCCTCTGAAGCAAGAAATGACCAGAAACTGCTTGGGGTTCAATCACATTTTTACTCACTGTGGTCTAATTCTTCTCTACAAAGTGAAGCCCTGCACCTCTACACATTCAGGAAAACCACGGTTATGAACTAATGTAACTTGATTATGGGGGTAGGGGGGTAGGTAAGGGGGGTAGGAACTGTTGAGTTTATAATTCTTCCCATTCTTTTTTGCTCCTGTAAGCTGAGAAGCTCAAGAAATAACAGTTTACAGGGTTCCTACACATCCTTAAACAGTCTTAAATTCATTAAAATGTTATATTCTGGTCTCAAATAAATTACTCAAAGGTCTTAAATTTGTCAGGGCAGGATTTGTTGATGTTTTATTGGTTTTATTTATATTTTTGTCAGACTTTATGCGAAGGAGATTTAGAGTGAAAACTGTCTTACAAGCTGCTGATATAATTTATCTGCATCCTAGCGACGCAGTCTATGACTATTGGCCACTGTTTGCACTTTAACATACAGATATTAAGCTGTGAGCAACTTTATGTTCAATAAACAGTCAAAAAGTAAACTTGAATGAGTTGCATTAAGTGACACACGCTGTGACTTGGTTGTAATGCAGCAGGATCCCCAAACCATCGACCATATTTATGTGTTTTTTGGTCTTAAATGTCATTCCAACTGGCATTAAAAAGGTCTTAAAAGGTCTTAATTTGACGTGCCAAAACCTGCAGTTACCCTGGTTTAAAGTTAGTCTTTTTTTTTTTCATTTATCTATTTAGTCTTGTTTGAATTTTGCGTTTTTACTTATTATGCATTTTTCTTGGAACTATTGTAGCATCCATTGTATTCCAGCTCTATACATCTTTGATCTAAGTTGTGGATTTCTCTTCTCCCAATCTTTCTCTGTTCCGCAGTAATGTTGTAGAGAAGTGTGTGATCCACTCCTCACGTGCAGAGAGAGCCCTGCTGATAGACGAAGTGTGCTGCCAGAAAGACGGGCCCCACAGCGCCCTGTACACCATGATGAAGGACCAGTACGCCAACTATGTTGTCCAAAGAATGATCGACATGGCAGAACCTGCTCAGCGCAAAATCATCATGCACAAGGTGGGTAAACGACTGAGTCCACATCATTTAGAGTCAAATTTTTTCTGTTATTTCATTTCTAGATTTTCTGTTTCTATCTGATTTGATAAAGCCACTCTCAGGAAGAGAAACACAACACAGATTTGTTGTTTATTTTGGCTTTTTTTCTAACCTTTCCTCCTTTTCCTCTCAGATTCGCCCTCACATTGCCACTTTACGCAAGTACACCTATGGGAAGCACATTCTGGCTAAGCTAGAAAAGTATTACATGAAGAGCGGCTCTGAGCTGGGTCCCATCGGTGGCCCCACCAACGGCCTCATGTAGTCACATCCCACACACTTGGTCTCCCTGGAGAGGAGAGAGAGAGAGAGAGTGAGAGAGAGAGAAGGAGCCCCTAACCCCCCCCCCCCCCCCCCTCTGTGAGAAATGCTCCTTAGCCATCGGGGTTAGCCTTTGACGCCCTCTGTCGCCCCTTTTTTTTGTGGGGTTATTACCAAAAGGAAAATAAACGAAACAAAAAGACAAGTCAACTTCACCTAAGAACGCTGTGATTACTGACCCCTGCCACTCTGCCACCCCTGGTGCTGGTCCCTGGCGTGGCCCCCAGGGGACGCACAGTCAGCAGGATAATCCTTTTTCTTTTTCTTTTTTTTTTTCTTCTGGGTAAAGCACAAGCCCATTGTTAATGATGTAATTGATGTATTTGACTGGTTTTCATATTATCTTGTACATTTAGTTTTTTACCTTGTAAATTCTCTGTAGAAAACAAAAGTTATTACACATTTGCTGAAATTTACAATTCCTACAATTAACACCAGCAAGTGATTTTATAAGGCTAAACTGAGTGATCCTTTTAAGCAAAACAAGTCCATTTGTTGCTTTTCTTTTTGTAACCAGACTCATTAAGTCAGCTGTTCTAATGAAAGTCCAGGCAATTAATAATGTATTTGTATATTATCCCATGCACAGTAAGAGTTTTCTCATGCCAAAGCAGCTGATGGATTAGGTTTTTTCAAGTAGGACGACTTTGTAGATGGATTTAATCTGCTCCATCCACAGGTGCCACAGCCACCCAATGATCTCTCAAACCGATATGTGAGCTGAGCTTTGGGGTTCGGTGCTGTAGTCTAGGGCCGTTTATTCTGATGGTGGCTTTTTCTCGCCTCCTTTTTCCAGGCTTCATTGGGGGGGGGCACGTGTTTACTCAGCAGCTTGATGTTTCGGTACGAAATATTTCACACTGACCAACCTGAGCTGCTGCATCTAATGAGCCCCCGGTTTGAGCCGTCTCTCCCTCATGCAGGCAATCTTTGGGGGTTTATGCAAGATTTAAAAAAAACCTTTCTTAATTTATCGAAGCAGAGCATGAGGTTTGGTTGTACAGCAGGCGTGTAACCTGGTTTAATCTTAACATGAAATGAGTAGTGCGGGGGGCTTTTTTGTGGGGATAGCTGGGTGGGAGGGGGCTATGTGTTGGCATGCTGTGACAGGTTTTAATCTTTGGAATGATTTTTTTCTTTATCATGTTTTGTGTAACATCTTATCTGTCTTGTAGTTTGAGATGAACACTGCCCTAGAAAACGGTATCTTTTTGTACTGAATAATCATCTCTTGCGTAGAAGTAGTTTAGCGATGTATAGCATCTTTATGTATGAGTAAATTGTTGCTTTTTGGGTCAGGGGGCTTGCAGCAATGATGGGACCCCCACCGCCTGAAGGTCTGAGTTAGAAGAGTTGTGACGTGGAAAATATCCCAGCTTTATACACCTGAGGTGACATAAACTAGAAATAGTGGGATAAATTTGAGAGGACGCTGGAGGAACCTTTTTTAATGGCTCTGTTTTTGTTTTTTTTAAGCAAATATTTCTCATTTGGTTGGGTGTGCAAGTGCATAGGTGGAGGCCGGTGGGGCCATCAAAAGCTATACAATTCACTTGTAATGCTCGTAGTGATGGCTTCTTTGCTTCATATGAATAATTGTAGAATACGTGTAGTATATGTGCAGTTAATAAGTGTAAGATTATTAGTTGAATGAAAAAATATGTCTAGTTGTGGTGTTTGACAGGCCTTGCTCTAAATTTGTAGTGATGCTTTTATTTCATCTGTACAGTTGTACATTTGTAAACGTTTATGCTGTAAATGGGATGTCTTTTACACTTTTGGGGAGAAAAAGGCAAAAATGTGCATTTTGATGTGTGTATATTCATCACTCCTTTCCCCCTTGAATATAATGTATACAGTTTTATTTGATCAAGTGTTATTTTAAAGAAAAAATCAACTCTTATGGCTTCACAATCTGGCATGGATTTTTTTTTTGTTTTTAATCCGCTTTGGGAAAGGCCAGCCTCTATTTGTACTGGAGCTGTAACATCTACTGTTGATAGTCTTTCTGATGTGTGACAGTTTAAAAAGAAGAAAACAAAAAAAACACTCTGTACTAAAACCTGAGGCTGCATTTAGTCCTCTCTGCTACCATGGAAACTTCACAGGATATGACAAGAATTATTTTTGTACAGAAAAGTGCTGTATTTTGGAACAGCGACTACCTTGTAAGCAAAAGCAATGTAAAATATTGTCAATTATATAAATATGAACATATGAGTTTTGTCACACTGTCAAAGTCATGTACATTTTCAGGTGGCCTTATGTACATTTCCAGATGTTAGATGAAGAAAACAAACTCATTTTTGGAAGCAGAATTGTGACTATGTATGATTAAACTGTTCTTCTAACATTTGACCGACTTTGTTGTGGTTTGTCTCATTGACCAGTTTTTAAAGATGTGACCCAACATGATTTTGAGGTTTGTTTGTGTTTGACTATCTTGAACATTTAACTAGGAAAGGGTATTGATAACCAGTTCCAAATATGAATCGATCAGACATTGATGCTTCTTTACATTATGCCAGAGCGGCAAGACCTGCTAGAATTTTTACTTATTTTTGTTTACATCCAGACATCTGCGATCTGTAGCTTTACTTGACAGCTGGGAAGGGCTACGGTGACTGTGAAGTTGAAATGAGGCCAACTTATAATCAAGTTATATTACAAAAACTTCAATAATCTTTTGTCATATTGACAGAATGTGCGAGAATAACAAATGTGCAAAATAACACTTAAACCTCTAAAGACCTTAGCGTGTGTCTGCTGTGCATTTTTTATTTCTCCTTCCTTTTTTTGGATCAGTAAGACCTAATAAGTATAAAAACTACATTTTTAGTGTTATTAGTTTGCACCTAGGTTTTTAGTTATCAGTGTTATTGTTCACAACTACACTTTATTTTTCCTTCTGAAATGGGTCTAAATGTTTGATATTGCCAAAAGATGATGTTAGAAGTGCCTCTTAATGTGGCTAATAAGTTTAAATCTAAAAAAAAAAGAAGTTTCATGGTTCTGATAGGCAGAAATGTAATGTAAATTTAAGAGGTTAAAGTGGGGGCTCCCTTTCAGATAGTAGCATTTTTCCAAATACATATTTGGGACAAACATCTTTTTAAAAATTGTTTAAGTTTAAAAGATGTGTATTTTGCCTCTTAGTTGTTCAACTATTAGGGGAAATTCATACCCTGGGACCTGGTTTCAATATGATCTCTTAATTTGAATAGTTTGAGTCATTATGTTCAGAGACAGAAAGGGTAAATTCCACTTGTATGCTTGTATTCACAACCCTAAATACCACACATGCATTAGTCAGTGCCCTAGTTAGTCTTCCCCAGCCATGACATTAAACCTGTGAATCACATTTACACGCCCCTGCCTATCAGTGCTGTGTTATGACTGTTTTGCTTCTTTAACTGAAGTTGAAAAAGACTTTTCTTCATTGCAACTCAATTCAGGAGAAGCACAATGGTGAAATTTTAGAGCCAAGTTGTTTATGAAGTTGTGTGCAATAAATAAACCCACTGAATCATGCTTTCCCGAGAAGTTGACAGCACATTATGTGTGAATATTTGAAGTTCATAAGTGGGCGTGGCCTCTCAGGCAGCAGAGGCTCGAGGTTCAATGGAAACACCTGCAGATGTCCCGAGTCATCGAAGAGGAAAAGATAAAAACCTGACACTAAATCAACTGAAACATGAGGATATCACTGACAGTCTGTGTGTCCCTCGCTTTTGTGCTCGTCTCCTCAGTGCAGACGTCGGTAAGTTAAAGTTTTCAGTCTGAATGAAAAGACTTCAGGAGGTTGGTGCAGTGTTAAACTCACCTTTCTCACTTCCTGAAGTGAAGTACGACAAAGGTTGTTACTGTTCGAAATACTAAGGTGTGTGTTTTTATGACTTTAAGCGAGGCCTGCGTTTTTGTTGTTGTTTATTTTATAATATAGAGGTCATTAAACATTTTAATTCAAAATGTTATTAATTTCCAAAACAGCCGAATAAGTCAGTTTCATTTAATATAATTATAGTGTTTTAGTCGATAAAATATCTTAAGAAAAAAAGGGAAAAAATAAGAAAATAACATCAAAAACTCCCCCTTGAGTTTGTTCCACGTCTCCTTAGAATATTTGCTCTAAAACTCAGAATAAATAATGTGGGCAGAGAAGTGTATCTCCTTGAATGTGTGCCACAGAAAATCACGTTTCCCTTTTGTGGTTTTAACACCTAAGATCTGTTTTTTTTGTCCCTCTGTTGTTGATATTTGAAGAGAAAAAAATCAAAGGAGGATATACTGTACATACTGATTGGCTCCAGCATGACATGATTTTTATTGTTGCCCTATTGACAGGGGTGTAACTGTGTGTACTGTTTAAGAACAAAGGGTAAATTTCTATGTAACGACTATGGAAAAAGTCAGTTATGTAAGTTAAAACAAGAAGTTTGTGTGTTGAAATACCGGATTACCAATTCAAGTTGAGAAAGATTATGTTGAAAAATTACCAAAGTAAGAACATAGAATTGAATTGTTTATGCACATTCATGAAAATGAAATTAATGCAAGTTGTGAAGTAGACACAATCTCACTGAACTGTTACACAGCCTTTAAATGAACTGACATACAAAATACACAACTTTTCCCATTTGGAAAATCAACATACACTTTTAAAATTCTGTGTTAAAAATCTTTAAATTCTGGACCCTCACTGTGAGGCAGAAGTGGCATTATCTAGTATAGAAAATATTGTTTGAATCTAGTTTAAAATAGGTTACATGAGCAAATCACCATGTATCCCCTCAGAAATAAAAAAGAAGGGTAAATAGTTAGTGCACTATACCATGAATGGAAGACACTCTGCTCTGTTTCTCTTTTATTCTGATTGACCAACACAATATTAATTTAATAAAGATTCTTAGATTGACAATATATTTCATCTTTTTGATCATGTGGAGTTATAGGAGCACTGTTTTTCTATTATCATATCCCTATTTTTTTTTAGCACTGTAGTGTCTTTGAAACTCATTTATCTGTCAACCTCTTAAGACCCTGCGTCCTCATATGTTGATATTACATTTCTGCATCTCAGATCCATGATACTTCTTTTCATTTTTTTGTTTATTTTTTTAACCTTGACCTAGTACCCACATTTAGGGACACTGCCCACATCATCTTGTAGTGATTCCACAACATTACATTAATTTCAGTGGAAAAAAAAAACTGTGTAGTTCTGTTCAATAACACTGATAACTAAAAACTAACAACTAACTCAAAGTTATTATACTTAATAAGTCTTACTTATTCCAAATAGCAAGAAGAAATAAAAAATAAACACAAGGCAAAAGCTCAGGTCTAAAAAGGTTAAATGACGCACAACCTTAGTTCCCTAAAATTCAAAGCCAAAACATAAGTTGTTGGGCATCATTTCATCAGATGAAAACCAAACCTAGGTGAGTTTGCAACAGGTTAGTGACCTGAATGGGGAAAGAAAAGCTATTCCTGAGTCTCTCACAGGTCAGTCACCACTGTGTTAGACATCATGTGCAAACAGTTTGAAAATAGTGTTTGTCAGAGTATGAATGGACAGAGTTTATTTAGCTTCCCATTAGAAAGATGTGAATCTAAGTAAACAGTGTTGAATACCTGTGATCTTTTGCAGCATTAAAACAAACATAACTGTGGTAGAAGTCACTGCGTGGGCTCAAAATCACATCCAAGAACTATTAACTGTTTATATAGTTGATTCAGGCTTACTTATCTGGGAAAGCACATCAGAGTATTGGCTTGAAAATGTATTAATGAAGTACATACTCAGAAAATGTGTTAATATGTTGAAATGCTAAGCATCAAAATGTAAACATATTAATACTCCACTTTATTGTTATTATTTAATGTTGTGCTTTTAGACCCTGTTTAACTAAATAAAAACTGCAGTGTGAGTCTAATTTTGTTTTTACTTCTTTTTCCTATGGCTGTGCTAATTACATTTTAATTCAAGCTATATTCTCCTCTCATTAAACTTTAGTGGCAATAAGTTTTTATTGTTATGTGTTTTGTCAGGCACAGTGATCTCTCGAGATAGTTGGACTTTGTAACTTGGACTTGATTCATGTCTCAATTGCCCTCTTCAGGGAAGTTACTTTACCTCCTGGGTGTTTTCCACTTTATGTGCTACAGTCAACAATGTTTCAGTGTTGAAATAACTTTTTCCTCCCTGACACTAGTTATCAGCCTCTCCTGAAGACCTTGAGGGATCCGGCAATGACCTGGACAGTTTGTACTCTGGTTCAGGGGATTGGTCAGAAGGTATCCCAAGGAAAAAAAAATGTTGATACCCTCAGTTCTCTTGTGCACATTTAATTTTCTCTGTTTGTTTTCTCACCAGATGAAAATGACAACACCATTGTCTGGACTTATGGAGATGACACAGAAAAATCCTCTGATGTACAGCACATGACTTGTTTTTGACAATTTTTTCATCTTGTAATGTGGTCGACACAGCTGGATGTAACACCATGTGACTGTTGCTTTTTTTTTTCCTGTAGGGTTCTTCAGTCATGATTTTGGACAAAACACAATGGCTTTCCCAAGACAAGTACGAAGTTTTGCCAAACAAGAAGACCCTCTTGGAGAATAAAGAAGTCCATGATGGTACTTCTCTGTTTGTGACCAGAATTTTAATCATAGTACGGGATGTGAATTTCCTCTAACTTGGCCATTCATGTCTACAGGAGTTATTGCAGGATCGGTCACAGGAGTGATTCTTGCAGTCACGGTGGCAGCCATATTGATCTACAGATGGCAGAAGAAAGATACTGAAGGATACACTCAGGGCCAGCAGACATCACCAGGTGAAGATTACCTCAGACAATGCAGAGATGAAGTTATTGTTGTTTGATTTCGTACACTTCTGAAAGGTGATGCCACAATGTTTGTCCCTCAGGGAAACTGTAATTTATTCTTTCCCCAATTCCCCCTATTTTAGGGCGGAGTAGCAGCTATTGTAGCACTTAATTCATGTATATTTACTGAGTCATTGATGAAACATGTATATTTGCAAGTTTTTTCATGATAATAATGTAATTATTTTTAACTTAGCCTTTGATTACCTGATAAGGACTCGTCTTCGACAGCATGTGTGTACAGGAGAAATGTTTAGTGGCCTTTTTGTAATGGAAGAGATGTGTTATCCAGATTTTAAAAAAGTAACAACGGCCACATTTAATTTTGCTGCTTTGAGCAACTTTAAGCACTGTTTCACATTTTAGATAGTAGAGCTTGCAAATTGAAAAAACCATTGTTGTTAAACCTGTGCTGGCCTGATAATTCACGTGGTGTAAGATTTGAATGAAGAATCAATGCTACAAATCAAATTTTAATGCAATACTTTATCTTGTCAAGATGTGTCATGAAAATATATTTTTACATTTATGATTGTAAGTCTATTTAATGGCCAACTATTTTATTCCTCATGCTCTATTCAGATGTTAAGTGTTTACTAATTGTTTTTATGCTATCTGATCAAACTCTGAATGAAAATGAGATAATATTTTGCAATATTGCACAGTGTAATACACTTGTTTAATAAAGTAGTGAGGTTTTTTATTGCCGTGACACCATACATCTCCAGTTATCATCTTTTTGTTTGTTACTTATTAAATGACCTTGAATCAAATCTTCTAGTGTTTTAGTGTATCAGTTCATCAAAGGTAGTTTTAGAATTGGTAAATACTTTGAAGTGATGTAAGTGAATGTGAAGTTATACAGTAAAAAGAACTTTAAAATACCGTATTCAATTATAATATTACTATGCGCTAGATATGCTGTAATGTAACGCCTCAAGTGTTGTGTGATTTATATAGACTTGTATTGTCATTCAAAACAAAAACAGTCAGTGCATAGCTTAGCTAAACTCTGTTGTATAAGTTTTGAAGATTGGTGCAAAAATGTATACTACAACAAAATATAAAACTTCAACAGTGAGTTCAACAGACTAATGGTTTTAGAGGAAGAATCTGTTACAACATCTTGATGTCCTGGTCCTGATGCTGTGAACTCCTCCTCCCAGAGGCCAGCAGAGAGAATAGCACGTTGGGACGTGAGTGGTGTCCTTGATGATGTCTTTTGTTCTGGTTTGGGGCTGTTTTAGTGCAGCATCCTGGGCAAGTGAAGCCCCAATGATTCTATCTGCTGTTTTTACTACTTTCTGCAGGGATTCACTTCGAAATCTTACAGGATCCTAACAAGACAGAAATGTAACTGATGGGAATGCGCTCTGTGGTGGACTGTTAGAAGTCGTGAGGTTGTGCTAAGCTTAAGTTTAGTCAGGTGCTGCAGAACAGTTAGTGAGAAACACCACATCAAATATTATATTATAACTGAGGGTGACCATACATCTTCTTTTACCCGAACATGTCCTCCTTTTTAGTCTTAAAATTATGTCCTGAATATCCATAGTTTTCTCAGACAATATGAATATTAAGCTGGATATTCAAATGCCCCAAATTCTGGATTGAATAATTTTTATTTTTTATCAAAAGAATATTTAGAGGTATTTTTTCTCTTTATTTAGACATGTGGTGAGGCATTATCATGGAAATCCATTTCTGCAAGTAAAAAAGGATTTATTTTACAACTGTACTTAACTCAGCTTTTTCTTTTTTTTGCCAACACAGGGTCAAAATTTTGAGATTAGAAGTTGCAAATCCGAGATATTAAAGCTAAAAAATTGAGATGAAAAGGCAAAATCTGGAGATAAAAAGGAAAAAAATGTCAAACTATGAAAAAAAAATCCAATTTTGAGGAGAAAAAAAGACAAAACTATGAGAACAAAAAAAAGTCAAAGTCTTGACATAAAAAAGTTTTAACACTCCTTTTTCTTTATCTTGACTTGATGTGGGCCAAAAAATCTCTACACAGTCAGATTTCCTTTTTTATATTTCTTACCTAATGAAATGGGTTTCCAAATATTATTTATGTTTACAATTTTGAAATTTTCCCTCAAAACTGAAAAGGAGTGTTTTGTATAAATGTATGGGTTTTAGAATATGGTCACCCTTAATCCCCACAATATAAAATAGCTGCCCCCAGTGACCCTGGGACCTCATGGAGGTCTGGCATCCCTGGGCAAATGATTGCTTTCCCGGCATGCAATTAAACTAAGTCCTTTCCATTATAGAAAAATCTATAAAATTCACCATTTCTTGTCACGCTCACTGTTGCATACATGTCTGTGGTTGCACATATTGATACTCTACCTTCCCTTTGGCCTACTGGTTGCGCTTGGGATTTCTTCACAGCTATTGGTTTAAACACCTGTCAGTCAACCGTGGGTCTTTAGTCCCGCCTCTTCCGGTCCGTCACATCGTTTGTTTTCATCCGCGACGCTCGCGCAGGACGTTGTCGTGGAAGTAGTGGGCGTTTCTCGTCGTTCGTTAGCTGAGTGTTAATGGTGAAAAGGTTTCTCTCCTCCACGACCAGCTTCACAGATGTTTCTTCCTACGCTCGTGGAGGACATGCATCATTTTAAACCGAGTCGAGACAGATTGTACACCACCAGGTGTTGCGGATGCTGCCATGTCCGGACGGGGACCATCATCCTGGGAACATGGTACATGGTGCGTAAAATGGTTGAAAACGGTTGGGAGCTAATGTTGGTTACTGCTGTCCATCATCTGCGTTAAGTCTGCTTAAGTAGCGCGTTATATAATCCATGACAACCCTACAACGCTCACACTTCACGAAATAATTCTTAATATGTGAAAACACATTAATCCCCTATGATTATGTTTTACCTTTTGTTTACTCAAAACAGACCTTGCACGCGGGGCAAACGTTTATCACAGCTAGCGTTAGCATACCCTGCTTTGCTTTGATTTGAACTATGTGTGTGTGGAGAATGTGTCTAACCTTAAAAATGCCAACATAAAACCTTCATAGATCACCAGTATGAAGAAAATACCGACGCTTGACTAAGGCTGGAAGGTTTGAAGTGACCGACATTTTGACCGAACTTGTAGGACGTTAGCCCAAGTTAGCTGATGTTTCGGTTTTTATAGAGACCCAGTTAACTGGCGACTCTCACCCGAATGCGTCAGTGGTTGTCGTAGTTACAACGGCTGTTGTGGCTTTTTTTTCGTACTTTTCATCATATGAATACCGAATTAGTAAATATTAACATCTTGACGGAGATTGAAAAACAAGGATTTCGCGCGGAGTTTTTTCATGCTGTTGTAACTACGACAACCACTGACGCATTCGGCTGAAAGTCCCCAGTTAGCGGAGCAACTCCAAACACCGAAACACCTACCGAAGCGCCTTTTGACTTGTCAATGTAACGGTTTGTCAGCAAGCATCAAAGTAAAGGTTTGAGTTGCAGCAATACCCACTTGACATTTAGTCTCACTTACATTATGAGCTGTATATTTTTTATCTTGCAGGCACACTTGTGTAGCCTCTTGTTTAATACAGTTGTTCATATTAGCAGTCGTTACCCTCTGCCCACAGAAGCCAGTCCCTGCAGCATTGTGATTCAGCTCACAGCTAAGTAAATCCCCTCTCGTTTCTCCACATCACATAACAGATGATCCTGTTTTTGGTTGTGTTCCTCACAAATCCTCTCTTTGCGGAGTTTGCCAGCTGGATAAATTTTGACAAACAAAACACGTGAGCCAAGTTCCTCTGCTTTTCACAGAATTGCTTTACACTGAGAGCAAGTACTCTTAAATATGTGATAGTACACAAAAAAAAAAATCTCCAAGCTCTGACTCGATAAAAGACAATGATCTAGTTTTATGGTTGTGCTACTCCCCAGTAAGCTTTCTTTTTAATGTATAAAGGGCAAAAGAAAAATGTTCTCTTGTCAATTATCATGATCCATGTACCTTAAATACTGGGATTCAATAGAAAAAAAAATTAATTGCTTTCCTAACTCTCCCTCTTTAAAGATGCCAGAAAACATAACTTTTTAATACAAGTCGGACGCTCTCCACACAAAACAGAAGTCCATCAGTCCTCCTGTGATCCTGAAGAATCTAGAGAAGAGACGATCTAGTCCATTTAAAACAAAAAGCTCATTAAAAACAGTTTGGTGTTGCAGACATATCAGTGGGGATCGACTGATATGGATTTTATATTGATGACTGATACATGCTGCTGATTCTCTTGGACTGATATTTGAGGCAGGTACTGCTTTTGCTCTCTTAATATACAATATGATAATGAAACAATTAAAACAACTGGTGTGGGACTCAATTTTAAAATAAGGAGCATTTATTGAACAATATTTAATAGTAAAACAAGGTGGAAAAGAGAAGTGGGGTATGTTGTAAACAGTAGGAACAGCTTAATCTTTGTTCAAATTTATCAAACACATAAGTTGATAAAGTTTTGAAGTTGCTTCAGTCTGCAGCCTGCAAGCAGGAGAGGAGCAGGGCATGGTCCGCACGTGGAATTTAGTGATACAAAGTCTGTTAATCGTGCCGGGGAAGAATATATTGGCCAACCCAACTGCATACTTGCCAATATCAATGCAAGTGAAAAACACAAAAACTGGTCTAATACATTGACCGGCGGCTATAACAGTCGATCTTCACTTATCAGTTATCAATCATGGGCCATTTCTGATACAGGATCGTGGTTCATTGGACATTCAAAATAATTTCAAAATCATGACAGGTTGCTTCAGTCGTAAAGTAAAATATTTGGTTTACTTCCAAATACCTGTGACTTATTTTTGGTGATGTGCTTGTTTTTCAAGTTTCAGGTTTTCTATAATGTTTGCTAAAAAGATTAGTTAATGGAAATTGGAAAACTTTCACAATAAACTTTTCAATAAAACAGAGATTGAATTTTAGAGTTGTTATTATTTAAAGGTCATTACAAGATGTTTCTAGTGGGCTTTATATTGCCCTCACACTGAAAATAGAAAAATAATTTAACAGCCCTGGTCTAGCTTCCTTACAGTTCCACTTCTCATAATCTAATTTTCAGCTATTACAAAAGTGTCCCTGTTTTCAAAATGTCACATCACCTTCTGTTCAGACTTTTCAGGATAACATGTCGCACAGCTATTATCACTATTTTCCACTTGTCCTCCTTTCCGTTAAAATGGTTCAGTTCATACCAGCGTTTGTCTTGCAATTTATTCCACAAAAATAACACACTTCCCCGTAAATCATCTGGATTTGTTTGATAACAGCTGATAATTGCTGCATTTCTCCCCCGGGAGTGTCGTTAGTCCTTGAATGGGTACTCCTCATAGCTGCACTCTCACATGATGATAACATGACCTTCACAAAACAGAGTGATGAATTGTTCGCTGTTCTGTTCTGTTTCATTTTAGCCTCAGTAAATTTGATCTCTGACAAAATTCTCATGAACCGAAACCCATTTCTGTCTATTTAGGATTCTTATTTGAATGTCATTCTGATGTTTGAATAATTTCAGTTTCATAAAGTGAATATGTATTTCAAAAGAAATTATTAATCTCATTTTTAAAAAATCTTTCTTTTAATGCACAGGTGGTCAACCTGTTGATGGGCATCCTGTTGACTGTAGCCGTGACCCACCCAGAGAACGTGCCCACCATTGACCTACAGTATGAGGTCATCGACCACTACTTTGCATCCGACAGGATGTCTGGTAAGAGGGGAAAGCCACACTGCAGTTAATGTGACGTTTGTTTTGTTTGTATTGTTGTTTTTTTACTTGTGTTACTTAATGCATTAGATTCTACTGTGACCAGGGGAAGATGATTAAGGGTTTGTTCATAACTGTTTAACTGTTGTGCTGAGGCTGTAATGTGATACATTTTCCATGGGGAGCACCACTCCCCACTGACAACAAAACAAAAACAACACATGATGAGGTCAACAGAACACTGCTGCGCTGTGGACATGTTGTTATTGGTGTGGTCACACTCGTATTTCTTCAAGGATTTATGTTTATCCTGACAAACTGTTTGTTGTTTGTTTGCCAGAAGCAGAGCTGGCAGAACTAACGGATAGCCTTTTCTTTCTCGCTGATGGTTGCTTTTGTTGTTTGGCTTGGGGAAAGCCTTTTTTTTCTGAAACAGTGACTCAGCAGGAGAGGAAAGGAAACAACTGGGATGAGTTGACCTTCCCACAGCCGGCTCACGCCACACACAGCGCAGCAGAGGTTGTCCACACCCGCAGAGGCAGTGTTAGCGAATTAGTGCAGCTTCATCAGGCTGCTCTCATTTGTTTTACATACCAGGCCATGATGATAAACTTATGAGACAACAAAAATAGTTTCTTGCTTTTAAATGGGTAGTATTTGTCTCCAAGTTTGTTAGACTGATATACAAAATATTCTCAGAACAAAGATTCAGCGCTCTTCTTCTTAATGTGTGATAACTTGCAGGGCAACTTGAAGTCGAAACTTCTGACTATAAAAGAAATCAAGTGTTGAAAATTTAGTTACAAACAAATTCACCAAAACGTAAAAGTGGGGATACATGAAGGCTACCATGAGATATCACTAAAAATGTTTTATTGTCTCATTTTTTTTACTTTTTATTCAGTCAAATTTTACATTCTTACAGAGAATACAACATACAAACAAAAACAAAAATCAAAAAGTAAAAAATTTAAAGCACATCAAATTTGAGGGTAAGATGTTTTCAGCTGAAGTCCATTACTATTCAACAGAGACGCAAGGCGACAGAGTCATCCTCCTTTGAAATTAAGTCTGTCTCTCCCTCCTCTTGGCAAATGATGCTCTTTTTTTTCCATTTTGTAAAGTCATGTAAATATTTTCATCCATTCTTTGAAGCTTGGGGGATTCAGGTTTATACAAATTCCATGTTATACTATTTTTAGAGGCTATGCGAAGTATCCTACAAAAGATATAAGTCTTTTTGCATGATCAAAACCTCATTTATCAAACCAAGATACAGAAACTTTACACCATTGGGTATTCAATAACCAAAAATCTTTCCCACCGATACACAAATCTTAACCCAAAACATTTGAATTTTTGGACACTTCCAAAAGCTGTGGGTGTGATTTGCGTCAATGTGACCAGTATTGTCTCATTGTCTTGACTTATTTCACCTGTTCACTCTTTTAAGTCAGCCCCACTAGCCACGCTTCATTTGCAGTATGACCCCATGACTTTCCTCTGACACTTCTGTAAAAGTTGTTTTGCTCAAGCCACAGAAAAACCAAAGTAAAAACTCTAAACCCCACTGTGTAGCAGCTTTTCACAAGCATCCTCTCTCCAGTACAACAGGCGAGACGGTTTCAGGAAGTGAGTGGCTGAGTGATGGAGGGGAAAGAGGATATGAAAGGCAGGCCTTTTAATTATCCCATACCAAGTTTCATTGCATCTTCACAGACACTACACAGCTGAGACGGAGAGGGAGCAGCTTATTGCTCCCCAGAGCTGGCCTTTCAAAACAGAGTTAGCTGGAAAGAGAGAAGCTCTGGAGACAATTCACTCACACTGTGTGCAAATCACTGCTGTTTCAAAGAGAGCAGGCAAATATCCACACCCAGTGAGCTATACATTAACAATTCAAACCAAAGTGTGATTAACCTGAATGTGCCACATATTTATTCTCACTTTCTCTCACACAGAGAACGCCTGTGTTGGATTCGCCATCTCCCTGCTGATGCTCACTATCAGTGCCATGATGGTGTATGGAGCTATAACTGTGAGTCTATATCAAGGATTTGTCTATTTTTAAACATGTTTTGACATGGAGCTCTGTATTCAAAGCAGTGCTTATGCAAATATGTAATCCCAGAATGTGCATTGCTTCAAAGTCATTGAATAAAAGCAGCAGAGTAAAGAGGTAAGGAAGACAAAGACGAAGAAGCAGAGAGGAAATTTGAGTTGGATGTTGTAAAGGCTTGTGACGCTGCGGGAGTCAAGCGAACTGTGTTGTGTTCTCACTACCTGTCATCTTCACCTCACAGGCCTGCCTGATGGCATCAGGACTGGCAGGTTTGGTAGCTCTTCGATGTGGCCCTGTGTTACGCTGCTAGTGTAGATGACTGCACAGTTAAAGTATGACACATCCACTGGCTGGTACGCTGTGGCTGACTGAGGTTTTACTTCGTCTGTGCAAGCACATCCTCCCAGACTCCTATAGTTGATCCCTCTTTTCTTTTATAGTGTGGTGTTGCAGAGCCACTAATGCTGTAGTGTCCCAGTAAACACCCCAAAGGTTTGAACCATGGTCAGAGTATACCTATTAGTAACTGTTTTTAGTACTTGGCTTTAAAATGTAGAAATAAAGTGAGTGTATTTATTTTAATTTGATTAGATTGACCAAAACTCCTTCAGATATTCTCATGCAGTTCGCTCAACTTGGTCGATTTTCAACCATCTTTAGTTCTGTTTGAGTAAGAAAATCCAATCCACACGGTGACACACTTCCTGTTTCTGTAGGCAGCCTCTTTAATTTACCCCAAACCACATGTGATGATTCAGTCACAGCATGAGCAGAAAATGAAATGTGCTTCCAATTCAGAAAATCTCTAATTAGAGACCAGGACAAAGAAATTTATGCCTCAGCAAATGAATTCTTCAAGCTCTGAAGACTGCTCAGCTTTTAAACATGAAAACCAAGTGTTCCAGGCTCCTCCTCAGGCTGTGAATGGATCCTCATTTGTACATTTGGGAAACATAGAGCCAGGGTATTAGAGGAAACTTATCAGTTAATACGAGACAAATGTGCAGGGTTAGATAACTGCAACACACTCGAAAAAGGCTGTTTCCATGTGATAAGTTTGTGGTCGTTTTCCTCAGCATCGTGACGGCTGGCTCATCCCGTTCTTCTGCTACCAGCTGTTTGACTTTGCACTGAGCTGCTTGGTGGCCATAAGCTCCCTCACCTACCTGCCCAGAATCAAGGACTACCTGGACCAGCTGGTTAGTGCCAACAGTCTAATATGAGTCAACATTCCTGACAGGCCTGTCGCTCTTTTGAATCTGTCACTTTATCAACCATAGAAAACAAACAAACAGATACAGCACAGCTCTTTCAAATTTTCTATCTGTACTAAAAAAGGATTAACCAGGGACTCTGCATAATAATGCAAGTTAACGTAACCTGATTACCAATAGCATTTTTTGTTGTAAACGATACTTGCAACCCTTTAGTGAGTTTCTTTTTCCAAATTTCTTCAAATGTTGAAAGTTTTTGATAATGTTCTAAAAAAAATATGTGAAATTTGATTCTAGTAGGATCAGCATGATTTGTAATTCAGGGTCCTTTTTAAAGCTGTAGCAGCAAAGCAAAGTGGCATCAAAGTCTTAAAACATAGCAGTGACATCTGGTGGCTCAAAATTTTACTGCAGCCTGCTTTTTCTGGAGTCAGTGTTGAAACAACTCCCTGATTTTTTTTTTTCATAATGATGTAAATATCAGAGAAACCTGCTCATGAATTTTTAAACTTATCAAAATATTGTGTAATGTTGATTATAAAAATTGAATTTGTACAGTCCAAAATGCCAGAATTGAGCACTGAACTTGAAAAAAGGGAATTTTTCATGCTGGTGTAGTTCAAGCTCAGTGTAAGCTTATGTCTTTTAACTTTAATATCTTAAACCTTAATTTGAGTTCCGTAAATGTGTTTTTTTTAATACATTTATAGATGCATTAATCCAGCTTTTGGGTGCCGTTACAAATAGTTTGACTTTGGTATTGGCTGATACCACCACTGATCACATCCATTACCACTATAAGTTTCACAATCTGAGTTCCTTAATATGAGGATGAGATGGAGATAATATTAAGTTTTATCTAACTTCATTATTTGGGCCCAATGGTTCTTCCCTTTGCCGCAGATATCTGATTTCACGTTTTGAGTCTGTATCTACCAGGATCTGATTCATGTATCTTTTGTTGCATCATAACTCTGCATTGGGTGGAAATGTGTCCTTACTTACATCTTCCCTCAGGGCATTGCCACACTGCTGAATTTCCTCATCTTATCTGATATAATCCCACTCATGTCCCTTTCAAACAGTTCAGCAGCTAAACTTCAAAGCCCATAAAACTGAGTAAAGTGCTTTGCATACATCAACCACAATGAAATATTTGAATGTTGTCTGACACTTGGTATTCTTTAGTCAAATCAAACTCATCTTAAGGAGACAAAAATGTTTGTATGCACAGCCACTGTTTGTGTATAATCTTTTTAAACGCAGAAAACTCTCTCTCTTATCACAGAGCATCTACATCTGCCTGTGCGGAAAAGACTCTGAACCTAAAGACTCTGATTTTGTAGCTGTGCTGGTCTGACATCAGTGACTTCATTCTTTTTTTTTCCACAGCCGGATTTCCCATACAAGGACAACCTCCTCTCTCTGGACTCCAGCTGCCTCCTGCTCTTTGTGCTCGTCTTCTTTGCCTTCCTCATCATCCTTAAGGTGGATAGTTTAAACTTATGATCATTTACCACAGTATTGCTTCATTTACATTCTAAAAAAACAGACTTATCTACTTAGAAGAAAAGAGAAAGGTTCAGAGGCATGGTGGTTCAAAATAATCCAGAAAAGAAAGAATGGTCAACTGCATTAAATCATAAAATTCTGAACACTGTCTTATCTCTTGTTTTCCAGGCTTACTTGATCAACTGTGTGTGGAACTGCTACAAGTACATCAACAACAGGAACATGCCAGAAATTGCTGTTTACCCTGCCTTCGAGACCCCTCCCCAGGTATGAGATAAGTTAGAACTGACCCAAGATGCCCCTGTTACCAATGATAAAGCAGTCAATGATAAGTCAGAGAGTATCTACGGCCTCCAGAGGGAGCTGTATGTAATGCTAAAGTTGTGCCAGCAAGTGGCGTCCTATAAGCATCAAGAGTCTGTAAATCAAAGAGAGAACAGTCTCAAAGCACAACCTGTCAAAAAGACTCCTCCATGTCATGGGATTGAACTCTAGAAAAGTATTACAGAAGTTATTTGTTCATGAAATGTCTTCATGATATTTTTCTGTTCATTGACCCTTAAGTAATTTGTATTTATCTTTCTACCTCTTACAGTACATCCTGCCCACTTACGAAATGGCGATGAAGATGCCAGAGAAGGAACCACCTCCCCCTTACATGCCCGCTTAAGCACCGGCACTGCTGCCAAAACACACACATACACATGCACACACCAACGCACAGCACCATATGCATTCCTACCTTCCCTCACTTACCCTTTCTGAGCACCACTAAGCCCTTATCCCCCCCCCCTCTCTGATTCTCTCTGTGTATGTGTAAGACCACTAAATGGTTAAGTTCAACCCCTCCCTGTGTATTTCTTAAGAGCATCCCGCAGGTATGAGAGGAGAAGAGGTGGGAAAGACTGAAATCTGTGTGTATAAATGAGTGAATGAGATGTTTGGAAGGTGACAGAAGCTGCTACCCCTCCCTGCCTCTGGCCTTTTTTATGTCTTAGTAAAAGGGATTCATGTGAAACTTAAATAGCTTAAAATGCTTTCATCAATCCAGCAACATCCTATCTACAGATTGATATATGAAGTGTAAAAAGATTCTATTAAGACAATCCACTTATTATAGCTCTTACTGTTGAATTGTGTTACATTATCCCCCCTAGTTATGGAGATCTAGACTTCCATCTTGGTCTTGACAGGAGTCTGTAGCACTTTTTTGTCTGTTATTTATTTAGCTTTGCTGTGGTTCAGTTCACCTCCAGCACCCCTGATGGTTTCACTACTTTTTGCTGTCCTGATGTGTTAGCGATGCTGGTGACGAGTGTCACAACTGAGACTGACAGCAGAGGGAGCTGACGACGGATCATTTTTCTCTGCTACTCTCTCACCTCACATCTGGAGCAAACAGCTGGTCTTGTGAACATTAGAAGTTGCATGCTGATCAAAAACCTCCTTCCACATTATTTTAATGGTAATATGATTTATCCTATTGTAGTGAAGAAACATTTGACTTCAATAAACGTTTCAGAAAGTTTATACCCTGATCCTGAATTTTCATTTTAAACAAACAAAATAAGTGGCAAATGATGGGATTTAAGGAGATTATGAAACTCACTTGAAGATTAGGATGAATACTGCGTGAAAATGACTTGAGACCTTTAGTTTTGGTCAAAGCATGAGACAAAAAAACTTTTACGACCGAACCAAAATGCGTTTTCACATAGCTTTTTAAGATGTAAAGATTAATTGCAAACCAAGCCCTTAAATATGTAAAAATATTTAGATTTGATTTCATTTTTTTTCTCAAATTTAACTCTAAACTGAACATTTGATAGCATTCCTACAAATTTGAGGACATTAACGAAAAGAAATATCAGACCATGTGTTTCATACACCAAATCTGGCAAAAAAAATTAATTCATGGACAGTCCAAAATGTTTCTTGTCACATAACAACCAGTTTTTGACAAGCTAAATCACTAATACAGTATTCAACAGTATTTCAATAGTTATCTCATATACATAGGGCTTATTCTATTCACATTAGCTACATTGGGCTGTTTACTTGGAGGACTCATGAAAATTGTCATAATGTATTTGCTTAGAAAGTGAATGGAGATTGGATCTCCTTTTTAACATGACTTTTCTTTGCTCAAGATAACTTTTAACCGTACACAACGCCAGGATGTATTTTCATCAACAGTAACGTAGCACCATTGTAGAGCACATCTTAGCCTGTTTAGCCTTTAGTCTGTGCTCTATCACTCTCCCGTTTAGCTTCAATCTGTCCCTTTCTGTCAGGCAGTCAAGCCCCAGTGTTCACTATTATTACTAAATAAATAACAGAAATCGTTTCCAAAACAGAAAAATAGATCTCCGTTTGGTTGAGTACCATCACTGAAAGCAGTTTTATGGCTTAATTGTTTTGACAGTTTCTGTTTTTATCCAGTAAAAGCAAAAGCGCTTGGGGGGCTATAGTGCGTATAAGAAATACAGTTGTGCCCAAAAGTTTACACCCCCCTGCAGAATTTCTGATTTTTTGGCCTTTTCTCAGAAAATATAAATGATAACATGAAATCCTTTCCATCAGTCATGGTTAGTGGTTGGGTGAAGACATTTAACGGAAAAAAAAATAGTTTACTCTTTTTAAATCATAATGACAACAGAAACTTCAAAAATGGTGCTTTTGGGCCTGATAAATGCACAAAAGTTAACACAAATGTGTTTGAATGTCTACGAAAGGTAACCATCCTCACCTGTGATCTATTTGCTTGTAATCAGTGTGTGTATAAAAAATGATCAGGGTCATTTTTGAAGTTTCTGTTGTCATTATGATTTAAAAAGAGTAAACACAGTCGTTTGTTAGTAAATGTCTTCACCCAACCTCTAACCATGGGTGATAGAAAGGTTTTTGTGTTATCATTCATATTTTCTGAGAAAAAGTAAAAAAAAATCAGAAAAAGTCTGCAGGAGGGGGTGTAAACTTTTAGGCACAACTGTATTAAATAGGCGCTCGAGGGCAGTCATTTATGGTTTTCCATACCGTCCTCCATAGCGTCTTCAACCTGACTGCAGGTCGGTATGTCACCGGATTGGGCGGATGGTTTGACGCTGCAGCCCTTCTTATGTGGAGGTGGTCTCTAACCTGAGACAGTCAACAGAGCAGACATCGGGCAGCAGACTACCAGGAGAGGACCCCGAAACAGCTAGAATGAAGTCTTTCCTCTGGAGCCTCCTTTACTGCGGCTCCTTGCTGCTGGTTGATGTTCGGGCCACGTACCACATCGGGGCGGGAGACCATCACCTGTTAGCGGCCCAGAGCCACGCGCAGAGGCGGCAGAACGGCCGACCTCCGCTCAGGACCCTCAACCCAGCAAGTATGTTTCACTACCAATCTCTGTTACTTTTATTTCCACATAGATTATTAGGTAGTTAAAGGAAAGTTGAGTCATTTACTTCATTAGACCTAATTAGATTAAACCTTACCTTCGACGTTTCTCCATCTTTTAAGCAAATCTTGACATTTACTTCACTTATTTCTCAAAAAATACTCATGAAAAACTTTACATGAGCAAAATGCATGATACGTTGACACAATACCATAAATTAACCATAGTGTGGTTCATGGGACATCATCAAAACGGCAGATGAAGAGAAATTTTTTATATTTTCAAAACATAAGAGGAATAGGTAGTCAAGATCAGTCTATCAAAGATAGACCTAATGCTTTAAAAATTCAGTCTAAATTTTGAGACATAAAGTCAAATTTTTGAGATTGAAAAAGGTCAAATTTTAAGATAATTAACTCTAGATTTTGGGATAGAAAAGTCAAAATTATGAGGAAAATTGGTCCTAATTTTGAGATAAAAAGTTGAAATTAAGAGAAACTGATGTCGAAATTTTGACTCTTTATCTCTCTAATTTGACTTTGTATCTCAAAATTTCAACTCAACATGAGCAAAATAGAAAAATTAGTTGTTTTTTTTTCACAACTTTTTTTAACTGGCAGAAATGGCCATGTATAGAAACCCCCTCTTAATATGTAGAAAAATAGGTTGTTGGCAGTACTAACTTAGTTATTAATTTAAAAGCTTGGAAAATAGTTCCTTGAGATTAATCATCGTACTTTTTGGGGATTCCATAACATACAACCAGAAACGAGACAAAACATTAAAATATTGTTACTTTATAGGATATATGAAAACAAGACAGGTCATTATAACAAATCAGTACATTTCAAGACAATAACATCAACATAATACACTCTTGGCCCACTCGTTCCCTACCCCTCAAACCATCTAAATTCACAATTATATATGAACGGTAATATAAACGTATCATTTTTTACACCCGGAAACAAGAACAGGGTTCTTGTATGTGAATAAAAAGGGATTTTTTTTTTTAAGGGATGAAAAGAAGTGTTAGAATTTAGAAAAATCACCAATTGGATGGAGCTTTAAAATGAAAGGAAATTGATTGAAAATTTCCTTATAAATTCTTGGAACAAAGAAGACTCAACTTGAAATTAAAATGTGCATGCATTAGAGAAGACCACAATTTTTTCTTTATCATTAACTAAAAATAATAATTAGCACCATTCCTTATAAATCTAGTTTCAAATCAAGTCCAACAGGATTCTCTTAGATGTAATGAATTATTCCGCTGTATTACATTACACAGACAAGAAGATACAAAATGATTTATTCTAGCAGCAGCAGTTTGACGCAAGTATTTAAAATGTTTCTTGAAATCAAAGTGCATGACAATTAAAATCTTGACTGGATGTTTCACAAGCACTTTACGGCATAAACCAGCTTGTTGTAAACACACCAGGCGGCTGAACTTACACTCGTGCTTCCACTAATAAATTGTCTGTGTCTCCAGAAAGCAACAGTTGTTTATTTCATCACAACTTAGGAAACTTTCCTGTTGACCTGCTTTCATCCTACTAATGTTCTCTATCACTTCTCCTTCCTGGTGACTCTGTAGTTCACAGAAGTGACTACACGTATAGAGGAGGGTATCCCTACCACTACCAGCAACCCAGGATCCCTCCACCGGTACTGTACCGACCCCTTCCTCTGTCTCCACCAGTGACTTACCACAGACCCTCAGTCCCCATGCTGCCCTATCACCATAGCTTTAAAGGGCCAGTGTCACCACATATGCACCATATATACAAAGGGTTCTCTCCACCCGTATCTCACCACCCACATAAAGGGTTTAAAGGTCATTTCCCCTACAAAATAAAAGGCCCCTGCCCAGATAAGGTAGACCCACCTTTGCTACAACCCCCTACAATCCCTCCAACTCTCCCAGAGCCAACAGTCCTGCCAACCCTGCCAGAAACTACAGTGGCACCTGTGACAACCTTCATGCCGGTGTTGGTGACCACTGTGGAGACCATCGCTCCTGTGACGCTACCGGTCAGTACCCAAAGCGGCTTCACCACCACCATCAGTCCTGTGGAGACAGGTAGAATATTATCAGTTAGGTTTGTTGTCCAACCCAAACTATGCTTCTCAGTGCTTTCTGGGTCAGATCTGATCCAAATCTATGTAATTATTTCGATAAACATTATTTGGAAACTGCATCTTCAGGAATTTTTTCATCTAATTCATAAAATTCTTTCTTACAATTTTAACATCTTGATTTGACAAACCTATCAGGTCAGTTGGTGAATCCCACACCAGCTGCACTGTAGACAGATCATGCTTTGGTTGAATGGGGTTCATGTTGGCGCTCAGAAATAACTGTCGATGTGCTGACACTGTGAGGCTTCCAGGCGAACAGCCAAAA
Source organism: Thalassoma bifasciatum (assembly GCA_008086565.1). Lineage (NCBI taxonomy): Eukaryota > Metazoa > Chordata > Actinopteri > Labriformes > Labridae > Thalassoma > Thalassoma bifasciatum. Next base: position 153,685 of record RPOG01000384.1, read on the forward strand.
CCTTGGGAAGTGAATAACTGAGGAAGCAGCACGTGATCCACATAAAACATGTTTCTCCATCATTTTCTTCAGAGTGAAGGTGTGTAGATTTTTATTACCCTCAGGAGAATTTCAGGCCTGCAAAAAAACTGAAATCTAAGTTAGTTATTATGTCTTAATTTTAGTAAAAAAAAAACCTTTTTGCTTGATATGAGCCACATGCACCAGACCAGTCCATAAAAATGTCTTATTTTGTGTAGCACATGGTTATTTTCAAGACAAAAATGATGTCTGAAAAGCTTGTTACAAGTCAAGTCTGCCAAAAAAAAAAAAAGGATCTTGCATTAACACATTATTCTAGTTTCAAGAAACTTGATGAGCATATTTCTCTTACATTATTGGCAACAAGATATTTCTGGAGTTGACAGTTGAAATTGACTCATATCAAGTATGATGAGACAATTTTTTTTACTAAAAATGGTACAAGCACCTGCTTAGATTTCAGTTTTTGTAGTGCAAATGTCTAGCAACCCAGCAAGCATTTGACAAGAAAAGCCAAATAATGCTTTAAAATAGTTCATGTTGAGGAGTGCAGTTATTTAAACAGTGGAAAGTGTTTTTCTAGATTTGCCGACCACCTAAAGTGGTAATTTGAGTTTGAGACCCCTGCCTTTCAAGTAATGAACTGAGTTCAAGTTTTTCAAAATGAAAGCAGAGTCATTATTTTGTTTTGAAAGAACAGTTTTGATCTGACACTCATCTGCAGAAACATAGATTAGTATGTGTGTATTGGATTCGTTCTGAGGGCTCCTGACACTGTCTCCATCTTTAAATGTGAAGTCTCTTTATGTTTCTGGGCATCAAGCATCTTTTTATCAAAGCAGTGAGATAAAAGGATAAGAGTCCAGTGATATGTCTATGACGAACTGTTCAAAGACTAAAAAAATACAGTATGAGTTTAAGCATACTATATAATTTCACCAGAGCCTACACGTTTTATGTTACCACTGCAGAGATGCACAATGCTTTTCTTTTGAGTGGGGAAAATGTATTGTGCATCCCAAAGTGTCCTGTCTTTTGTTCTTGATTGTGGACCGTTTACCTCTGACTGTCAGTTTAACACAAGCTTGAAAACTGAATGTGTTGTTGGGATCAAATGGATTTAATCTGCCATGATTTGGTTGATCACCAGAGACAGACTCTCAGTGCAGGAGCCGTCCCCTGGACTTGGTCTTCATCATCGACAGCTCTCGCAGTGTGCGTCCGGTCGAGTTTGAAAAGGTGAAGATTTTCCTCGCTGACATGGTTGACACGCTGGATGTGGGTGCAGAGGCCACCAGAGTCGCTGTTGTTAACTACGCCAGCACCGTAAAGATCGAGTTCCTGCTCAAAGACCACGCCAACAAACTCGAAATGAAGAAAGCGATCTCCCGCATCGAACCCCTTGCAGCTGGCACCATGACGGGCCTCGCCATAAAGACCGCAGTGAACGAAGCCTTCACAGAGCAGTCTGGAGCTCGCCCTCGCTCCAGGAACATCTCCAAGGTGGCCATCATTGTGACTGACGGGCGACCGCAGGACCAGGTGGAGGAAGTGTCTGCTGCAGCACGGGCCTCTGGCATTGAGATTTACGCTGTGGGAGTGGACCGAGCTGACATGCGCTCTTTGCAGCTGATGGCAAGCATCCCACTGGAGGACCACGTCTTCTATGTGGAGACGTACGGCGTCATTGAGAAACTCACCTCCAAATTCAGGGAGACGCTGTGTGGTAGGATAAAGAGACCCACGAGACCCTTTTCCCACCATTAACCCTGGTTCTAGTTCCTCAGTGAGGGGCACCTACAGTCTACAGGGGTTTAACTGCAGATTATGGACCAGTTACTGTGTTACTGTTGAATTCTAGACTCTGAACATGAGGAAAATACCAGATGCTCTTAACCCCAACATGGACTGCAGATGTCGGCACTAGTACCTGCTTGTATAGTCGCCAAAATAAACAAGGGTAAAGTCTTGGGACCAAGCAGTCCTAAACTTTCAGCTTTACTTATAAATGTGTAAAAATATATTTAAAGTTATCATCACTAGTTGTTTGTTGCAGCCAAAGCATCAGGAAGGTGATTGCTTTGAATTTTTACTTCTTAAGTAATGAAATGTGCAGTAAAACCTCATTTGTTCAAGCAGTACAGATATGAAGGCATCCTTGTTCACATTTGGACATGAACATGAACATAACTAACGAGGAAATTACAAACTAGTGCAAAACATTCAAAACATATGTCAACAGAATCTTAAAAGGAACTTTCTATCAGGCAAATTCTTTCATTCTATTTGATCACAAATTTTTAGACTTTCTTTTTGAGGACGTAACGATTTGGACCAAAGAGGTTTTGCTGATTTGTTACAATGATGTCATCTTTTCTCTTGTCCTCAGTGGAGTAATCTGTCGATGTCCCTGCTTTTATTGTTGTACTTTAGGGTTCTGTGATTTTACCTGTGTTGTCCAACACACAGTGAACTGAAGCAGTTTGCAAAATGACCGTGGCTGGGATGTGGTGAAGAATGAAATTTTACACTTCAATTGGTGAATGGTGAAACACAAACACCGAAAAAAGCTTGCAAATATTCTTTTAACTTCTGCAAACAAAGACATTGAATTGGAATGGCATACAGTATGATTTTAACATTACAATTTTTACTTTTATCATTACTTTTTGTAGTTTATCCTCCTGGCTTTTTTCCCTCTCGTTAAACAGAGAGGTGATGTAGATTTTTGCAATCTGCAGATCACTGATTGCTCTGCCCTAAAGAAACTTTTTTCCAATATTAAATTGTATGCAAGCATCTGTACTTCAGCTGCCTTCTTGACAGCACCATCCCTAAATCCCCGCCTTATTCCAGGTGTGGACCCCTGTGCCATGGGAAATGACTGCCAACACATTTGTGTCAACAGCAATGCCTCCTATTTCTGCCAGTGCCGGGATGGTTATATCTTGAATGCGGACAAGAAAACATGTTCCCTGAAACGTAAGAGCATATATATGGATCCCTGCAGTAGATGTTGATTTATTTTCTTGAATCTTGTGGCTGTAAGCGTATATAGAAAAGTTTAAAAGGCAATGTGTAGTTTATGTTAAGCTTCACAACATCACAACCAACTGGTGCTTTATTTTGCTCTAATTCACTGCTGACTGTAGCCATTGTTGGACAATCATCGGGTAATATTATAGAAGTGGGTTGGTTTTCTGTGTGCTCCCCCCCTTTGCATGACCTGTCACACTGATGTGTGAAATTTTCTCTCTCCTGGTGAAAGAGGTGAAGGTGGAGGTGGTGGAGGATCCCTGTAAATGTGAAGCCAGACTGGTTTTCCAGAAGAAGACGCAGGCCGCCATTGAGCAGTTCACAGCCAAGCATATCCTTCCTGTTGTTTCAGATGGGTGACTTTTTATTGCAGACATCTTCTGCAGCAACACTGGCGTCCATGCTTATTTCCACCTGCTGTCTTTGTTTTTTTCTTTTTTTACAGGTCATATGATTTACTAGTACACCTTGTTGATGTGCAAAAATGAAAACTATCTTTTACTTCATGCATTTTGCTTGTGATTGTGTTTCCTTTACTGATTCCACTCGCTGATGTGTCGGGGAGAATTGAGCGCCTGGAGAACATGGTGGGCCGGATTTAAAGCTGGACACGGCGGTAGGTAGCTGTTGACGGATTTTCTTTCTGGAGTGATTTGTAGCAGAAAGGATGTCTCACCTCCTGCACGGTTTGACCCACTGTTTATTTACTTTCTGCAGAGACAGTCGGACAGTTTCCTGTCTGAGTACTGGAAGGGCACTCGCCCGGATGGAGTGAAGAAGTCGATCAAACCAGCATCTATGAAATAACTGATTGTTGATGAGTGTTGAAGAAGAACATCACAAGTTAATCTTTTGTATCATAAAAAGAAGATTAAATGAAATGCTTTAAAACTGCTGAGTAAGCTACTTACACTATATAAGCAAAATGTTTCTTAATCAAAGAAAAAAGTGTTTTTTTTCTTCTATTTTTTTTTACTTTTTCATAAATGTTTGTGTAATCTTGTATATATTAGTAGTAGGTTTGTTACATAAACGCTGTTTTAGTTAAACTATGAACAGTCAGTTACAGGTTGTATAAAGTGTCATGGATGATGAAGCTAAATGTCTCGAAAATCTTTTCTACTAAATGTGACCACACAAGTTGGACAATAAAAGAATTTTAGAAAAGTTCATATTTGCACTTTTGGAGTTTTTAAAAGTCAGACCAAATGACATTTACAAACTCATGTTGTGTAAACTCAAAATTTCAAGGCAATTGTTTGTAATGGATTTTTGAGTTTTGAGGCCAACTAAAAGTCTTGAATTTGAACCCCCTAATAAGTTTTTGTTGAGATAACTCATAATTAATATGTAGTGTAGCTTCAAGTTTTGAATTCTACACACTAAGAATTCAGAAAATGAAAATAAGAGCACGTTTTTATCCCCCTTGATTTCTGAATGGGAGACAATGACTTAACCACTTTTCCACTAACCCAACACAGTCGAGGCAGATGTCTGTCAACTTGAGTCTCTTCTTGTCTTGATGTCAGGTCTCTGTTGATAACATGATATTCTATTAACCTTAGCAGGTCTAGACCTGTTCATTTTGGAAAGTGTCTTGATATAATACTGGTTGTGATTTTAAAGATTAATTGATTGATTGATTGACCACTGAGCCACATCTTCCTCACCAATTATAACCCAATGAACTCATGATCAATTGAGTATCTGTAAAGCAAGACTTTCAATACAACAATCAAACAAAAATAGTCTCTTTTATAGTGACAAAATCTACACAGAACAAGAGAGATGGTCGCACCTGTTGGAAATTGAAAATCTAGAAGGAGACCCCTGTAGATGTGAGTTGGAGACCCCACTCTTCGCTGAGTCATACCCAAAGTTAGTTAAAGCCTGAGAGCTATGATATGAGGTTTTGCCAGCCAAACTTAGGAAATGGCACCAACTTTACCCAACAAATGTAATAAAAGTAGTTGAGATAACTACTTTGAAGTAGTTTGCAACAAAAGAGAATATTTTTTGCTTACTTAACCCAAAAATCATTTTGGGTAAACTCAAAGCTGATCCACCTACAGTGTCAGGTGGCCTGTTAGGATTTAGGCTTGTTGGGCTGCATCTAAGATAGCCAATCAGATTATCTAGACTATGCCACTGAACACACTTATGCTAAATAATGCAGATATATTCATTTGAAATGACAAAAACCCCATCAAAGTCTAACTGTTAAAAATATGTAAAATCCAGCACCTTATTGTAAGAAGAAACACTATTTAGAAAAGAAGTTATGCCAAGATGTGGATTTACTGAGTGCCTGTTGCTCTGAAAAGCAACAACATTAAGAGGTAATGCAAAGCTGGTATTGTTCTGCTAAAATCTAAATGATAAAATCATTAGATCTTTGCATTTGTTTGTGATAAAGACAACACTACATCACATTTACTGTGAGGATTTCTGATCATTCAAGTCTATCTTCTGTCAGTTATAAATCTCTCCCATTTTGCCTTTTCATAAAACAATGTTAGAGAAGCCACAGTGAGCGTTCCTTCATTTGAAAGTCAGTTGGCAGTAGGATGTGTTTGTGAGATTCAACATATGGTCTAAAATCTGTGTCTGTTGATACAAGACAGTCGATCACTCATTTTATATAACAGTATGTTTCAATGTAAGCTGTAAATTTCTGTGTCAGTATAGAAAAGCAAACATGATAGTCTGATATTTCTATTAATACTATGTTATAATTCACCCCTGCTTATCAAAAACAGTCAGAGGTTTTGATAAAGGGGTGGTAACTTCCTGACCTTTGACCCTTTTTGTAAAGAGAAACATATTAAAGAATGAGGTTGGATTATAGTCAGATATGTATCTCAGAGCAGCAAATATATTGATGTGACTGATTTGGAGGGAAATAATGCTAAACACTACCATCTGTTTCTTAACCCTGTTATCACCATCCTGTCTGTTTCACACCTTTAGCCTCACCAAAAGAAAAAACAACAGACAGGGGTCGAGCTGTAGCCTCTAGAACGAGTTGGCATATTTGCCAGAAGCGGCGCGGACAACAAAGCGTCTCTGTCTGCTCAGTCTGTGTGAGGCAGAGAGTCAACACGCCAACGTTTACCCCAAGTCTAGTCCTCTTTCCTTTAACCCCACAGCTGTTTTATGTTTGTTTGCTGTTTCAGGGGCTTTCATGGTTACCACACACACGGCTGGTCAGAGAGGTGAACCCACCAGTGTTTCACGGGGAAAAGATGAATGGGATTCACACAACTCCGGGAAGAGGAAAAGACTCATAAACTTCAGTGCAAATATCCATATTCAGGGAGGGGAATATATCTTAACGCAGTCAACAGTCTCATTAATAACTCTGTTGCTGTTACAGCACAAGGTTTACAAGGAAAACTCCTGAATCTTCTTTTGTCTACAGAACACTTACAGTTGTGTTGAAGATGTTGAAAGTGCAAACAAAAAGAAAAATGATTCAGAAAAAGACAAATGTTAAAGAGGAGGATGCCTTCAAAAATATACAGTAACTCAGAATCTTTCTTAAAACATGACAATCCAAGATCAAACAAGGTAAGACTTAACAATGAGTTACCCAAAACTATGTGTAGCAACTTGGAAACAACTGAGGAATAAACTACTATCATCATCAAAGAGGGAACAAAATAACTAATTTACCTTTTTCCAGGAACTAAATGCTTCCTGTTGCTCATTGTATGCGTGTCCACCACCTGAGTTTTATGCAAATTGAGTCGGTGAGGTATGATGACAAAATAAAAGCACGACACTACACGACCAGTAGAGGGTGGAAAGACAACAACAAAGGTCATCCATCAATCAGAAATGTTCAACACAGGCCTCCATCTCCAATGTTTTTGGACATCTGGAAAGTATTAACTCTGGAAAAGGATGTTTTTGGCATAAAGCTTTTACCCTGAAACTAAATCTGTACCTGTTCAATTAGCATGTTTGCAGCCTGGTACAAAACCTGTCAATGGAATGAGGACTCATTGGAATAAGTCTATATATTTGATCCATTCAGGCAAACAAACACATCTGAGGAAAACATCTATAAAAGTGTTTGGACTAATGTGTGGAAGTGCACTCAATTTAGGGAGTGTAGTCCTGCAGTCCAATTTCAAAGGAATGGAAATTGGACTGCAGGAGAGTCCAAGTGCTCATTTAGAGATTAAATCATTACTTCTTTTGGCCAAATGAAGATATTCCCTGGACTTTGCTGGAGACATAATGAGGTTTTTCTGTTTGTTGTGCAGAAATCTGGACAGAGAAGCAGATATAGAATTGTTTGTAAGTTGATGACCAGTTTTTGCTTTCTTTTAACTCTTGACTTTACAGAGCAGTTGGTCAGCAATTTGCTGCTCAGAAGCTCCTTTTGCCAAAACTGTAATGCAGATTTTATTTTCAATGCATTTCTAAAAACTCAATCATCTCCTAATAGAAGCTGTTGTTGGATCACTGCTTTGTTTGTGTTTTGATTATTTCTATCAAAACCTTTTCATGTGCATTTCTAGATTTCTGCTCTTCTCTCATGAAGAAAACAGCTGGAAGAAGATTCTATGTTTGGTGTGAACTCCTGCAGATGAGTGAACGACACTGGAACAGATCAGTCCTTGTCTGTGCTTACACTGAAAAATGATTCAAAGTAATTTGACATTTTGACAGCAGTGAAAGGTCAAACTGAAGTGATAAGCGCCGTGTGTCTGTCTGAGACGAAGACCTCTGTAGATGAGGGTATGTGATGGATATTTGTACTGGTTTTGCTTGGCCAAAGTCTACATTGCTACTTTGTGTTAACTCTCTCAGCAAACAGAAACTTTCAGGGAGCAAGAGGAGTTGAATGTAGCATTCTCTGATTCAGGATTAGCCATTACGATACTAGAATAATCTTTTGAAAGCTGCACAGGCTTTAAAATGGTAATCTCCTTCATGAAGTTTAAGTTTTACCCCCTGTTTTTGGGAAGCATGACAGAAACTTTTTGATTAGTGTGATTTGAGGGCCTGCACATAACCTACATAACCTACATAACCTACAACATACAGGCTGTATATTATTGCCATTCTCTCTGCAGTGTGAAAGCCAGTGTCCTACATCTCACTCCTGAGGGTCAAACTGGTCTGTTTGATGTTTCACTTTTCCCCTCACAGTGGCGGCTACAAAAGGGAAGTTTGTGAACGGTTTCTAAGTGACCTCCATTTCCTTAAGGTGTTGCTTTTCACCAAGGAAGTTGCCTTTATCGCTTGAAGGGAATTCAGAGAATTTCCCACAAGTTTGCTTATGGGTTTGCTCCTAGTTTGGTATGTGCTGCAGGGAATTTTTAACAGTTGAAATGTTTGTAGACTGGTGCTGAAACTGAAGCAAATGTTTGAGTCTGTTAATGTCACATTCTTTCTTTGAAACAACATAAAAAAAAGTTGATAGGTTTTAGTGCACAGACTACAATTTCCATACCTTTTGCATGAATTTTATTTAATCCAGACCTTTACAAGTTGCTTGAACTTGCCATGATGATGTCTGGCATCATAATGATGCTCTGATTTAAATCTGCCACCTGCTGTTAGAAACACAGTGGTGCGGACAGATTACATGTTATATGTTACTTATTTTTCATCACCACTAAGTGAGTTTTATTGACTTCTTTTTTCTTTCACCAAGGCACACAGTCACTTTTTTAAAATGACCTTGTATGAAGTGCTTAGTGCGTATTGCATGACATTGCTCTGAAGCAACATACCATGGATTTTTTTTTTTGTTACACACTCCCTTTAATTTTTTTTTTCAAGCTGGAACATAATACCTCAAGATGTTTCTCTTACAATGAAGAATGAGTTTGATATTCTATCAGGGAGTATGGTTTCTTTTTTGAAACCAAAACTGCACAGAATTCATCCCCAAGGTTGAAAATTGTTTTTTACACAAATATACTAAACCCCCCCAACCATGTTCAAAAATATCCACATGCACATGAATTAGTTAGTTGTATATTTTGTTGTTGTAAAACGTATTCACATTTTGTTTACTTACCAACGTAAAGATATTTTTTATTGTTGCCTTAGAGCAATAATATGCAGTTTGTCCGCTTAAGTTTGGGAAGTCAGGCTCAAGCAGTGGCGCTCAACTCTGGTCCTCGGCAAAGCCTCCAATCACCATTGGAGAACCTCAGCCTGATGACATATAAATAACATAAGAGAAAATATATGCAATAAGAAATAACCTAATGTAACATTAAAGGAAAATAGCATGTGTCATATTGTGGAACTGTAAAAACTAAACTAAACAAAATACACACACACACACACACACACACACACACACACACACACACATACACAAAGGCATAAAAAATAAGTAAATAATTTTAAATTAAGAACTTCACAAATATGCATCGGTGTTTCAAAATTTTGGAACATAGAGTGCATAATGTGAAATTGCTACAGTCAGAGAAAGTTAGACTAAGTATATTAAATAAACCATCTACAAATAAATCAATATTAAATTCACAAAGAAGTATATTTTAAATGTTTATGTATATTTATGAAATATCTTTTGTTATTGTCTTTCTTTCAAGAGTGGACGCGCCCACGAGAGACGCACTGAAACGCCATTGGAGAACATCATCGTGACGTCACTTCCGTAGTTAGTTAATAAACCTTTAATAAATCTGAACTATTTTTTTACTCATGGAGGAGAAAACTTCTGAGATACTCCAACATGCTCACTCTGAGTTCAAGAAACAAAATTACAAAGAGGCGGAACAATTGTACACGAAGTTTATTTCTTCGTGTTTACAGTTCAGGTACCGTTTCCCCTCTGTTAGCCAGGCTAACGGCAGAAGCTAACGACTGTTATTTTCAGTTACCGTCGATTTCTGCTGCCCGATTTTAATAACTGTGTGTTTATTTGTTTCTTATTTCAGTACGATTAGTGCTAAAAAAAGTTTGTCATTTGTGTCGTATGTTTACAGGGGATGTGAAGCAAAAGACTTAGCCACTGCCTTTAACAACCGTGGACAGATAAAGTACCTGCGGGTGGATTTTCATGAAGCAGTGGAAGATTACACCTGTGCCGTAGAGACTGACAGCGGCTTTGAAACGCCTTACTACAACAGAGGACTCATTCACTATAGATTAGGTAAAGATAACTGCACTGTTTCACCTGACAGAGTAAAATGGGAAATTTTAGCTGACAGCTTACTCCCAAATAAATACAGATTTCATGATGTGTTGAAATGTTCTTCCTTGATCAAGATCAAATATTGTGATGGACTATCACTCATAGTTAGTGATTGGGTAAAGACATTAATTTAAAAAAAAATTGTCTACTCTCTTAAATCATTATGACAACAGAAACTTCAAAAGTGACCCTGCTAAGAAGTTTACACAACTCTGGTGGTTTTGGCCTGATAAATGCACAAAAGTGAACACAAATGTGTTTGAATGTCTACTAAAGGTAACCATCCTCACCTGTGATCTATTTGCTTGTAATCAGTGTGTGTATAAAAAAAAATGAACAGGTTGGTCTTTGAAGTTTCTGTTGTCGTTATGATTTAAAAGAGTAAACACAGTCGTTTGTTAGTAAATGTCTTCACCCAACCACTAACCATGAGTGATAGAAAGGTCTTTGTGTTATCATTCATATTTTCTGAGAAAAGGCCAAAAAATCAGAAATTTCTGCTGGAGGGGGTGTAAACTTTTAGGCACAACTGTATGCAAGCTTTTACACCAAAACTGTTAGCTAAAAACATAACATATTTCCAATTGAGGAATTAACACATTGTTCTTGATTTTATTGTGATTCCTCACTTGGTGCCTCCATAAATGCAACAATGTTGTCCAAATGTACATACTGTGCAAAATAAGAGTTTTACCAATATGACACTGCTATATTATGAGTAACAAAATACTGCAAATAAAACAAGAAAGGCACAAAAGTATGTATTCAAAAGAAAATTAATATAGCGCTCTTTAAAAGTGTACCAAATGGGGTTTCAAGAAAACTGATGCTGACTTGTTTACATGAGTGACCTATGTCTCATCTTTATTATCAGCTCTCCATAAACTCTCAAGCAGAGCTTCAGTTTACTGTTTTTAAAATGTAAATTACACACTGTAATAGTTTTTAAAATCTTATCTTTCTTTTATGGAAGGGATGATAAGACAAGATAATCTTTTGTTCATTCTGTAATGAGGAAATTGAAGCCAACAGGCAGTAAATACTTACAATCCTGACAGTAAATGCAAACAAAATCATAATGAGATTAAATTAAGCTTGAATAGTATAATAAGTGTGACCAGAAAAAATGCTGTGCTGTAAGTATGATGATGCCGTTTGTGTGTTGCTCTGAACACTTGGTGGGGCTGTATATTCACTTTCAAAGCCGCTGAGTCTAAGTAGCTTTTATACGTCACATTAATGCTCACTGTGGCTTCATTCTTGCTCTGCTCTCTTACAGGGTTTTTTGATGATGCCAAGAGTGATTTCCAGCAAGCATTAAAACTCAATCCAGACTTCAAAGATGCCAAAATAAGCCTGCAACAGACGATTCTGGATCAGCAGCATAAGATTGACAGAGGATACTGAGACCTCAGAAACTAAAGAGTGTATTATTTTTATTCCCTTGAATGTGAAAAAATGCTTTTACTTGTCAAATGACTTAATTGCACTTGGGAAATTGTCATGCCTTGATATTCTGAATATTAACTGTAAAATTGTGTAAAATATCAGTATTGAATTCACCTAAAAAATTAGGCATAAATGACAGAAAAAAATCTGACATGACAACCAAAGGATAAAAAAGACAGGAGGATGGTTTCAAATTCAACAGTATATACACCAAATAGACAGCCTGCTGGATCAGGCCTGACATTTCTCTGCATTTTTGTTAAACTGAGCTTTGATAATCCATTTTATGCACTGAGTCAAGACTCTTTCATATGGAAAATTTGTAATGGCTCCATGAATAAAATAATGTAATTGTGTAAGTCTGGGTGTAGACGGCGAGACTGTGGCGCAGCAACTAAAATGATGAGCTTTGGTTTTACTGTTAGTAATAAAGACAGTTGGGGGAGATTAGAGGGTATAAAATAAACCGTAATCAAGTGGTCATATAAAGTGATGATGAGGCATCTCTCTGCTGCGAAGAAAACATATTTTATACTGAAACTTAGACGGCGTCCTTTGGCCAAGTTGTGAAATTCATTTGCAGAGGTCTGTGGGTGAAACCGCTTCCTGGTAGCTTAACATGAATTAAACGTGTTTGATTTGCCTCTTTTATGCCCCTCACTCATGAGATACCCTTCAGTAAACTCTAAAGCTAAAGATAAAAGCCTTTTACAATCTTACACTGTTAAAGACGTCACACCACTAATAAATAAATAATTGAATGAATGAATGATTGCACTGATTGTTAATTTAATACCACTCTGATAATATATTGTAAAATAAATGTCATACTTTGAGACTTATTGTGTTAATATGAAACAGATGACTAAAAGGTTTTGTTCTGCTGGAAGTGAAGTTTGGATGTCAATTATATTATTTTTCTGGAGCAGAAAGCAAATGTATGCATGATTTCAATCAGTGGAAAATAAATAATTATTTTGAAATGCTTTATTGTATTTCTTTCTATATTTGCATGCAAGGTGAAGGGGGAGCCACTGATTACCTCAGCTGTGTGTTGTCATTAGCTGATACATAAAACACCTGGGGAAGGCTGGGTTTAGCAGCCAAGGCTGGTTTTTTGTAGGGGGCTTCCTGGGTTTACAGAGCCAGATTTTAATAAGAGTTGGATTTCTGTAGTTTTTGTGTTTGGCTTTGATTGAGCAACAACATGTGGAGGCTTGAGAACATGTAAGTGTATTTTTCCTCTAAGTTATGATCATCTGAGTTACGTCCTTGCCTACAAATGTATTTTCTTAAAGGTTATTTTGGAACTTGATGGCTGCACTAACTATGTTGGGACAAGCAAGGCCGAAATTAAAGCAAACTTTACAGTCAAGTAAGGCTTCAGTCACATTGTATCAGTTTACATCAACTTTGTAAATCAGTTTAGCTCATCACCTTTTTATTCTGACAGGCAGTGGTTTAAAGTCAGACTGTGCAGGGAATCTCATGAGGCTGTCGCTGGATAAAGCTCTGGCAGTGGGGAATCATCTGGAGGTGGAAGCCCTCAGTGAGTGTAAAATTTGCTGACAGAGAGCAGATCTGTTCATTGCCAAAGGAAGAGGTGATCCTGTCAGTGCTGTCCTTTTCCTTCCAGATGGCACCCAGCAAATTGTGCTGACACCCAGCTTGGCTGCTCAGTGTGGGTACAGCATGGAGTCTGACCCATGGGGTAACACAAGGATCTACACGTCTCTGATGGCCTGCTATGTGGACAATAAAGTATGACCAGCTGAAGCTATTTAACCCTAGAACACTGGGTGATTTTCACTATGGCAAATGTATTTTCATAATGTTTTGTTTGTCCGAGTGTCATGGGTGTCTGGGTACTTTCATGCTGCTCAATAACATCAAATGTGGGGATGTTTCCTGGCTCCCGTCCCTGTTTTTTTTTTTTTTCTTTTTTCAACAAGCATGTGTTTGGGTGGTTTTCACCTCTTTTTAGTATTCAAGAGTACACATTTTATCATTTATGAATTCTTACAACCTTCATTAGACATTGCTCACATATCCAAATAATGTAAAAACCAGAGAAAACCGTTCCCTGCTCATTATTTCTATCCTTTATGAATTTGTATTTGACTTCCTGATTTTTAAAGCCTTACTTTTGGGTCTGCCAATACCTCCCTTTCATTTTATGAGAATTTTTGTACTTGATGGGAAAGTACAAAAATGAGTGCTTTACTTTATGTATTGTTCTATTTTATTATATTTTGATGAGAAGTATTTTTTATATTGGCTATAATTAATCCAACGATGGTGATGGTGTAAGTACTTTAAATAAGTGTTTTAGGGTCAAGAGGATATTTTTTGTCCTGGATTAAAGTGCAGCATTCCTTTGCCATACATTTATTTATTTTTTTAGATCCCCCCCCCTCCTATTGCTTGGAAGACTGCATGATTTGGCAGAGAGCTTTTAACCTAGTGCTCTTCACTAGAGAATTGGTGCATCAAATTTCAAAATCTAGCCGGCAATTCATAGTTTTAAAAAAACCAAACATCCTGATTTCCTTGAGTGTGTAAATAAAAAAACTAAAACTTCTCACATTCTGCACTGTTTGAATTTCTAGGAAGACACAACCTTCAACGTCGGCTTAAGATTGCGGATGTACAGCCAGAATCGACCTGACGCTGTCGGTCATGATGTGAGAGAGACCTGCAGCTTCACCCGCTGGGCCTCCAGAGAGATTCTGTGTGACAGGAACTACATGGAAGTATGTCACACTAGGTTTGTGCTTTTACTACCCCACTTGATGTGAAGGGATGTTCAGATTCTAAAACATTATTTTCTGTTTCCAGGTGTCACACTACATGGCCACACCTGGTGCACAAACTGGAGCTAAAGGGCAGCTTCAGGAAGACTCAAAGATCAACACCATCCCTGAAGTAGAAGTCTCATTTAACTGCTGTTATTATAATGCTGTATTGAAGTACAGTAGAACATGAAAGCTTAATGTTCCTCTCTCCTCCACAGGCCTCTGGAGCCACTCAGGGTATCTGGAAGATGACGTTTTACACTCCAGAGCCGGTGTCCATGGTGCTGAGGGAGTCGGAGCAGGCTGGCTATGGTGCCATGATGACCCAGAACCGTCTGGTCATGAGGAGCCCGTACAACACAGCAGAGACTTACTCAGAGGATGTAAGCAAAGCAACTCATATCTGCTATTTCTTTTTGTTGTTGTTGCTTTTAAAAATGTTAACAAAATACTTCTTCAGGTGGCTGGAGTCCCCATGGAAGTTTTCAGAGTGAGTGCGTACTACAAGGCACCACATGGTCTGAATGTGATGAACTTAGCAGCTGCCTGTCCCACAGGTGAGTGACGACAAACATCAGCGTTAGTGGTGGGCTAAGAAGTGCAAACCAAAATTGCAAACTTTGAAACACTTTTAGAAACTTGAAAGAAATTTACAATATGCAAACACTATTACAAGCATTGAGACAAATTTACCAATAACACACTTATGACGGAAAGGGAATATACTTAATATGACCTCATTTTGGCTCCAACAGAAAAATAGAACTCACTCTTATAAACTTTTCCAAACTTGTACAAAAACCATACATCGCACGCCGCCCCCTTAACCAATACCCCTGACAATACAAACTGATTGACTGATATCCATGAACATTCAAATTAATTTTTACGGGAAAATTATAGCTCATGACTATTTTCTGGTTGAAAATTATTTTAGTTCTACTCATGGAGTGAAACATTAGTTTTAATGGATGTGAGTTACTCTTAAACTTGTCAAACTGCTTCTCTTTATAAAAAGAAGCTATCTGCAATACCGGCCCTCTATACATTACTTCTTATAGGATCAATACCAAATTTTGCAGTATCGCACACCACTGATGACCATAAGCATAAAGTTTTGGGGCATTTGTAGGAATGGTTGTCCTTTTTTTCCCCCTTGTTAACAGGTGGTGTCCTCTTCACGGACGATACAATCTCCTGGCATGTTCCTCGCCGAGTGACCCCTGTGGTAGACGGCAGCTTTAAAATAACAGAAATGCACATGGGCATCAACGGGCAGCGGCTGGATAAATCTCAGATGAACGCGCAGGGGTACACGCTAACCACTACAGACTTCCACATTGTAGTTGAAATCCCAGTGGGCTCCCCTGACGGTTACTATAAGGTGTGAAGGAGTCTCTAGATTTGATATGCAAGCCTCTGGTCACCAGGTCCACTGGAATGTTTTATTGAAATGTCATGAATAATTGCAGAGCCATGCCCCAGATTACCAGTACCACATCACGTACACAGTGGAGCCCATGCTGGAAGTGCTGTGGAGGGTTGACAGCACTCAAGATGACACAAGATACAAGATTTTGTTCCCAATCACCACCCCGCTGATGCCTCGACCTCCACACTCCCACGACAGTGAGTTTCAGTCCTGTTCAAAAGAGATAATCCAGCTCAAATGCAGGTTAACCTTCACTGTTACCTCCTGTTTCTATCCTTCAGCTACAGTCTCAGAGGACCGCATGTTCAGTGTGCATGTGGGGACTTTCCTCCATGACGTGGAGCTGAAGAACATCTCATTTTCCACTGGGGTTCTCACAGTGGAAGAATGCAACGCCAAAGGATTCACTGTCCAGGAACACGTATTCCCCAATGGAACCAAGAGCTTCTCTTTGAGCGTGCCCTTTGATGCTGACGTTGTCCTGAAATATGTGTGAAAAATAATTAATTCAGCTTGTGTTTGGATGGATCTGTCATGTTTGTTTGTGTTATGGATGAGGATTCTTTCTTTTTATAGAACCCTGAGCCCTTGGTTACATCCTACTTCCTCCCATTGGTCTTTGGTTTTATCATCCTGCCAGAGGAAACTCCATTTGCCCATCAAGTAGACTTACAGGCAGCTGTGCAGGATGTTGGTGAGAGATGCATTTGGTCCTTTTTTTTCTTTCATAATCCTGAAGGCGTTATCTGCCTGAAATCATCTGTGAGTTAAATGCATTTCCTCTGCTTTCAGTGCTACCCACTATCACTGGCACCTGTGACCAGAACCTGTTTTATGTCAGCGTGACTTATGGGAACCAAGGCCGTAACTTTGAGACCTTGGTTGGGCCTCGACAGCTCACGTTTGACCTGGCTGAGAGCTACCACTTAAAAGAGAACGGCACACATTTTAGCCTCGTGGTGCCATTCACTGCCAAAGACACAGCATTTGAGGTAGGTGGGATTGTAAAACATCACCACAAATCATCTGCATTGGGTAACTTTAATGTCTTACAGCTGCTGATGTCAGATTCAGTTCGAGCCAGGCTGGACATGCTCCTGTACGAGCCCAACAACAACTGGGTGCTGGCAGATTTTTACCTGGCCTGTAACTTCCCCTTAACTACAACAAGTAAGCTGTTCTGATGCATCCTGCTGCTTTGAACAAAAGGAGAGCTTGTATAATCCATCTTCACTTCTTGCAGAGTGCTACTCAAACGGAACAATGACTGCTATGGCTGTTAAGGTGGAGTCTGTGCCAAATCTCAGCCCCGCTCAGCTGACTCTAAGGGATCAGTCATGCAAACCATCATTCAGCGACGATCGTTTTGCATATTTCACATTCAGTGCAGATTCCTGTGGCACCACTAGAACAGTAAATTAAATTTCATCTTTGATCCTTTAATGGAGCTCCTGTTTAAAAAAAAAAAAAAAAAAGAGTTCATGCATCATTTGTTTTTCAGTTCTTTGAAAACTACATGGTGTATGAAAATGAAATCAGCCTTCAATACACGAACAAGCGGAACAACAACAAAGGAGCAGCCTACACGTCTCCTGTTGATCCTGACTACAAGTACGCTGACTGTTCCTGTCCTTTACTTACTCTCTGATCAGTGAATGATTTTTAAGATAACCCATGCTTTTATATCCGACAGGCAAAAGGTTTCCTGCTACTATATGGTCAATAATACCCAGCACGTCTCATTCGGCTACAAACCCAGAAGCAAGGAGCCGGCAGCAGAGATTGGCTCAGGAGAGTTGATGGTGCAAATGAGACTGTCTCCTGGTAATTCTGAATCTCTTGTTGGTGCCACTGAACATTAACACTTAATGCTGTCTGTGGTCAAAGCTTCTCCTTCTCTAATGGGATTTCTCCCCAGATCCTTCATACCAGCTCTTCTACCACCCTGAAGATTATCCTGTGACCAGATTTCTGAGGGAGCCGCTGTACTTTGAGGTGGAGCTGATGCAGCTGACTGATCCACAGCTGGAGCTCATCTTGGAGAACTGTTGGGCAACACAGCATCAAGACAGGACGTCTGTGCCCAGCTGGGACATTATAGTGGACAGGTAACCAGCAAAAAAGTTACTAAAACATCAGTTTGTCTCTGAACTGGGTGATATCAGTGAAGAATCCTCACATTAATGTTGATTATCCTGCTAAATACCCAAACTGCTTGATTGATTGATTTTAGAAAAGCTGGCTGTTAATGATAGGAATGGGTATAGATAAGCTTTTGACACCAATACCCCGAGTACAAAACGTAGCTTTACAGGTTTTTGGTCAGAACAAGCTTTTTTTGTTTATAAGTGAATAATTGTGAAACTGGTCAAGAATCTGGATAATCCTCGATATAAATAAATATAAGAAAAACCTTTGCTTGAAATGCTTTGAGTTATTTGGCACCTTGAGCTTCCTGTAGTTATGCAAAACTATATTTTAAAACTTTATTTCAGAAATAACTTATGTTCACAAAGGATGTAGAAGCATAAAAATTGAATCAACCAGTGTTTGACCAGAGAGAAGGGAGGGACTGAGTAGTTTTTAATAAGATAAAGCCAAATTTCCTCCCAAGTAAATTTAAGGACCAACACCCTGGCAACTTTAGTAGTCTCCAAAAAGTGTATTTTTGCTTTCTGGATCAAATTCTCTCAATTTTGACAATATAATGAGGTGGGATGTGTTCCTCTAATTATTCAAACATCACAAAGTAAGTGAAATCCCTGGGTTTTCCTTTGTAAGTCTCCTGATTAAGTCGGAAAAGCACTCAAATCTTTAGCATTTGATTTCTATCCAGTCAGACTTTATCTTTTTCTGCCAGCAAGTGAATACAAATCTGGTGAGGTGGTGTTTGCATTAGATCTGAAATGCAGATCATTATCACAGAGATCTTTGCAAATGCAGGCAAATAAGTTTGCAGTTCTTTGATAGACTCAACACAAGTTTCAGACTTCTTCCTGTCCCTTGTTGGATTATGAAATAATACATCAAAGTGTACATTGGTTCTGTTTTTTCAAAAGATGCTCTAGAGCTGAAAAAATGACAAATCTTTTAATATCTATTTCATACAAGTCTCAATGTTTTTTTTTAAAGCTTTAATGCATGCAAACACCTGACTCTAATTTCTTTGTACCAGCTGTGAGAATCCAGATGACGGCTACATGACTGTCTTCCATCCTGTACTGAGCGACGCCAGAGTTTCAGTGCCATCCCATGTCAAACGCTTCTCTGTGAAGATGTTCACCTTCACCAAAGACGAAGAGATTCTGAGGGACCAGGTAAAAATGACATGAAATAAGACCTCGCCTGGCGAACAGCTTGTACCTCTGTTTGATGAATCTCCCTCTACAGATTTACGTCCACTGCGATGCGGTGATTTGTGACACTAACAGCCGAGATGATGGGGTCTGCAGAGGACAGTGTGTGCAAAACACAGGCACAAGTAACTCCAGGCATCAAACAGTAAAAGGGGTGAAAAGAGGTGAGAGAATTTTTGTTTAACACAACCTTTTTGTGAAAATGGATGTGATTTGACTTTGTAAATGTTTGTTTCCAGAACAAAGAAGCATAGACTCCACAGAACGAAGACAACTTTCCTCTGGACCCATTCTTCTATTAACACCAAACTCAAAGCTCTGAATAAACACTGTTCTTAACAATCTTTGCATCTTGGCTTTTCTTTTTATTCAACCATAGTCTGTGATAAAAGCAGCTTGTTTAATTCAAGTGTTCCCCCACACATACGCACACAGAAATAAATGTACCAAGACATCATCAATATCTTTTTTTTTTTTTTTTAGAATAGTGTTCATTTTGAATCCAAGTCTTGTAAAATCCTTCTCTATGCTGGACTTGAAACACTAAGAGATTATTGACTTGTGACTGTAAATGACAAGTCACTTTGAATTCAAGTTTCTGTCATAATTCCCCTTTATCAGCCCAAACAAACACTTTATTTGGATGTATTAAGACCTGAGCAAAATGTTTTTATGAAATGAAAAGATGCTCTGGGTAATGTAATATTTTTGTTTAATTTCTGCATTATGTATGTGGAAAAAATCCTGCTCAGCACTGTTTTACTTTGCATGAAAAATGAGATGTTCATGCTCCCACCAGGGACTATCCTGGCTCATACATACTGCTGGGGTAATTAATTTGTATTTTCACAATTATTACAGACATCTATCTTCATTGCCAACGACTGGACATGCATGTAGGCCCTGTTTATGACATGTTTACCTTCCTTACAGACCCCTGTTTTCCTTTTCTTGTAGAATGTCTTGGTGATTAAGACAAATTTTAAAAGTTCAAGTTCAGCAAAAGTCACAGACGGACATATTTGGACCCAGCAAGTGCTACAAGCTGCAGTTCTTTGAATCTGCTTGAGGTTGGCTTTACTAGTTATTACATTTATGAGTTTTGTTCATACAATGGCAATGGCTCAAAAAGTATTAATTTGAGTTCAGGATTATCATTATGACTGCCGATGGATGGTTGGTCTCAAAACTTTATCAGTAACTAATGGATGATGTCACCATAAGTGCACCCATAACTTTTACAGACTTTAATGTGGATGTGATCTTCATGACTTCATCTGCTTCTTTCTTGAGGAGTTTTGAAGCCAACAAAGGCCTGATTGGAAATCTTGAATTGCAGACTACCTTCTTTTGAGTTTAACCTCTTTACAGATAACTCAGGGGGTCATTTTTTTCTTGGTTGGTGTGTGTGTGGTTTCTGCAGTCAGTGGTAAGAGGAATCATTAGCACTTCTTCATTGGGCTTGCCAATTAGTAAAATAGTTTTAATCCTGGTTTTCATTTAGTGTTAAGCAACAGCATTTTGTTTCTCCTCTTTTACACACAAAGAAAATGTGAAATTTATTGCCTTTTTTTCTCTGCCATTCATAATTTTGGTCAAGTTATCATTATCCCTTCTTTTATTCCAACACTCATTTTTGTGTCCACTGGGTTGAGAGCATAAATGTAAGTTCTTGTACTGTTTTTTTTTTTTTTTGGAAAAATATCAGTCACCAGAAAAGCACAAAAACAAGATTTAAACATGGAGATGAGCTTTGTCAATTAAAACGAACTGACCAAAACATAACTTTGCCTGAACATTTTTATTGCATAATTTCTGCAAGTTGAAATTTCAGCAATAAATCAGCTGACTTACAGAAAAGAAACCCAGGTCATTTTTATGAACAAAGTCATTTTGAGGTTGAACCACAGCCAGTGACACAATGTGATTTATGATTTCTTCAATACAATAACAATTACATCTTCTTGAAAGAGGTTTTCAAGAATAATCCCAGGCTTTGAGTTGACCATTGGTGATCTCTGTTACTGGTGTGCCTGTGTTTGGGTGGTGGATGGGAGTGAATAATACGGATAAATACCCTCCACTGATGTGGCTGTGGTGCAAAAATACCACCAAAACCAAAGCAGTCTGTGATAAATTACTTTGGAGTAGCTGTCCACTCCATTGACCACTCTCCATCAAAGCTTTTCAAAGAAACCACTTGCGTGAATCCAGTCTGACAATGGCCCTCCTTTTAATATCTTAATTCTAACATTAACTAGGAAGTGTCTGAAATGAATTATCTACACAAAAAATATAAAAGTTGAGGTTATCCTTATTTCCTAAATGCTCTTCTTTGTATCAACAGCATTTTTTTGGACAGTACAAGATATTTATGCACACAAGCCTGGACAACTCAACTACATTTGATTTGTGATTAATCCTTTCCCTATTATGGGATAGGCAATAAAACCATTCCAAAAAAAATTGCACAACAAAATACATATTTTCGAAACATTGATCAGGCTTTTTTATTATTAAAACTCATCTTTAATAGTTCAATTTTTGTTACTGTAGAATAATGGGTCCTGATGAGACGTGTTTAAAATCATCATCAGTGGCAGCACGTCTTAGACCTGTGGAAGAAAAAGAGAGCATGTTAGCCACTTTGAAGACATTTGTTGTCGCTCTTAGCACAAATTTAGATATTTTACCTCTTTTCTTGTTCCCCTGGTTTGAACAGGGTCCATTACAAACTCCACCCAGGGGATTTCTTGGATCACAGACCACAACGTCACAATGGACAAACACCTACAACACATTCATATTGATTAATATTACAGCAATAACAATAAACCATACCTGAAGTATATTAAAAATAACTTTTCACCTGTCTGTTCAAATTATCCTTGTCTTCAGCGAAGGCAAACATCTGAACTTCAAAGCGCTTTAAGTGAGATGGATACTGGACTCGACCACCAGGCCAGACAGGATGAAGGATCAGCTGATGTGGATCAACAGGATTTGCACAGCTAGAAAGGAAAATAAAAATGTTCAGATTTCAGCATCATCCTCCTAATGCTTTGTTGGACAAATAAGGATGGAAAAAGGCTTTTCCCATATTTCAGTTCTTAATGTGTCCAGTGTGGAAAAATGAAGCAATTAAATCTTCATTTACAGTAAAATAGCATGATGGGCAATAAAGCAGAGTACTTTGGTGCTGGGCCAGGATACATGGCACTTGAGGCAGAAGGTTGAGGCTGCTTCTCATTTAATGCTTCAATTAAATGTTACATCATTTCAGTCAAAACACTGGGGGAAAAATGTTGGTCATCCAAGAGAATGAAATTTTTAGCAGTAGTGATGAGTTGGATTTTATTTGAATAACAAGTTTGCAGCTCAAAGAACTAAGAAAACAACTGTACACTGAAACCACCTTAAAGTTCTCAGGGACAACAAACCACATCAACCAGGAGCACTGGTGCAGCAGACACAGATTAATGGTTTACTGCACAGAAAAAGAAATCCCTGAAGAGATTACTCATTATTCCAGCTACATTTAGGGAGCAAATAAAGAGTCAAAGTTACCCGTTAATGATGAGGTTCCATCTTGGTTGAGACGTCCTGTCCTCGCTCAGAGTGGCCCAGCAGTTCTCCAGCTCCAGTGATATTTTGGGGTTTGTAGACTTCATCAGTTCCAGCTCAAAAAACAGTGGCTGCTGCAGGTATCTTGCCAGAGGATAATCCTCACCTCTGTAAAACTCTCTGTAGGAGTCATCTGTGCAAAAAGAAAAAAACAAAACAAAACTAACATTGCACATTTACCTCAGTCGCCAACGAGAATTTAAAACAGAAAACCAGGGCAGGTGTGCACACAGATTTTTCATGAGCGGCTTTACCTTCATGTTACTAAATTTGTTTGACCAACATGAGCAGGTTAGAGTTTGTGTCAGTGAAAAAATATGCAGTTAAGCAACAATTTTCTCTTGAATGTCCATCCATGATAATTTCATTATCATAAAATTTCTTTAAAGGGACTGTGCGGACTTTCTACACAAGTGATCTTGAAAAAGTCTGGTATCTAGATATATGCCTGATCATAATTCCCAATTTAAACTGAGATTTGGGGAAAATGATGACAACTTTTTAACCGTTCCTTACCCAAAGCTTGTCTCATTACCACCTGTAGCTCTCCTTTTGCATTTTCAGCGTACGGTTCACTCCTGCGAGGTCTGGTGCGGAAGGACACGGCGTGCGTTTTATTTATGTCATAATAACAAGACACTTTCAACCTGAAAAAAAAAGAAGAAAAACAGGATGAGCAAAGGCTTGGGTTAATCAAAAACACTTTCAAACATATTTGGCAAGAATCATTTTACTTTAGAAAGCCATCAGCAAGTTTCTAGATCTTGTTTGTTGACCTGAATCTGACATATTTCACATGCAAATGTTAAGAGTCACTTTGAGGTAAACTTCCTGACTTCTTTGAACAAAATTCACAAATTTAAGGAGGTACTTTACTTTTAAATTAACTAAAACCATCAAGGAAGACTTAAGATTTTTGTAGATGAACCTTGTCACATATGATCATTTGTTTTAACCAAGTTTTAAAGACACTCACTCATACTCAGGCTCATCCCTCCCTGAGTTCCTCATTTCAAGTTCATCTGGCAGAGAGATTTCGTTCTCGTACAGCATCATGTTTGGCAAAAACTGAGGAAAGAGATTAGGTTTGAAATCCATCTGAGAGGTCAACTCCAGTCAGCATCAGTTTTTCAGCAGCATGCTACCTTCCTGGTTGTCCCACATAAGTTTGCAGTGAAGACAAAGTAAGCGTAGCGGTCGTCGCTGTAGGCGGGGCCACAGGACGGGTCTCTGAGCGTGAGCTGACCGGGCACCAGACTGGGAACAGACTCCAGTTTAACCGCCCAGGCCGTCATCGTTCCGTTGGGAAAGCACTCTGAAAAACAAGAAAAGGTGTCGGTTTTCATTAAGTTTTGTGCAAATAAAAAAAGAAGCAGAATAGAAATTGGTGCAACAGCAAACCTGTTAGTGTTGAAACAAAATCACAAGCCAAAGAAAAGTCTTTGATGTTTCTGTTTGTTTCTGGATTTCTCAGGACGACGTCAATTCTGCTCCTCATGGTCGACGACTGAACAGCCTGAGCAGGTTTGAGAAAGGACAAAGACTCTTTTAACTGAAGGCATGAAAGTTATGCTTTGTTAATGAAGCAGATTCTTCTCATACCTCAAATGCAACTTCAGGGGCTGTAAACGGCACCTCAAAACTGAAGTGAGTACCGTTGTCCATGAAATTGTATTGCTGAGCAAGTTGCGAGGTCAAGATCTGATTTCCCACTACGGTCTGAAAGTTGAATCCCGGTGACCCATATTTCACCAAGACAATGAAGTTTTCTTCATCACAGCCACCAGAGAGAGAGGGAGCAACTGAAAAGGGCATATGTACAAAAATTTCACAAGACGTCACACAGAAAAAGTTTTGCACATTTAAGTAAAATAAACCATGAGTAAACCAAACCCGTACACACCGATGTTTGGTAATTTGGCTTCCACATAAGCAGTGTGAGAAAATGGAATGAACTCCGGGAGGATGAGCAGGCCAAGGATCATGTGAAGGGAATAAACCATCATCCCTGATTCACTCTGATGGAAGATAAACAGATTTATCTCAAACCACAAAGACTACCAAAGTATTTCACTCCCAAGTAAAGAGGATAGCTTACCATTTGTTGCACGACCCTGTCCCTGAAAGGCACCTCCACTGAGAAGACTTTAGACGTGCTGTTTGGATACATGTGCTCCATAACATTAATGCCTCTGCGATTACAATCAGCCACAGACAGAGTCTCTGAAGGGAAGCTAATATTCACCAGTGCCACATCAGAGCCAAAGGGCCCGAGCAGCACGTCGAACACCCGCTGCTTCGGGACGGTGTCTGCACAAAAAATTAAGAGAAATTCAAACTGCACGTTTTGACACATTAGAGATAATAGAACCAAGAAATAAGACTTACTGTCGATGAGTTGCAGCGTTTGAGGCACAGGCGATGTCGATATAGGAAGGAAGACTTTGTATCTTGTGTCCTCATGAGTCGAGTCTTCAACCCAGAGAATCTCGACCATCGGTTCGATGGTGTAAGATGTGAGGTACTGACCGTCCTGGACATGACTCTGACAAATGAAAATATCCTCAGTAAGACATACAGATCAACAAAAATTCAGAGGGCTTTGAAAAGTTAAGGGTAAGTCATGTTGATCTAGACCACAATGCATCACTTTAAAGAGAGTCATATTTTCCCAAGAGTGAAATATGTTTCAGGTGGTAGATTTCCACTTAAGGCTTTTATGAAAACCTATTTCCACCAGTTCAAGAATTAAAAACTTGGGTTTGTTAAGATTTCTTTTTGGCCCAAATTAAGTCAAAATTATGAGAAGAGTCAAAACGAGAAAAGTCAAAATCAGAAAGTTAAAGTTAAAGCAACTCAGGTCGAAATTAGTCAAAACTTTGAGATAAGTCAAATTTAAGACAGGTCCAAATTTTGACTTCATCTCAACAAATTGACTTTTCTCTCAAAATTTTGATGTATTGTGGGCAAAGAAAAAATCTTAAATCCAGTTTCCCATTGCTATAATTTCAACTGGCAGAAATGGTCTTCAACAAGCTTTTTATAAACTTTGAAGAAAGTAAAGTTGCCATAAGCAATAATATTATTTGAACTGCTTCAAAAGCTTGTGTGGACAGCTTTAAACCTCATTAGTTTGTCACTTTGGTTTTTTTAGATGGGAGAATTTTTCCAAGGTTCATGAAATGTTATGGAATAAAGTGAAGGTCCCAAACCATGCAGTTTCTTAACTGCCTGTCCAGTCATTTTAGTATTGTTACTATGCAAAAATTGAGATATGACTTAAGTGACAAAAACCTGATTATTTCTTTTGTTGTTTTTTTGTAATGGTTCGAAGTAAAGGTTGTCCTTTTCAGGGCCACTTACCTTAACAAAGCCACCAACAGCCCCGATAGGAATTTCAACAACGATGTATTCGTCAGTGACAGACAGGGAGTAGCCTCTGGCCGCCATCTCAGCGGGGTCCAGCCTCTGACCATTGACCCCCATGTGGACCTCCAACAGATAAAACTGACCGGAGGAAATCAGAGGGTCAATCTGTTGCGGCAGGAACCAGCTGACTGAGTTTTCAGAGATGGAAACACTTCCTGTAGGGAATAAAAGGGGCTGAAATGCAGATACACTAAAGGCAAAGTCTCTTCTGAACAAAAATCACTTGAATATTTTTGTTTCAGCTAAGAAAAGGAGACATGAGGACTGCAGGATGACTCAAGTCTTAGAGCAAACTAGAGGACATTTCTTTGCATAAAGCTGGCCAAGCTTAGCCAAAATATTAACAAGCTGCTGTGTATATTTGAGAATCAGTTTCCATTTAAACCAAAAGCTATGACTAGTGCCATGCTAGTTCTCAGCCATTAGCTGGGCTAACAGCTGCACCATCATATTTCCAAGCCAGATAAGATATTGCACGAAAAACATACCCAAAAGGAAACAAGTTATAATATTAAGATTAATACAAGTGAAGATATTTGACAAAAATCTTAAGTCTTAGTTTCAGTGGCATTAGCATTTGACCCCGTTATCTGTTTTGCTAACACGTTCATTACCATCAGGATCTGGACAAGCAGCTGCTGCATCGATTTGCGTTGCCAGCCACTTCTTTTCAAACACTGTGGAGGTTTTAAGCACCGTCATGGGCACTCCTGCAACCTGTGGAGTTAAATTTACAGAACACTTCATGCATTTGATTCATTCTATGCTTTAACAGGTGAGTACTTGTGTGCACCACTGAAACAAGACAACATTAAACTCCCCAGGATACATGTAACTCAACCAAAAAAAGGATGTAAATACTCCAAGGAGCAGCTGCCCAATGTATACGGCTCTGCCAGCTGGATTTCAGACAAAGTAATCCATTTAAATGGCAGTTTGATTACATTATGTGATCTAAATCCAATAGTTGACTGACTGCAAGTGTAAGCAAGTGGTGAGTTGTCTAATGGACTGCAAGTAATTCACCCAGGGAGTCTGCCTGAGAGGAAGCTTAAAATTTAGTGACTGCAGTCCACCTACACTCTGAGAGTATGTTTCCGATGAAAACCTTGGACTTCTCAGGAACAGCCTTGTGGCGGTGTTTGCAATCCCATAACCATTTCTCTGGGCCTCAGCCACTTTCATAATCCTTTCCTCAGGTGTGAAGAAGACCAGTGTTGTGATTCTGAATCCTGCATCTATGAGTGGTTTCTGGAAGGAAAGTATAACAGCATGTAAAAAAAAAAAAAAAAAAAAAATCAATCAAGTGTAAAGGATATTTAAAAAAGGCTGAGATGAGCTTATGAAACCTCAATGTCTCGTCGAGATGTTGGATTTGTCCCCGTGGCAGGTTGTTCAGGAAGGACATAGTCATCTGGAGCTGCCCTCTCAACAGACACCTAGAAATGAGGTCAAACCAGAAGAGACAAGCAATCCATCCTCTCTTCTGTAGTGACGTCAAATGTACCAGCCTTGAAGCTCACACGGGACATAAAACAACTTATCATACAGACTAGAATATGACCCCTGAGAATCCTGCTGCCTTCACTTGCCTCCATATAGTTGCGTGCACAGACAATTTCCCTGGAGGCCCAAGAAGTGTAATGGCAGGTTTCAGCCACCTGGTACAGCTGGTCTTCACCCATCCGATTTCCATACAGGCGGAGGTTTAAAGTCGTTGTGAAAGCTTTATCGTCCTACAAAACAAATGGAAATGCGACTTACCAAAATGAGAGTCACATTTGGAAGCACTCTGTGAAACGATATCTTCAGTTTTTACCACATTTTGAGCAAAACAGTTTTGAAGGGAAGCGTAAATCATGGCAATCCCTTGCTGTTTTGTCAAACTGAAGCCACACCGAGAGGCTAAGCCCGGCGAAAGAGGGATGGCAGAGTCATCTGTCGAAATAAAAGAGACCGGTTAGAGAGAAAAAGTGAGCTGAAGTGGAAGAAAAATTGAATCTAGAAGTGTTCGCTTACTGATCACAGCAGAAACTTCGAGTTCATTTCCTCCAAGTGGACCAACATCCACACGCATGACATTTCCCAGACATTGAGACTGAATATCTGTGGTTTATACAGATTCATCTTAGTTTGCAATCAGTGCAATAAATGTTGTAAATCTAGAACTACAACTTACTTATGGATGGATTGTTTTGAGCCTTGACATACACAAGTGCAATGAGGAGAATAGACCACCTGAAAGAAAATGACTCATCTTAGAAGTGGCGTGAAATATCCCAAAATCTGAGTAAAAGTGTTGAATCAAAACCAAAACACAAACCCCAATCCAACTGATCGGCCCATGGCACAAAAAGTACAAACTAGTAGCCTCAGAGTCCCTTTTTTCAGCAGTTTTATTTGAAGTTTGCAGTGGGAGTAAATGCTGAAAGGTCTATCCTTTGGGCAGGTCGAGGGAGTTACCTGCTTCACAAATAGACCCACACACAGGTGAATCTCATCACAGCCTGATGAGCTGAGCAAACCTCTCTGGCTTGAAGTGAGAATAGTTTTTCTGATGATTAAAAGCAGCTCACAAGCGAGCAAGTTATCAATAAAAGTTAGTTTGTGAAATATATGAACACTATGAACTCTCATAATTAAAAATAGAGAAGACGTGGGATAAAACAAGTAAGAAACTCTCAATTTCAAAGTTTTTAGAAATCCATGTGGAAAGACTGTTTTGTTTCTTGTACTGGCTAATGCTGTAATGTTTATATATGTGAGAATAAGGTCATAGACTTACAAAAATAAAGTCATAGATTGATGAGAATAAAC
This sequence comes from Thalassoma bifasciatum, assembly GCA_008086565.1. Taxonomy (NCBI): domain Eukaryota; kingdom Metazoa; phylum Chordata; class Actinopteri; order Labriformes; family Labridae; genus Thalassoma; species Thalassoma bifasciatum. The sequence goes on from RPOG01000384.1 coordinate 182,833, forward strand.
TCAATATTTTAGTATTCAGCTTAGTTAACAGAGCAGCAGCCACTTTTACCCAAATGGGGAACGTAGAGTATCTTGCAAAGTTATACTTTGGAAAAGGTTTAAAAAATAAGGAAAATCTTAATAATTTGGCACATCAACATCACATTGTCATAAGTATAAGGACCCTGAAAAGATACTGGACCCTCTTATTTCACTGTCTTCGTGTAGGTGGATGGCTGTTTTTTTAATACAACTTAACAGAATTTTTTAAAATTTATTTTATAATTGATTCATGAGTTTTATCTTGTAAATTTATGGCTTTAGTCTCATAAATACATGAGATTAATCTTGAAAATTTACTTTTTTATGTCCTCCATTGTAAAATCATGATTGGTGTGATACTTGAATTGAAGAAAAAAAAGTTGTTGTCTTGAGAAAACAACTGAAATTAACTCATAATTAACTCATGATTTCCTTGAAATTTAGTGTATTTATTGTAGAGAATCATAGCTTTTGAGGACTTCCATACAATTTAATGTCATGTTTGTGTGGCCGCATTTATCCGAAACACAGATGATAAATTAAGCTTGTTTTTGGAGATCTTGAGAAAATGGGACAAAACTTCTGTAGAAAATCATGGTCTTTGAGGGCTTCCATACAACTGCTATTCTTCTTATTAGTATTGCTGGTCATACTAACTTTGTGAAAAAGATTCTTGAGAAAAAAACAGAAATTATGTAGCTATATTTTTGTATGATGATATATTTTTTTCTATTTTAAAGCATTTGTGTGGAAATCTGAAACTAAAAAAAAAAAAGTCATGCACTGATCTACGGGTCCCGCTGTGGGTCAGTCGTTGGCTTTGCCTGTTGGCTGCAGGATGCAGAACAACACACAGGAAGCATGTAAACTGTGTGTAGACCGCATATAAATCAGGTTTAGAAACCAATTAGTCTTGTTTTATGCTTCAAGCTTCGAGACATCTGGAGACTCAGTTTTTTTTTTAACTTAAATAACAAATAAAAAAAAACCCAACTACCCAGTTTTGATAATGCACTGCAAATTGGGACCGACAGCAGCCTTTATAAATCCCGCTATGAAGGTGTGTTGTACTTTTCCTCTGGTCCCAAACAGCCTGGTGGCAGTGCGCCTGCCAGCACTGCTCTCTCTCACAGATTGAAATGTCAATATGTATTTACTCACTTCCCTCCAGCTCAGAGCAGCTGCTGCTTCTGCTGCTTTTAGTTTCAGCACTTTCACGTGAAAACGAACCGATTACGTTTTAAATATTAAACATGCATCAAATTATTGCAGACTCACTCCTCGTGATTAAAAGTACAAGTAAATGAAACACTGGTTTATCTATATTACCGTAATATAATTAAGAGAAGGGCGCGGAAAAATATACTTTTTATTATAGCAGTAATTCCTCACAGGGTTTTCCGACATCTGTGCGGTCTCCCCCTCTCCTCCCACCTCTCGCCCCTCCCTTTTCCCAGTAGATGGATCAGGCTGCCGGAGCTCCGGTGTCCCGCCTCAGACTCCTCTTGTCCCGTCAGAGAAGTAGCAGCTCTGCTCTCCCTCTTCCTCCATCAGCCTCATGAGGTTTTACTCAAAATGTAAAGAATAAACCAGCTGGATTAAAGTTATTTTAATGGAAATAAAGGCTCCAAGTACAGGTAAGTGTCAGCTTCATGTTTGTTACATATTAAAAAGTAACTGACTTATTATGAAGAAGGCTTGAAAAGTGCAATCATGTGAAAAAGCAACAAGGTTACATCCAAAGAAGCATATTTTTCTCTTTCTAGAGAATTCTCTTGAGTAAATTAAAATCAAAATCAGAAATCTGCTGATGTTGACAGTATTGATTTGATTTTTGCATAAAATTATGCAAATGGCTCAACTTGTTGCCTCTTGTTCTGTGTTTGTTGGTTCAGCTCGCTCTGTAATTTGATTCCTCTGCTAATAATCCAGCACTTGAGCCCTTCAAGAAGTGACAGTGCAACACGCTTCTTCACTCACTCACTCAAGCTCAAGCCATTTCCTGTGTGTGCAGTATTGATTTTTTTTTTCTTCCTTCAAAGGACTAATGTGCTCTACAAACTGTGCAGTCAAATGTGGCTCGATCTTCCTGAATAAATGCACAAATCTGTCACAGTTCTGCCTGAAAATGCTTGTTGCACATTTTCCTGTTTGAGAATCTGTGAAGTGAAAGTAACATTTTTTTATGGGTATCATTAGGACCATGGGGTATGGGCAATTCCTCCACCGGCGGGGCAGTGAGGAGGACCAGATCCACCTCAACGTGGGAGGAGTACGACATGAAGTGCATCCGGACACGCTGCTCCGCTTCCCTCACACACGCCTGGCCCGTTTGCTGCGATGCCAAAGCGAGGCGTCGATTTTGGAGCTGTGCGATGACTACAGCCCGACAGAGAAGGAGTATTACTTTGACAGGAACCCGCGCGTTTTCCTCTGTGTGCTCAACTTCTACAACACAGGACAGATTCACATGATGGAGGAGCTGTGCGTCTTTTCTTTCAGCCAGGAGATCGAGTACTGGGGCATCAAGGAGCTGCACCTGAGCTCCTGCTGCAGCAACTGGTACCACGAGAGGAAGGAGTACATCGAGGACAGGGACTGGGACATCAGGAGCGAGGACCAGCAGCCGAGCTTTGACTCTTCCTTCGAGGAACTCTCCGCTTTAGACAAAGACCTGGCTAAGTTCAAAGGAGCCTGGTGCGGTGAAGTGAGGAGCTACATCTGGCTCCGTCTGGAGGATCCTGGTCACTCCACAGCGTCAAAGATCATCGCTGTGGCCTCACTCAGCGTGGTGTTGACCTCTATTATTGCCATGTGTGTCCACAGCATGCCTGAGTTCCAGCGCATGGATGAAAACGAGAATCTCATCGAGGACCCTGTGCTTTCCATCCTTGAAGTGATCTGCATTGCTTGTTTCTCTGTTGAGTTCATCATCAGACTGATTGTTGCGCCCTCCAGCAGGAAGTTCCTCGGGAACCCTTTGAACATCATAGACGTTGCTTCCATTTTGCCATTTTACGCCACTTTAGCTCTCGAAACAGCCGACAAGGATGCTGCTGAGGAGAGCGAGGACTTACAGAACGTGGGGAAGGTGGTGCAGGTTCTGCGCCTCATGAGGGTTCTTCGAATCCTCAAACTGGCTCGCCACTCAATTGGACTGCGAGCGCTGGGGGCGACCGTCCGCCACAGCTACCAAGAGGTGGGTCTGCTCCTGCTCTTCCTCTCTGTGGGGATCTCGATCTTCTCTGCTCTGATCTACTTTGCTGAGAAGGAGGAGGGGGAAAACACAGATTTGGGGACTATCCCGTCAGGCTGGTGGTGGGCGACGATCACGATGACCACGGTGGGTTATGGTGACACGTGTCCTGTGACGCTTCCAGGGAAGATTGTGGCCACTTTGTGTATCGTCTGTGGACTTTTAGTGGTTGCTCTACCCATTACTATCATCTTTAACAAGTTCTCAAAGTACTATCAAAGAAACAAAGCCATGGAGGGGAAGGGGATCACTAAACCTGAGAGACAAGACCCTGAGCTCCCTCATTATAACATCAGAGACCTCTTCACAGGAAGCATGTACCCTTTTATTGGAGGACTTGCCTTCAGAAACAGCATGAGCAGTGCGGGTGATGACACGGATGCTTCCAGTCTCCAGGACATGGAGATGTACAATAATGACACTTGTGAAAATGGAGCAGCAAAATGAGATCCCTCTTTACGACTTTCAAGTCACTATGTGTCTCTGAGAGTGCTCCATCACTGACCTGCCTCCTCGCACCGTCCCCCCTCCTCTACGGAGAAATACTGTGGCCATGAACTTCTTTTTTTTAATCCACAGGGGAATAGCTTGTAAGATTCACTGTGTCGCTAAAACCAGTAAATCTTGTGGGAAATATCTGAACCATACTTAGAGGTTTTGAAAGCCCATTTTCTGCTTGAGAAAAATGCATGTAAGAGGCCATAATGTTAATGTTTTTTTCAGAGTAATGCCCTGTATTGATCCGTCTGCCCGCTGAAAGTTCAGGTCGACAGTTCAGTGGATGCAAAAGTCTTGAAAGACAACAGCACTATTTGATGTTGCTTCATAAATCCCTGAGGTGGCAGATGCCTTGCAGCCTGCATGAACAAAAATGGATGCAATAGATCTGTAAAATATGCAATGCGATTAATGCAACACGATACATCTGAACACTGTGGAAATCACTGATCTGTAGGTGATCGTTGTGACATTCTTCTTTTGGATGCTTTGGCATGCTCGGTGACTCCTGTGGGGTAATTAGTGTAGACATGGAATAAAATTTGGTGAAATTAAATTTGTGACAAAAGGACCTCATGGTCGTGCGTCTCGTTCATTTAAACTCAGCAATTCCTAGATTATTGTCTCCCAACGTTCAAACTCAGAAGTTACTGACACAGTTTATCCTGCAGGAGTGAGAAGGAGCAAAATCACAGCACGAACTTTCTTCACTCTTGTCTCTTCTTCCAAGTATCGACGTTCTGTCTCATGTTATAATCCACACTTGGGTTAGCTGATGTAGGAGCAAGAGATGTAAAATATGTTTTCTCTTCAGGGGTTTTAAAAGGTGTGGCTGGGAAGCATCCACAGAGCCAAAAGCCTTTTGATTTCCTCAGATTGAGTTTATCTGTCTGACTTTTTCTGAACTCTGTGTGAATGAAGGAAATAAAAACCACTGGTGTCGACACAGATTTAGAAGTTATAATTCAGTACATCACACCTTTGCAGACTTGTGCAGAATGACATCAGCTTAATGTTTACAGATAAGCCTGTTTCTATCTGTTCATTTGTTAATTGATGTAAATGAGTTTCGATTCCTTGACTTCCTGTTGGAATATTTGCATAGTGATGAGTCCACACTAACAGTTTTCTTTTGCCTTTGACGGCTGCCATTTGTTTTAACAACATTCACGCTCTATTGGTACAGACAAGTATTGATTTATAGTGAGTAAGGCAGCTGAGAATACTCACCTGAACAAAACTTGACACTGGTTGAAAAATTGCAAGAATTTACATTACATTTTGTACTGTTTGAGCTTATAGAGGTTATAAGTGCAGTATCAAAATGCAAAAAAGAAAAAAAGGAGAGAGAGAGTAAGTCATTTATTGCAAAAAACAATTGAATATAGAATAGATTACTGTTGAAAATTGGCTGTAAATTAGCAGCAATTGCTTACAGTGTGCTTATAAGCCTCCTTATGGAATAACAACAACAAAAAATTACTGGACATCCAAATTCACAGTCCAGTCAGATTAGTAGGCTGTTTGTGACAATTTACATTAAACTGAGTGTTTTCATTGGTCACAGATTCAGATAAAGTGAGTGATTTTCGGTTAGTGTTTTCAATGCAGAGTCAACATGTATTTGATTTGGTTTAATGTAGCTTGTCCTTAGCATAATTTCAGGAATTGTTGGATTTTGACCAATCAGGATAAAGTATAAATCATGTGTCAGCAGAACTATTCATGAGAGATTTTTTTTTTTAAAAGCTACTGAAGTGATTCATTGATTTATTCTGTTCATACAGTCTTACACAACAGTACGACACACCAGTGTGTGGTTCAGTGTGTGATCCTAACTCGTGGAAAACTTTACCACTTCCATTGATAGCTTCCAAGCTTAAGGCACATCTTTATTCAGTGTTTGAAAACAGCTGATATCAGTCTTTTTGTTGAGAAATCTATCTTGGGTGTCGTAGATGATCCAGTGCCATCAGCAACAGTAAATGATCGAGTTGCGTTCCCGATCATTACTCTGAGCCTCGCAGGTTTCGGTGTGTGTCCTATCGAGAGTCAATATTTTGTCACATCGCTCCCAGTAAAAAGGGCCTCCCCTTATTGAACTTGTGTCAGGATGTTTTATATTTTTCATAAATTGCTACAGCTGGTGTCTCTAATTTGACTTCCAAAAAGTTTGGTGCTTTAAAGAGGTCATTTAAGTCGCTGATGTGTAGTTTGCTCCACAGAGCTCATCACCGTTGCAAGCAGAGGCAGCGTTAGGGCTTCGTTAACCCTTAAAACAAATTCTTTTCACTTTCTAAATCTGAAGTTTAACATTTTAAACATCAAGGCTTTTGAAATGTTCACTGTTAAATGTAACTTGTTGTTTCAGGTGCTTAGTTCATACCTTTGCAAAACTATTCAAAGTACATTCACAATGGCATTTTGGGTAAAGCTGTAGCTGTACTGACAGGTGGGAGGGGCTGAGGTGTGTGCAAAAAATAGGAAAACAGCCTGAGCTGAGCTTTACACCTGAAATTACTGCAATTAGGAATGTTTGACTGTCAGGACCATTGGGAAGTGTTGATAAGAAAAGTTTATTCAAAAAAGAGTTAACTACCTATGAAAACTCTGCTTTCAAGAGCAACATATTGAAATTTCTTTCAAGCCACTCATTGTTTGATACAAAATTTAATTCACTCAGATGAGTGACAATAGTAAATGACAGAAATAACCTTTCAACTTAAAAAAATGATGATAGTAATAAACTCCCAAAATCATGATCGCAATGCATCTTGGTAGCAGTCGCATAAACATGATTACACAGGTTTTTTTAACCCAACACCCACCTGAATACCTCCATTGTCAAGGTGACGTGCATTACTGATTTATTTGGACATAGAATTTCAAGTTGAGATATATTTTTATCACAACAACCTTGGTAATCTTCAGGGTTGTCAATTTAACAGGATTGATTTTTATTTAAAACAGCCAAATGAATATGGGGCTGCATAAGCTGACCTACTCAGGTGACAAGAATGATATTTCAGATCTTAAAGTGGGAATTATACAGGACATAAATAACACTGGTCAAGTGATTGTTACTGTTTGGGTGGAAAAAACCTATTACCTGGAAAGGTCACAGTGATATGCTGCAGAAATAACAAGAGTTGCACTTCGAACTTCTCCCGTAGGCATTTTGTCCTTTGATTAAACAACAACCTTCATTACAAGGAGATGAAGTTGCTTACTGTGATGCTTTTGCTGCTGCTGGGTTGAATAAAATCTTATTACAAGCTGATAGGATGTAGTAGAGCGTTATACCACCAGGAACAAAGGGGTCACTGAACCATCAACTGTAACAGTAAAAATGTGTTAACTCAAAGTAGTCAATTAAATTTTTGTAAGGATTTTGCTTTTGTTGGCTTGCATTTTGATTTTGACAGATCAGGGTACGTTGTTTTTGAGTCACTGCAGTGAATCATGGCAAGAGCTGATATGTGGCAGCCTTAACTCATATGTTATGTGGTCTTGAAAACAGTCAGCAAATCATTTTTCATCCAAGTGTGTGACATTTGTTTCCAGTAACAAGTATGGACCAGTTTTACATGAATCCTTAGGGGTCATAGAAATATTCAACCTCCCACAAGAGAAAAGGTGATTGTAATGTAATGAGAGGCAAAACTGGGTTTTTGTGTTGTGTTTGACTTTGCTGGAGCCCTTATTTTGCTCCCCATGAACTCAAAGTTGGTTTAAGTGTTTAATTATGGAGATTGAGTCAATTAAAACTTGGTTGCATGATAAAGAGATTAACAGGCATTAAGTTTTTACACCATCTTTGAATTGTTGCAAGCAGAAGCGACATGTTCACCTGGTAACAGGGCCATTGTCGATGAGCTGTGTATAATGTAAACTTCTTTGACATAGTTGATCTTTCTTTTCTCCTTACAGTTCATTGGCTGTTGCTGTAAAATAGTTTTGCCCAAGTGCACAATCTAAATCTGTAAAGCTTCAACTCAACCAGCAAGTCAAATATTTCTGAAACATAAATGAGCTGCACCATAAATCTGTGATGCAACTCAAAGGGAAAGGAATAAACAAGAAAGAGTGAAGCTGGGATGTAGTTTTGATGTTTCCATTAGTTTCTGTAAGCTACTTTGAAATGTTTTGATTGAAGTCAGAACATGGCACATCTGACCACAGGACAACTTACAGTCAGCTCACTTTCACTCAGCCATTACCAGCAGCAGTGTGGTTCAGCTGAGGATCAGATATAATAACAATGACACCACTTTGTTTATATTTGGACCCTACTTCTTTTCCTCGTGTACGTTTATTACAGTGGCAGAGCCTGGATGGATATTGTTATTGTTTTAGTCCATTATCGTTTATTTCTCTGACAGGGGTAGGGCTTTGGCCAGGCACTGAATAAGTCTTCCATTCAGTTAAGAAACCTTTCCATTTTTAAGTTTTAGGCTGTTGTTTTTTTCCAACCCAATTACTGCTTAAAAGTATTTCTCCCTTAGACTGTTTTCTATTGTCAGATATAAAAATGAAGCAGTTTCCTTCTGGTAGTCAAGTGTAGTTAACTCTGGAGAGACGTTTTTCCATTTGACTCTCTCTGACAAAACAACCTAAACTCAAATATACATCATCATTCACTTAAAGTTTTTATACTATTATTAAAGGTGAAGTCTGCAGGATTTTTTTAAACAATAAAATGTCAACTTTTATGTGAATAATCCTGCTTAATAGTCATCCATAGGTCTTAATACATGTGTGTCAGTGTCTGCCTCAACCCACTCTGCCTGTACGTTGACGTTTTAATTGTCAGAGGATATTTCTGAGTGGAGAGCATAGACTGTATAATGAGTGGACGTAACGATGCTCAGTTCAAACTGAAGCTTCCAGCAGATGCCCTGACCCCTGGTGTCTGGTTGCAGTATAGGTCATAGCCCCGCCTCCCCATGCATTCCAGATATGAGCCTGATAACTTTAAAAAATGACGACACCTGGTAGAAACGTTTCTCTCATCCTTGAGCGAAGGTGGTATGATGATGTCATTTGGCTGCATTGTGTTCAAGTGCTTTTTGTCCTGAGAAGTTAGTTTCTCATTAGTTATTGGACGTTAAAAACCGCTTTATAAGTTTTGTTTTACAATCGTTGACAGCTGCCGTTTGTGAGTAGTTTTTATCGGGGATATAAGAAACTTTGGGAAAGAGAGCCAAAAGGAGACTAAACCTCTAAAGAAGAAGAAATAAATCTTCTTATTTCTCTTTTTTACGTGGCTCTACTGGAAATTCTCTACTGCGCAGACTCTGGCGGCAAGATTGCGGCTAGAGAAATGGGTTTTTTTTGGCTTCAGAATCGTAGAACGTTGACAGGCGGAGCCACGCTGTCCATTCTATATACAGTCACTGGTGGAGAGTGGGTGTGGTGACCCCAGCCAATCACAAAGCGCCCAGTGCGCAAGTGACTTTGCATGTTGATGACAGCGAGTGGAAGAAGCTGAACCAGAACCGACTCTCTTCCTTATCACCCAATTGTTTTAATTCTCTAATTATTGATTTAGAATGGTCAAATTCCCATAATAATTGTATTTCTCAAAGCAAAATCTGACTCCAAAGTCAACCAGTCACACGTTATCTATATATAGCACACTCCTGCTTGTTGACACTGTGGCAAATACATTAGTTTGGTTTATCCCTCAAAAAGTGGTAAACATGACGTGGAAGACACTGGATCCTATCGGGTGAGCTGATTACTATGAACTTGTATGACAAACTCTATTACAAGCTGGGTATTAGCTTAATGTCTGGTGCCTCAAGATAAAGATTGATCATTGATGAATGATCTGCATTAAAATGTACCAGTCTCGCAAAAAAAAAAGCAGCAAGTTCTTGACTCCCCTTCACCTCACCTTGTGCACTGCAGTGTGACTTATCCCATTAAGGACAAGAGCACCCTGCAGCATTTCAATTACCCTTTCTGGCCATGCTTATTGTCCACCATTAAAAGCCGTTCACAGAAAACCCTCAGCAATTACAGAGGCAGAGATTAGCAGATAACTCAGCGTCCCATGTGCAGCCTGGCATCTGTCTCAGAGGCCTCCATGAAGTCTGACCCAATCCAGTTCACTCTCAGTGGCATGAGCTCTTTGGGGATTTCACTCTTACGGAATTAATTTGTTTGTTTGGACAGTTTACGTGAGGTTACAACCTAAACAGGATAAGGGTGCTGCAGAGCTTAAAACATGAAAGTTTACAGGAAGCAGAAAGAATCTGCTGAGTCAGGGTTGCTCAAGTGATGTTTCAAAACTCAATGTATATCTAAGTTGGAGATTATGATCAGGCATATATGTTGATATTGGACTTTTTCAAGAACACTTAGAAAGTCCTCACCGTCCCTTCAAAGTGCATTGCATTTTCATGTATTTTGTCTTTGAGAGTGTCCGATGTCTTCAAAAATACCTGCGGCCCCCTCAGCTATGATCAGAATTTTTACCAAGTAAACATCTTCAACCCAGTGGTTGAATCACTGTTTTTGTAACATGTGTAAGCAAACCTCAAGCATCTTATGCAAGTTTGGACTTGTACCTGTCTTTTTAGCATTTTTGCTTATTCTGGAGCAAAGTTGCATTACACGCTTTCTTTATAATTAACTCTTTATCCATGTAATAAGTTCATTACTCAACAAATTGAGCTCAGATAACTCGAGGTTTAAAAGGTACCTGTATGAGATAACACCAACACATCATTACTCCTACTTCTTTGTTTTCTATTTGAAAATCTTTTGCCCCACTTCACACGTGTTAATTATACTGTAAAGTTCTTATTTATTTTCATCCCTGGGTGAAATGAGCTGAAAGATAATGCACATTCCCTCCACATTTAGACATTTATCAGCCCTACTTCATGACTGCCTGGAGAGTATTTTTGTCCCTTTTTTAGTTTTCATCACAGGAACCACGAATAAAACACTTGTTAAAAGCCTCCAATAGATTTTGCATTCATCCGATTTTTGATCAAAAGCTCGTGAGCATCATATGAATTGAACTTCCATTTCATGAATGTGTTTCAGAGTGACTGAGCTGAGACTCGCTGGGCCATCATGTAGAAGGAGCGAGTAGAATGAGAAGTGTGGAAAACATGACGGCAGCTCTTAGCCTTGATGATGAACAGACACTATCCACAGAGAGTTGTAATAGAGAGAGCAAGGATTTAATGGAAGCTGTAAAAAAGGGCAATAGGGCTCTGAGTCCTGCTAATGAATCAGAAGAGGGGAAGAATGGGAGAGAGGGAGAGAAAGAGAGAGAGACTGAGCAGAAGAGGGAAGGTCCAGGCTGAGGCTCAGCGACACAACACTGTATATCCTACAAAGCACCAATCTGACAAAAACACTCACATTATTTCCAGCTTTTCCTCATTTCAGTGCTTCATGAGCCACAGCTCAGGAAGATGCTGAGGTTGGATACACGGGACTTAATTGAACACAGCAACCTTTTAGCAGCAACCCATTGAGCAATATGTCTTTCTCCAGTTTGGGAAGTGTCCTGAAGATCAATAGCTATCTGTCAGCTTTTATTGTTATAAATCTTGCAGTACTGATAAACAACTTCTATGTGTGTAAGGAACACGACTAGGAAGGTAGCAAGAAAATTTTCTTAGTTTTTGGCACTATCCAAAGCACATATACTCCTGAAAAATTGTGCAAATTTACCCTTTACACTTTTGGATTTCCATAGGGTGCTAATTAAAAAAACTTTGGCCCATATGAGTCAAAATTTTGAGCTAGGATGTCAAATTTTGGGATAAAAAGTAAAAATTTTGAGATAAAAGTTAAACTTCAGAGATAAAAAGCCAAAATATTGAGGAAAAAAAAATAAAAAATTGACTTTTCATCTCATATTTTTGACTTTTGTGAGCAAATGGACGTTATAGAAATTTTCACTTCAAACAAAAAGGGAGCGTTTTAATAAATGCATGGGTTAAGAAGCCACTTTGTCGTCTTTGAGTATTTCTGAAGTATCTCTAAGGTGCCAGGTATGGGGTACTCTTTTTGGGTTTATAATATAATAGAACATGGTCAAACAAGAAAACAGGACTAGAAGCTGTCAACATGACTTGTATGTAAGTCAGAATTGCACTCAGATGTCATGCTCACACCTGTACAAGTCACTAATGCAAAAATGCAGCAGCGTAGAATCAATGCAGATGCATCAACCATGGGAAAAACCCTTATTTAGTTACTTCTTTCAGTATATTGCAATTAATTTTTCTGTTTTGTGTTGACCAGCTGTAATGTTTTCAGTTTTGATTGATTATATACGAACGTCAACAGAAAGAAGGGTTACTTTACAAAGAGGACGAACAACATCACGTCTGCCTGAGTGTATCAGTTTGTTTGGCGTTGGACATCACCCTATATTTCTATTTCCTTGTAACCTTTCAAGGAAATTACTTCACTTTAAATAAGCTCTGATAAACCTTCAGTAACACAGTCAGCCTAAGTCCTCCACCCCGAAACATTCGGCAGATACGAGTGCAATTTTATTACTCTCTGCCTATAAAGACAAAATCCTCCCATGCATCCATAAAACACATCAGCAGATAGCTCCTTTTTTAACACGTCTGCAGTTTTATTGTCAACTGATGGTAACTGCCTTGGTAATGTAATGTATGTGCCGTGTAATTGTGTCCAGTCAGCGACTAAGAGCATCGATTAATGTCTCTAATTAAAAATCAATGACAATCTGCTGTGTGATTGAAGCTTATTTCAGCTTTACTTCAGTCAGTTATCCGTCTATATGTCATTGTATCTATACATCTAAAGTAATGACTGTGTAGAAATGTGAGTGAATACCAAAAGCTGGTGCCAAATGTGGTAAATGTGATGTGGTGAATTCAGAAAGTATTCTAAGTACGGTGGGAAATTCCTGAAAAGTTTCCTCGATTTTAAAGTCGGGCTCCCTCTGTCTCTCGCTCTCTGATTTCATCCTCCTCCTCTTCTTTTATGACATTGCAAAGGTCAAAACATCCATATCAGATTTCAGTGCCACTTTATCAGCATAGTCTAATGTTGTTCATTTTGCATGAAATGGAAATCAATCAAGCACTTAACAAATCTCTGTAGACATCACTCTATGAGATACTGGCTGCTGTAATACTGAGTCAATCATTACCCCAATGATCACTGATTAACCTGAAGTAACCTTGAGGGTAATTGATTTTTAAATGCTCTTTTGTTTAACTTCCTTCTCACCATTCTTCTGCTTCTACTTGAGGTCTTTTAAAACAGAAAAACACCTGCTCTTACTTGAGTGGGTTTTTATTTTTAAAGGTACGATAAAACAGCACAATCCTTTAAAAAGCTCGGCCACTCTGGACCGCTGTTCTGGTCTGATGGGCCATAAAATTATTTCAGGGGGAGTTTGCCAAAGTGATTAATCAGGTAATTTTTGGGGATCCTATTTTCTCTTTAGATACAGCCTGAATCTGAAAGGAAGTAGCCTCTTCACTGTTGTCAGGAGACGATTGATCCACATTCACTTGATTAATGAAACCCATCTATTTAGTGGCTAATGCAACTTTGTTCTCAGACTTCAGCAAAGTCTGTGAAACCTAGAAACTGAGGGTGCGCAAAGCGTGTGGGCAAAATGAGGATCTAAAATAGTAAATCGTTTGACATTATTTATGCTGTTCTCCCTGTTTTTGAAGTCACAGATTTTATCTCACACATTGTTCCCAATCTATATTTTTATTCCTTGTAGTCAGGGCTTTGAACCAGAATTCTTTCCAATGTCTATGTTTAAGCCATGATTAGTTTGCAGAATTGCACTCGTGTTATTGTGATGTGCTTGCTTAGATAATCTCATATATCAGTAAGTGTTAATTTGAGGAATACTAATGCACTGTGAAAAGACTGCAAGATTGTTTTAAGATTTCACCCTGATAACCGTAACAGTATTTTTTATCAAAATCAATACACCGATTCAAACAGAATTAAGGGTAATACTGCTTTTTTTTTGTTGTTGTAACCCTTTAAAATTCAGTGTTTCCAGATTAAATGAGCCAAACAGCCAACTTTAAGTAATGGACTGCATTAGTGTGTTTACCTGGATATGTAAACTGAGAAAACCTTCTTGGACTGAGTGATCATCTTGTCTAATAACACACGAGGCGCAAAATGAAGCCACTGAGCAGGGTCTGAAATAACAGCTTTCTGTGTGGTCATTAGAAGACAATAACTCTGATTTAGGTCGTTCTCAGGCGCCAGGGAAGATGTTTTTATTGATCGAAGGTACAACAATGTGTAAATAAAAGAAGATTTATGTGGCGTCTCCCTCATTTCTGCATGCAAATGTGTCAAAACAAGTAATGATTCAGTGCTATGAGGAGAAGGTTGTGTTTTCAGTAAATCACTGACGGCAAAGTGCTGTTTGCCATTAGAACCAAAGTTTGTGATTATCTTTGTTTACTGATGTTAGTCAGATATAAACTGGAAAGCAGAGAACAAAACTTGTACTTTGAGTTCTTAATATGTTGCTGTTTTAAGTGAAATACTGGTCTTATTATCCCCAAAGTAAAGTCGGAAACTTCTGAACAAGGATTGTGTTGTCTGGTAATGAGTGTCTCTTAATTTTGTGTGAATGTTTTGAGGCACAACAAAGATGTTGTTACTATGACAATGGCTGAATTGAAGAGGCCAATACAGCATGACAAAACTATGAATCCCAAGAGACTTTCAGCTGTCCATGCATGCTATTCTAGGCCACAGTGAGGTTGCTTGGTAATAATGTTTCAAGCAGAGCTAGTCATACAAGAACATTCAATACTGGGCAGGTTGAAGCAATCGTCAATTCAATCGTCAAATCAAAGTCAAACATCGAAAATTAGAAGAAATTACTCTCATGGATCATCTTGTGAAGGGTTGGTGCCTTTTGGTGTATAGTTTTCATGCTGTATAACCCTGTGTATACATGGATTACCAACGCTGGATCCTCTCCACTGTCCAAAAACATACTCACTTGGTGTTTTAAAAAAAAGTTACCTCCAGGTGCCTGTGACTCTGTCTCTCTCTTCCTGTTTGTGCTGTTACTGATCCAGAGTGTATCCCACACTGCACCCATTTCCAGCGTGGACCACGAATAATTAATGGATTGATCTTGTGAACAACAACACTGGTTGCAGAAGTATAAAGGCGTCCTTTTAGCCTTCAAAGTTAATCTGTTTTCTTTAAAAATCTATGCTGAACTGCTCCAAGGTTTTATATTCTGTGATTCATTAAACCTATGAAATTGTAAAACTTCACAAGATGATCTGGCTCCCCTTCATCCTCATCAGATTGAATAAATAAATTGACTTTTTTTCTCATGTATTACTTTCCTATACCTTGAATATTGCATCTTTATTTTCAAATTCCAAATTTTTTCCCTCCATAACATGGCCTGAATACTGTTTTGTAGTCTTCAGATGTAAAATAAAATCATCAAGGCTCATTCTCAACCGGAAGAAATGTCCTCAGGGGAATGAAAAATACACTTAAAAGGACAGTGCTGCAGGAACTATCAGTCACTGTTATAAGAAATAAAATAGAAATAAAAAAACATTCATCTTACTCTTTCTTTACTGGCTTTACAGGTGTTTCAATTCCAACAGTTCAGGGATATTTTTTTAACTTCTTTTAATAGTAAACAGAGTAAATCACTCCCAAAACAACACCCATAGTTTTCCCTTATTGGCCTGAAGTACTCATTATGCCTGAACCAAGCCATTCATACTTGCAGTTGGTTTTACGTCTTGAGAAAAAAGAAATCCACTGATTCTAACTAACATAAAAATTGCAAATCAAATCTAATGAGGTTATCTAGATGCAAAACAAAAAGGGCTTGTAAAAATATTTAATATGCAAACGATGTGTTGTGCTTCATACAACTCTCATGTTCCTGGTTTGAATTATATCTAATTCTTGTAATTTTCTCCATTGCATTGTAATTAAATACTACCTCAATGTAAAATATAAAGTACAGGGGCGCGGATGGCCGAGTGGATATGGCTGCACACCATGAGGCTTGCCCTCGAGCGGGCGGCCCAGGTTCGAATCCGACCTGTGGCCCACTTCCCGCATGTCACTCCCCACTCTCTCTCCCCTTTCCGACGCTATCCACTGTCCTCCTCTATCCATTAAAGGCACAAAGGCCAAAAAAATAACTTTAAAAGATATATATATAAAGTACAGCCCATATGGCTTGGATAAAAATTTAGATCACGCTCCAAAACACGTAATGTCCCCCTTATATAAATTAATCAGAAAGGCTTATGTATTAGATATAAATACATGTATTAAAATCTTATAAATGTATCACTTAATGTCAGATCCCTTGCATGTTCTTAAGTGAATAATCTTAAAGACTGAAGGGAGCCTCTCTCAGGAGCAGCTCTCATCAGCTTGTTCACTAATGGAGCCCTGGCCACATGCCCATATTGATCACATGGTTTTATGCTGCTGAATCTTCTGATTTAAAAAAAAATCCGGGGCCATGCTCCAGTTTAGGATAAGGCTGATGGAGGCTCCATCACGTCTGTATATATGAGGAGCAACTCAATCATGCTGGTGGAGGAGATGCAGCAGGTGAGGCAAACGGGGGCAAGGCCAACATGGAAAATGGTGAATCACAGAGATAAATCAGAGCCTCCCATCCTCTTCATCTTCCCCCTTCTGAGAGGAGAAGGCTGCGTGGTGATGGCTTTATGATGGATGGCTGATTCAGGATCCATGAGATCTGGCTGATGGATCACAGTGAGAAGGAACACAACATTGGCCACGCTAAAAACTGTTTGCTCAGGGGTTTGAGGAAACATCCCCACGGTCACGTTAAAAGACACATGCTGATGTGGTTCCGCGTTTTTCATTTGTGAGTTCAGTAGAGCGTTTGTTTTCTACTCAGCTAATATCTTTAAAATTACAGAAGATGGATGGAGCTGAAAACGCCCCGTGAGTTGTTGAATTACACTGAAATACTTTAAACATTACAACATGCTTCTAGAAAATCAAAGGGAAAGCAGGATGAAGGGTTAATGCAAAATTTATGGTTGTATGGCAAAAATTTGTACCATTGCCTAGATATAGGGGGTGGGTGATCTTACCCCATTCTCCCCTATTCTGTCCCTCTCTTCAACCCAAAAATAGTGAAGGTGGTTTGGCTGCCTCACATGAGTCTGGTCCTGCTTGAGGTTTCTACCTAAATACTGTAAAGTGCTGTACTCATGGTGTTTTTAGATGAAATCAGACTCCTTATCTTTCTTGATGGGTCGACAGATAAATTCTAAGGGTCATGAGGCACCTCTTATTTTTTTCCTGACTATCTCAAAAACTCAATGAGTGAACTTGTTAGAAGGTCAGAGCTCAGCATAAATGTGCTTTATAGCCTCTTACCCCAATTATTGGTGAAGCCCCAGCCTGTTTTATTGCAGCATGAGCACTATATAATGTCACTGTATATGAAGCGTCTTTGAGTGGTGACTCAGGAAGCCATAAGGATGAGCCAAAAGCTTCTTTTCCTCTCATGGGAAGATTGGCAGGAGTCAGGAAATGAGGCCTGAATGGAGAGCACTTACAGTGAGCTTTTGGCAGCTCCACACCCGCTGTCTCTTTCACATTTAAATCATTTGAAATATCAGCAAGGTTGCTTTTCAAACTGTATATTTTGCTGAGTCATTAGATAGGACAAGCCATCTAATAAACTAAAAGTGACTTTATTGTTGTGGAGGGCAAATATTTGCACAGCTTTCTTGATCTTGTTGCTGCAGTGATTTAAGTCCTGCTGTTCAGAACCATTTAAGATAAATGAAGCTCTCATTTACTGGACATCCACACCTTACAAGTTTCATTACTGGGTAGCTGTCAAGTCAAACAACCTTAACATGACATAGCAATATATCTAGTAGAACAGGAACTGACTGTTTTTACGCATCTGTTATTTTACTCTGACACATACCTTAGCTTTACAAGCTCAATGTGTGCTTTAAACTGAGAAGATACAGATAGATAAAGTGAGTAAAAATCAGGAGGGATATCTTTTCATAGTTCAAGATTGAACTACATATTTGATAACTCATTATCTAACAAGGGGCGATACTCAGGATCAGCACTAATCCACTTTCTTTCAAAGATTATTATTACAGAATGTTCAAAATGTTTCAAAATGTTTCAAGATGTTCATCAGTAAAAATCAGCTATGTGTGGGATCACCAACATCAATGCATACAAGTCTATGGGGTTTTTTTGGGCAGACATTCGGGATTAAAAATGTCTAACACTTTTTATTAGTCATCAGAGTTCTCCTCTTTCTGTTGGGTTCTTATACATTATTGTATTTGTAGTTGTTTCCTTGTCTGGGTCTATAATTTACTGTTTGTTCGATGCATTTTGTTATTAGACTCTGCTGTAAAGGCTCTTTGTAAACCAATGTTTTTAAAGGTGCTTTAAAAAAATAATGTTATCATTGTTATCATTGCCATTCAAAAAGTAGAATGTATGTTCCTTCAGGGTGCTTTCTTTTCTAGTTTGACACTGAAAGCAGGAATTATTCATCTTGTTGCTTGTGTTTCGTTCACTTATGTATGTTATTAAGGGGCATTAGTATTACTTTAACCGTTTCCCAACCAGATGACTCCTCATAGGAGCTTTTATGTGATTTAGAAGTGTTGATAAAAAGGCCTTAAACTTTGGACAATGCTGGCTGTTTTTCACTGTTTCCAGTCTTCAGGTGCAGGTTCTTTTAAAAGACAACATTTTAAAAAAGGATTAGTTTCATACATTTCATACATGGGGATGATGTTGAATATTTCCCCTAGCTTTCTTCCAGCTTACATGATGCCTTTGATAACTCCCAGTTCCTTTGAGGTAATGGATCTTAAAATCAGACTTGATGGACTGTCTGGGCAAGGTTGTTATTTTTTCTTGCGTTGGGTGACAGTACGTCCAGAAGCTTCTTCGCTCCAACGTAAATGCAACACTTCAAGGTGCAGATTAATGCCAAGATCTATGTGTTCCATTAAAGCAGCTGTGATATAGAGCTCACAAAACATGGCAGCATCAGTCAGCAGGAGCAGCTCAGTGTTTCTGAGACTTAACGTCGATGCACTGGAAACAAATGGACTACAGTCAAGATCCATTTGCATAACTGTGAGGGAGTAATGCTGCTGACTGCAGCTGAAATCGTGACAGATGGGTTTAATTCCATTATGTGAGTGACTGTGTAAAGGATACAGTAGCAGCTGACCTGGACGGAGATTTTTTATACTGGTACTGGTTGTAAAATTCAGGAGAGCTGTGCTTAAAGAAGATGGACGGATAACTAATCAAAACCAGAAGTGTCACAGGTCAAGGGGTCAGCGCCTGCAGATTACATCCCTCAAGGTCGATGACCACACATCAAAACTGAGCTGAGCAGTTTGTCAGTTATAAGGCCACTGTGGGCATTAGAAGAGGCCATTTAGCTTTAGTGTCAAGGACAGATGGTAGGAGGTGATGCTGAAAGGATCATGTGCTTTACACACGAGTAAAATACCATCAGAGGAAAAATAGACATGCAAGAATCTCCTCTATTCACAGTAACTGAACAAAATACTAATGTAGGCTACTTAAGTCTTTGTAGTGGACTCCTCTAAAGGTATTTCATATTATTAGAAGATGTTGTTCTCTGTGGTTTATACCAGAACTTTGAGCCAGTTTGGTGAGCAAAAACAAAACCAGAAAATTTTACATTTTTTTATGCTTCAGAGGAGAAATAAAATGGAAAAACAATAAAAACCAGTTATGTCATGTTGCCCAAATGCATCCACTCCCTGTGTTGCTCCCTCATGCCCTGGCAAACCTGCACAAGCCATCAGGCAGAGTAGAGAGAAATCAGCCGCTACAGCACATGAAAGTCACTTTAGAGATGCTTTTACTCAAGAGCAGTGCCTTTGTAAATTTCTGTGTTCTCACTCCAGGAATAACATTAACCTGCAGCCTCACAGGTCCCACCCAAAAAAGATGATAACAGCTGAACGCTTGGCCATAAATAATCTTAATGTACATTTTTACTTTACGTCAGACCTGACCTCAACCCTCCTGAATAAAACCAATTGATCCCCTCGTTCATTTAGCAACATTGATTTGGTATTTTGCTCTCGTCTCTGTTGCTACACACCAGTCGCCCTTGTAAAGTCTTCATCATCTCCCCAGTCCCTAACCTATTTTATAGTTTCCATGTAGCTGGGTTTCTAATGGAGCCATATTAGCAGGCTGACTGCTCAGAGAGGACATTTGATCCTTGATCCAAACCTGCAGAGCTTTGTCTCAGGCTCAAGGGACTCTCCGAGGACAACGGGTGCACCACACTGCAAGTTACATTTCACTTCATCAGGGGTATGGACGAGTATGTTTTACAAACCAAGGCAACTCAACATTAATCAGCTATTGACCTGTTAAAAAGAAAAAAATTACATCATCTTTGAGAGGAACCAAAGTCATGCTGAACATTCATCAGTCACTAAAGTGTTAGGATTTGGTGAAACAACAGGAACTGCATAAAAAGCTGGTCATTAAACTCTGGGAGCAGGTATAGCAGTGAAGTGCTCTCGTCCTGGCACAACAACAGCCATGAGTTTTTTACACAGCTTCTCCCTGACTAATTCCTGCAAGAGGAGAGCAAGGTTAATGAGAGCTGTCACACTTCAACCGATCAGAGACACAAGCAGGACTGTTTTGATGTCAGGGGAAAAGGCTCATCTCCTGAGGGTGACAGACTCCATTCCCATTCACTGAACGCTCTTTTCATGGCTCAGTTACATCACCGCTGATAAGTGCAAATAATTCTGCACCACTGTGACCCAAGATCAAACCCTTTATTTGAAAACAGTCTTTCAAACTTAATCCTATGGTCCTTCAGAACAGTGGTTCCCAAAGTGTGGGGGTCACAAAACACTGATAGGGGTTAAGGAAATGCCTTCCAAAATCTACTTCTACTTACAGTTTAACCCGTTATTATTCACAATTGAACAAAAACAAGGGCTAAATTTTACATAAACCCATGAAAATAGATCCGTCATGTTTCTGTTACCACAAACCCCCCCAGGTAACCAA
Organism: Thalassoma bifasciatum; assembly: GCA_008086565.1. Taxonomy (NCBI): domain Eukaryota; kingdom Metazoa; phylum Chordata; class Actinopteri; order Labriformes; family Labridae; genus Thalassoma; species Thalassoma bifasciatum. The sequence continues at coordinate 203,717 of RPOG01000384.1, forward strand.
ACTATACTGAGAGTATCAGAGGAGGCAGGTTTATTTAGGAAACACAGCCAGTCTTGTATAAAATACTCAACAGCAATACTTGAGTAAAATTACAAGTGCCAGAAAATGACTTTGGTGGAAGTTGCTCTTTATGTAAAAAAAAATGCCTCCTTCAGCTGATTTAACTTATTTAAAACAAATCTATTTTTTATATTGTGCTCTTTTTGTACATTTTTGACTTTTTATCTTTTTTTTTTGTTATGTAACCGTGTACAGCTGTTCTCTAAATGTATGCAATCAGCAATCTTTGTTGCTGTAACAATGTAAATTTCCCTTTATGGGACAAATAAAGGGATTATTTTATCTCATCTTCAGAAGAAGTCGGTTTTCAAAGTTGTGAGGATTCAGTGATATTCTAATGAGTGACTTACTTCGACCAAAGTCATTTCCTGTTAAGACCCACGCTGGCTAGAACTGTGAGCAATTTCATTTAAGTTTGAAACAATCAGCTTCTTTCTGTTGGTGTCTTTTTTTTCAATATCTGTTTTGTGTATTCCCCAGCAAGGAATCGCTGGTGTCTAGCATCTGCTGTTCTTGGTTTAATGAGCTGAAAAGATTTAAGAAGCAGTCACAAAGTGCATATGAAACAGAACAGTCAAGATTCTTGTTTATCTACACAAACATGAGGAACTGTCCTCCAGTATATTGAATCTCTGCCTCCCTCTGCTGGAAAATCAAAGTCTTGCAGTCTTGTAAACAGGGAAAAAAAATGATACACGTGTCTGAACAGTAAAGATTTTAATAAACTTCTCCTTTCACGCATCATATTGCAGCTGACATGATTAGTTTTTATATTACCTAAATCATTGCAAAAATGCAGCATCATAAATATTAGGCAATCTCTTACATACTTTTTTTGTACATTTTCATTTCAAAAAGGTCCCTTAGTTGTAAAAAATATCACCAACCTGTAAATGTGATGAAAATCTGAACAGTATTATCCAAAGAAAGGTTTTCGAAATAGCTCAAATCCAGACTTTTTTTAAAAGGGACGTCTCCATAAAGTGACAGATTGCTTTGATCTCGATGTTTTTATTGGCGTCCTAATTCTCTCGTGAAATACCACATCACCAGTAGGTCCGAACGATGAAAGTGTGTTCTGTTTTGACATATATTCAATTAAATAAAGGATATAAAAGGCAATACAGGCAAAAGCAGAAGCAAACAGTTGAAGTGCATTTACAAAAAATAAACTTCCTCTTATTATATAAAAGATACAAATGTGAAGGAGTGTGAAGGCTAACAGGAAGACTTAACTCTTCTCTCAGTGGGGCAGAATATTCTTTCATTTCATCTCAGTATTTGCCATCCTTCTCCCCATCAGTTCATCTGGTAAAGTCCGTTAATTGTGTCTCAGTGCCAGTCTTCATCATCATCATCCTCGCCCTCAGATGAGTCCTCCTGGCTACTGGCCTCCGCCTGCTCTGTCACTCCGTTCCCGTTTCCTCCCTGATGAGCGGCCGCCGCGGCTGCTGCTATCTTCCTGGCTCGAGCTTCAGCTGCTGCCTGCTCCTCTTCCTCCTTGAGGCGCAGCGCCGCAGCCTTCTTCTCCTGCTCGGCGTGACTCTTCATGTGAGCGCTGCGACTCTTCACTTTGTAAAACACTCTGTGAGACAAAGACGATTATTCAGCCAGAGGAGAAAGAGGTGGGGATAAACAGTTTCTATGTAGCTCAGAAATTATGTAGTTACAGCTTCATCAGTTCTCAAGTAATAAAGAGACCTTTGCCATGTACTGTGGAGGTGTGGGGAAAAATTACTATATTAGGGCCACATTAAAAACTTTCAAAAATTAACTTTTGGGAGAGAATCTCAAAATTTTCAACTTTATAAAGTAACAGATTCAAGACCCTATAAACTTGCAATTTTCGAGAAAACTCAAAATTTTTCAGTTTGCAAAGTCACAAATCTGCAAGTTTATAGATATTCACAGATTTGGCTTTCCCCAATCAATAACTCATCAGCAAAACATTGTCTTTACAAATCTAACACCTCTTTGTAATCACAGCAAATTAGACTTTTCCCAAAGAAGAACTGTCCTCCACACTGAGAAACTTGCACTGGTATCTACACATTGGTACGTGAATGAGCAGGGACCGTCTACAAATTGCAACATCAAAAAGAAAAATGACAGAAATATTCAATAATTCACTCAGGAGCGGTGTTGTGTCATCAAAATTACTTTACACATACGGGATCTCTCGGATATTAATTTTTGTAGACTGGACTTCTCAGAGTAATGCTTTAAAATAACTTTGAGTATCATTAAATAGCCTTAAACAGGTCAACATAGCTTACTACTGGGACTTAATTTTAGGTCTATTTTCCCTTTCTGGTTTTCATAAGTCCAAGTTTTAACTTAAAAGTAATTTCAGCTGCAAATGTTAATAAAATAAGACCATCTACAACATTAAAGCTTTAAGTTTCTGTGTTACAGTCGAGGTTTTACTCCAAATAAGCTAAATTAATGTCATGACCTCCTCATACCTGCCACATTTCTTGCATGGAAATACTGCATCAGGATCTGTTGGAGGCTTTGCTGGTGCTTTTGGCTTCTTGGCTGCAGACTCGGCTCGAGCCCTGTGAGGTGCTGCTGTGGGGTGAGGGTCTTTGTTCACAGTGTCCTGCCCTTGGATCACAATAGTCCCTGCCTGAAGCACCACAGAGAAACAGATATAAGCAGAAATTCTAGGAAAAGGATCCAAACAAAGTCAGTTTTTCTTATACACATTCAAATCACCTATATTTGCCATGCAGCCCTAAATAAAATTAATAAACTGAGCTCTGCTTGTGCCAGCTACAACAGTGACATGATATTTACATTAAAGCATTAAAATTGTGTTGCAGTAAATAACGCGATGTGTATTTGTATCTTCATCATTTGTTCTGACATATTTTTCTGGAGAAATTAAAAAAAACAGAGATTTCAAACCGTACTGCTCAGTTTGGGAATCAATCTCAGATTTATGTGATTTAACACAGGTACATTTTTGTACAAATACTCCACTGAAGCAACATTTGTCACACAGAATCACCACTAATTATCCCCAGCTTTCATCGCTGTGTACTTACAGTATAAATTTACTGTTTATGATGATGCTTACATAGTCATGAGCCTGTAGGGACTGAGCCACTCTGGCCTGGTGGCTGCTCTCCAGCTCATATGAAACAGTTTTCTTGTCCTCTCCATCAGCTTCTGCCTGAGTCAGTTTTGAATGCTGTGAACTCTGCGATAAATGAAATCAAATGCATGAACACAAGATAAGGGTTTTTGATTAGGGCTGGGGAATTAATTGCAAATCAGATTAAATTGCAGTATGGCTTGCTGCAATTTTCTTATCACTGACTGTGCAATATTTTTTTAACCCTAAGTGTGTCAAAATACCAATATCATTTTTTGCAGGAGATGTTTTATGCTCGACACAAGTGTAACTCAAACCTGCTCAACCAAAGAGTCAAACTTTTGAAAACTACCTTTGCAAGCCAAACAATGTAAGTGGTGAAAAGTGGCAAAAATGGCTGGAGGTAGCAATTGAAACAAAAAGATCAAAAAGCAGCAAAAAATGGGTGAAGATGGGCAAAAATTGGTAGAAAATTAGACAATGGTCAGAAAGTAGCAAAACTTTTCATTTCTGTGCAAAAAATTATAATTTTTCAAGACACTAAATTCTGGGTTTTAATTGTCTGTAGACCATAATCATGGACATTTCAAGAAATAAAGGCTTGAAATAATTCATCCTATGTATAATGAGTATATACAATATCTGGGTTTCACTATAAGAAATGAGTGACCAAAAATATGAACATTTTTCATGATATTTTAATTTATCAGCTGTAACTAGATATGCAAACAGAGTTTCTTTTGGTGTTTTGTGTATTTGTTTCCAAAAATCCTACTTTTCTTCCACGTGTTTTTTTCTTATTCAAAATGAGCATAATAAAAAAAAAATCATCCTCATTAACATCACATAAGATGGGGAACCTAAATATAACAGCATATTAAACTGCAATTGCAATAGGGAAAAATAATCACAATTAGATTATTTTAGGTAATCGCTCAACCCTGTTTTTGATGCAGGCTTGATCTTAAGTAAGAAGTGTATCTCAAGTTTAGGTGTTAAGTCTTTTACATACAACAGGAGTTCACATCTGATATGTTAAACCCACTCTACCTTAACTTCCACCACAGTCTCCGTGTGCCTCTCCACTGGGGAATCAGGGGGTCCAAATGTCAAAATCCCATTGCGTCCGACCTTCACCCGTTTCTTGAATGTGTAGTAAAACTCGACACACTGAGCCACAGTCTTGGTCCGCACCTTCAAATCAAACAAAGAAACACATGCAGGTTCCAGTTTATTTGATTAACCTTTTCAGCCGCTGCACCGCTAAAGTTAAGAGCGACCGGTCGTCTATTTGCATACCACTGAACTGTGACAGTAACAATGATCTCAACAAAGATGGCAGCCTCCGCACAAAGCAAGTAGTACGTTTTTTCCTTGTTAATGTTTCTATCATCAAATCAAGACCACATTTCCCATCACTCTGTTTACTTCCTGTCACACAGAGGAATAAAAACTGCTGCATTGCCTGTTTGCCACAGGACATTTCCCATTGTAAAGTGCAGAAAGCCACATTAGGCTTGAAACATCCATCATCCTCCTTCACAAAATGAACAATAGTGTCTGAACGCTAATGTGTAGATGGTGTGTTTGGTCAAATTCTAAACGTCAACACTGTTAAAATGGTTCATGGTGCAGGGTTCAATGAATCAAGAGCGTACCAGTTTCTGCACCATAAAGAAGTCCTTTCTGTAGGCAGAGATCCCCTTATTGAAGTAGTGCTTCTCCTCTGCCGTCCAGGAGTCTGAGCCTGTGAGTAAGTCAGCGCAATTTACAGTGTGTTGACATAAGGGAGTAAGAAAATGTTTGAAACGAGGTAAGAAATCAGAAAAGACGACAGGAGCAGGAAGATGAAGAGGCAACCCTCACCTGAGTAGTGATAACCTGCCAAGAAATGGTCTCTGGGGAAAACTGGGTCCTGGAGCATCAAACGTGCCAGTGTTTCCTTCAAACAACAAGATTAAATCACATTTTATGTAAAGAAATCATCCGGGGTGAAAATATTCTTGTTATAGGATATAAAAAGCGGAAGAGAGCAGAAAATGCTTTCGGTGAACAGCTAACCCACCGAAACTTGCAGCATCAGATTTCAACGTTTTCTTTTAAATCTTTTAGTCTCTCTTTGACATTTTTGTTGGAGGTCAAATAAATTCATGGTTTAAAGACTCATAGCAATATGATTAATTAAATATCATATACAACACATGATGCTAAATGTTCATTTAAGTCAGTTTTGTGATAACTATTTTAAGGTTCTTCAGTTGTAGTTATTTTTATATAATGGTGATTAAAGAACATCACTTCTGTTCTACGACAGAGGTGGAGGATATCAAATGAACTCCTTTTTTTGGGCTATGAGTTGATTGTAATCTGTGTTTAATATCCTCAACGAGACTTTGTATTTTTGTTCATTACAAAATATTTAAAAAAGTGAAGGTCTGCAGCTGGACCCCTCTTGTGAGCTAAAGTTGCACCCTCTAAAGTTTTCCCTTTTGCTTGCTTTTTTATCCTGCAAAAGGTAAACCAAACAAATAAATGGCAAAAAAAGAAATTGTTGGAGAGTTGGACATCTTGTGTCCAAAAAATATTTGCTGAGCATTTGAAACGAAGCACATTGAATCTCCATCTTTAAAACATAAATGGTGATAGTCAGCTGAATAGACCAACATTTTTAGCCCTCAGCACAAAACCATTAGCTTATGAAATGTAAAATAAATTATCACACTCAATTTTTCTTTCACCACTACAGTAAACAGTAAATCCAACTCTGCAACTAAATCATCAGTCTTTGCAGTTTTAATGGCGTCCTTTTGAGTGAGAGTTATGACATTTGTATAAACGGGTCACTGAATCAAGTCATAGTGCAATACATTTTCATATCACATAAAAACTAAAGCTAAACATTTCTTTTTCTTATCGATATGAGTAACTCACCAGGATGTCGCCTCCACTTTCATGTAAACAATGGAAAGCCAGCTCCTGGTTGGTTCCTCCTCCTCTGAGCACACTAGAGCAAGCCATGTGCATCAAATCTTCAACTACAAAACACAAAAAGTCATCATTAGAATCAATGAGGGCAAAGCAAAAACTCAGGGAGAGAAGGAGCAGAAAGGTATGATGGGATAAACTTACTCCTCTCTTGATCTCCAGGTTTGAGTTTAGACTCGTCCACAGGGAGCCAAACCAGATCTGCTTTGTGCTGGTCTGACTGGGAGGAAAGTTGATCTTGCAACTCAGGGATTTCTGCCTGGTACTTCAGCCCAATGTTGATTCGTCTGATAGAGGGAGAAGGAAAAATAACGCTGTCATTTTTTCGAGGCAGAAATCAAATAAAAAAGTAGCTTATTGGGGTTTGTTCACTTACGGTTCCAGGCTAACAGGTGTAGCATCATTTATCATCGGGAGGACAGGAGGTGTGATTTCTGAACTTGCTGAAAATAAAGAAGAAAAAAATCACTTTAGAAATGATCTGAAAAGACATCACTGAGTTAAATCTTCAAATGTTCAGTGTCCAAGCCTTACTGGAGCGCAACAGACTTCTCGATGCAGACTTGGGCGTAACTGGTGGGGGCAGGATCTGATTGCTTGCCATGTTGGTGAGGAAGGTGGAGAAGTAGAGTCCAGACCCCTCTCGTACAGGAGACAGGATAGGTGGAGGTGTGTACGGGGGCATGGTTAGAGGGTTGTCCGGTAGGCGAACGGGAGAGCGCAGGTTGCTTTGGTAGGATGTGATGCTGGGGTAGAGGGATGGAGGAATGAAGGTGGAGGGTTTGTGTGGAGGGATGATGAGAGGCTCAGGACGAGGTTTGCGCTTCAGTTTGGATTTTCCATCTTCATCCAGACCTTCTTCTCCATCCTGGACAGAAAAAAAGCATGAAGGGCAATTTTCAAAATTCAATAATCTTAAACTTCTGAACAATATTTTAATCTTTATGTACTCAATACTTGGTTGATGCTCCTTTTATTGTGTGTGTGGGGGAATCCAAAATCAAAAATGCCAAATCCTCACAAATCTTTAATCTGGCAGCATTTTGGACAACAGTTGCTGTTTAAAAACTCTAGTGTAATCACCAAAAGAGTGCGGTGTGAGGATCAGAGAGAGCAGGGGGGAGAGTAAGAGGAGGGGAAGTGGATATCGGTACTAAGGTTAGTGTTGAGGCCGCCTTCATTGAGTCTTGAGTGCCCAGCGCTAACTGTTCCTCCCGTTACTGTGTCATTGCGTTTGTGCGCAGCCATAGAGGAATCCGACTTACTTCAACTAGGGTGAAAAGATTAGCAAAAATGATCCAATTAGGATTATTTTTCCTTGCATTGCAATTGCAATTTATGCAATTATTTTCATGTTCAACACTTGCTTAAATTTTGGGTTTTTTTGAAGTGCACCTGCCATAGCACATTGTTGTCCGAGTGAATGGAGCAGGGCACAGTTCAGCTGTAGGTCAATTATGCTGTAACCACTGTATTTCCTCGGGCTGTGTCCATGGAGCAGCATTCACCTCGCCACATTATCAAGCATGCCATCACGAGAGAATTTCCTATACTTTGGGATCAATAAAGTAATTTATTTTATCATCCTCCTTTTCTCCTCAGATAAGATGCTGTTGTCGTCTCTAGTTTCGAAGTACTTTGACATGAGGAAAGTGACAGCACCTGTGACACTCATCTAAATTCTTGAGGAAAGTTTGCTTAACAATTTTCACAAAGCTACAATTATCTCTGTTGTGTATTTTATCGACCACTTCTTTTCTTTGGGTCAACTATTGAGTCAGCAGTCTGTGCCATGATTAAGTAGAAGCCTGAACTAGACTCAAAGACCATTTAAAGGCTCATGAAACCTTTGCACGTGTTTCCAGTTGATATGCTGGTAAGAGAGTGACACCAATGGGTTACAATTTTTAACTTTTTCACTATTATTTTAATTTTTGAAATACTGAATTCTTGGTTTTCACTTGGTTAAAAGCCATTATCACAAGAAATACGTGCTTGGAATACTCCCCTCTGTATGTAGTGCATCCTGTGCACTTTTCAAGTTGAGCTAGTAAAATATTACAAATGTTATTTTATTATGTGAACTTTACTATGATGGTCTAATTTATCATAATATACCTGCATGTTTGATGTTTCTTTTTTTTTGTTTTTTGAGGTTCAGATACAAATACTACTTAGATTGGTTCAAGAAATTTTAATGGCACAGGACGAAATTAGTTAGTCAATAAACCAGAAACTCTCCCAAACCGAAGACAGGCCCACACACCGACAAGACCTGGGTAATAATAAAGGAGCCAGAAACTGTAGCAAATGTATCAGCATGAGACAGTATCTCATAAAACAGGAAAATCAAAATTAGTTTAGAATCCTGTTTTTATGCGATCGTGATGCCTTGATACCAGGAGGATTTTTTTCATATATTTCAGGTGAATGCAATACGCCAACATATACAAAAAATACAAATGGCCTGACTGCTGAAAACTAAGAGCTATGCTAAGCTAAACTATGCAAGACAGATTAGACCTAGCAGCCATACAAACTGAATAAACTGGAAATCACTGTGTTAATTATTGAACTCTGGAGATGTTGACAGGCTACTTTTGTTACCTTTGGACACAGCAGGATGTAATGTACTCTATATATGCTAACTGTGCTCACTGGTGGCTACATGCTGCTTTACATTGAGCAATGAGTCATAGATGAGGGTAATATCCAACTCCTTTTACACACGTGCAGAGGGGGGATTTCCAGAATGTGAAACTATTACTCAAAGAGAAAAATTAAGTGGCTTAAACTGCAACCTTTTGACAGGCCTTTTTTTTTTTTTGATGAAACAGTTGTAGTCAATATCTCAATCTAGGTGTTGTTATGTGACTTAAACAGTTCTTTTAGGAAGGTAGCATATGTTTTACAGGCCTTACATGGAGGTATTATTTATAAACCAAGGGCAACTCTACGCCTGCAAAGTTTCTTGACATGATCAGGCTAAAACAGCCAAAGTTTGAACACAGATTGATTGAAACACTTAAATCACTAACCTGGCCAAAGCTCTCGTTCATGGGGTTCCTGAGTGATCGTCGTCGAGCCACAATGACAGAAGGTTTCCTCTCAGACTGTCCAGGAAGCCGTTCACCCGGACCAAGTCTCCCCTGAGCCCAGCCACCCTGAGGGTCTGCGGGTCCCCTGTGCACCGGTACAGATACAGGGATAACCAGAGGAACCATGCTGGACTGTCTGCCTGAAGGAGTGTCCTCCTGTAGAGCAAGGAGAGAGGATAAAAGGGTGTGGGAGTAGCTTGGGAACAATATTAAAATAGAATAAAGGAGAGTGGTTTATGTAAGGACAGTCATTTACATTAGAGGGGATCAAGGGGTTCACTTTATTTTCAAATTCACCTATTTTTCCTTAATGAAAGAATGATAGCATCATGAAACAACTGATATTGTGGCCAGAATTTGGGATTAGAGACAGATGAAAATGGTTATGGACAATACTAATACTGCTTATTAGTAATCAAGGAGGCGATAATCATTTGCAGTAAAGGTGATAATACTGGCGTCAAAATTTGATATATTTCAGACTCCAACACTTAACTTTGTTGAATGCCTGTAAACATATGTTTATCAAAGGGACTTTCTGGGTGATTTTAACACAGTGTCATCTCTAGATATATGCCTGATCTAAATCCAAAACTTAAAATGAGATTTTCAGCACTAAAACAGGTTACTTGATTTCCAAATACTATTTCTCAGCTTCCCATTCAGGTCTGGCAGGGTTTAAGAGAGGCACAGCTGCATGAGAGACAAAGTAACCCAGTTTTAAATTGCTCTCTTATTGGCCGATTTATTGATTGAAAAAGGCCGACGCCAACGTGCATAAAAATGCCCATATCGGCGCAAATCATCTGCCTGGGTTTGTTATTGGCTTATCCCTATTTAAGATCATCATCTTTTAAAATTTATGAACAATATATTTTAGTGTGAGGTCAATTCACAATGTAAGAGTCAAAAAGTTGCCCTCAATTTACAACTTTCTTCATATGCTGCTTTAGAAGGCAATTTCTTTTCTTATTTCACATAATATTACTAATTTCTTTCAGAACCTGAATCTGCTTGGGCCAAATGTATCACAAGGATAAAGCTCCTAAAAAATATGTCCTCATGATAAGGCATTGAGGAGAGCACACACACCTCACTGAAATTTCTAGTTATGCTGATAAAAAACATTCTTTAAATGACAGGAAAACTTATCAATCACTTATATGGTTCCTACTTCAAGCAAAATATTTACAATCAGACCAAAAAACATTTGATTCTCATCTGCTGACCAGAAAAGAGCCTCTTGTCAACCACAAAGCAACAGCTCTGGGCTGTACACACTAATATCAAACCTGTTTGGTGTGTGTGTGTGTGTGTGTGTGTGTGTGTGTGTGTGTGTGTGTGTGTATGTGTTGGTAAGTTAAGGAGTGTGAGTGTGCAGGTTGACAGCCCCTCCCTGAGCCTGCTGAATGACTGAGAAAGAGCCTGAGGAATGTGGAGGTGTGCAGACATGCAGCTGCTTCAACTGTACATCCAGGCTGCACAATCTGCGCTCAAACCCGCGACAAACACCGTGAACCTCTGAGGGTGGAGCATGAAGAAATTTTTTTTAAAAGTCCAAGTCCAGAAAAAAACTATTTTAACTCATTTTTGAGCTCATTGTCTGTGTAACGAAGCAGCTTGAGAGTTCAGTCAGCAGATGGCTGCAGTGGGTGTGACTCAAAGAATGCAAACAACATAATTCGTCAAGATAACAATTATGTCACGACAATCATATAACAAGGAATATTTTGTATCCGAAATAGGACATTATCACAATAACAGATAGTTAGGTTGCACTACTTTCTCTAGACATTGTATTGTGCTCACTCAAAAAATACTTTCATTGTGGATCCATGCAGTGTCATGGATGTTATTTCTTATCGACCTAAACTCTTTTTTTCTGTTGTTTTAGCTGCAAGAGTGTAATATTTCAATTCAAAATAGTTGGAAAAATCACTGAACCTGATCCCACTGTGGTCTTTTTCTTTAGTCTTGATGCATTCTTTCTCAAACAGCCAATAATAATGTGCAGCAAGGATGATTTTTCTACAACCAAGACTGACCTCATTAAAAGGCCTCATCTTCAGTAATCACAGCCGGGAATACATTGAAGTTCTTGATTTTGTTTACTCCTAATTCTTCCTTTCCCACTAGCACTAAATGTAATGTTGTATTATGTGTTCACCTCATTTTGATCCAATGTAGATTTGATTATGTTTCACTTGCACTATATTCGGAAAATGTAAAAATCGCGACCATTTGTCAGTATAAGAGAAGTTCTTCATGGAAAAAAGGCTCTTCCGCTTGTTAAAGCTGCTTGCATGTATTTTTCTTTTACACATAGATCATCTGCCTCAACAGTAACTAATAAGTTTTCTCTGCTTTGATTAAGCATATAAATAGCTTTTTTTTCGATCGTACAACAAATAAACTCAGTGGCAGTGTAATGATTTTTACTAACCTTGGCCATTTTTGCAGGCTCCATTTCCGACGCCTTCTGGGCCAGAGTCTCCAGGTTGATCTCCTTGGATGCTCTCCTCCTCCGACTGGTGATCTGGATGACTCCTCCTGTCGTCACTTGGCTTTCTACTCCTCTCACTCCATTTTGGGACAGCTGGGGCTCTTTGGGTGCTTGAGGCCACAGGTTTGTGGAGGGCGGACCTAGCGGGGACTGTCCGTCTCTGGACAAGCGTCGAGATCGCCGTGGTGCAGCCAGTGGTGGATTTAACGGGTTTTCAGGATTAACTGGAACCTTATCAGAGCCTTGATTGGCTGCAGATGTTGCATCATCGGTTTTAGCCTCTGGTTCTTGCTGCTCAACAGATTTTGCATCTTCTTTATCTGCATCTGGCAAATGAGGCTCAGGTGCTGGAAAAGTCACAGAGTTTTGGGTTTGTTGCTGTTTTAGTTGCACTGTTTCTTGCTGTGGTGCACTTTGTTGCATTTGCTGCTGTTGCATTTGCTGAAGTTGTTGCTGCCGCTCCTGCAGCTGTTGTTGGTGATACTGTTGCTGCATTTGCTTCAGTTGTTGTTGTTGCATTTGATGCTGTTGGAGTTGGTGCTGTTGTTGCTGCATTTGTTGCTGTTGCAACTGAAGCTGATGCTGCTGTTGTTGTTGTTGTTGCTGTTGAAACATTTGTTGCTGTTGCTGCTGTTGGTGTTGATGATGATGATGCATTTGCTGCTGCCGCATCTGTTGCAACAGGCGTTGCTGATTTTTGGGTTGCTCAGTGTACGCTAGGCCCGGCACTGCTTTGTTACCAGGAAAAACTGGGTAATGACCAGGTGGAAACTGTTGCTTGCTGGGCCTAAAAGTTGCCTGAAAAGGTTGCAGCATGGGCCCCTGCAGAGTGTGAGGGGCCACATGGGGTTGACCTTGAAGCTCGACACCTTTGTGAGCTTGTTGGTACGCTTGCAGCTGAGCCTGATGCATCACAGCGTGCTGCTCCCATTCATGCCCCCTCCCCTGAACTGGAGCCTGGGTCGCATCTCTGTAGGCTTCCACCGGTCCTGGAAGCTGATTTTCTGCTCCAATCGGGATAGCGACGCCCTCATGAACCCCTTTGTGGAACGCCATTTGACCTCTGACATTCATCCCGCTCATGTACGGGCCAAAGTTTGGCCCCCAGGCTGTCACTGGGGCTTCTTGTGACCAGCCTGGGGCCTGCACAGAGTCCTGGTGCATCCACTTCACAGGGGCAGCCTGTTGATAATGTTGCAGACCTTGGGGCCCTTTCTCTGGGTTATAAACAGCGGAGCTGCTGGCAGAATTACTAGCCTCTAAAGCTGGAGGTCCCATACCATAATAAACCTCCCCCGAATGCTGCACAGGCTCTTTCATGGCTGCACCTCGATGCTTGCCGCCCTTGTCAGTATTAACTTGAGGCGGGAGACTCATAGTAATGTTTTAAAAGTAAGAAAACATTGGAGACAGAGCTCTCAAGCTTGTGTGTGATACAGAGTTAGTGTGCCTGTAGCAGAAGAATTCTTTGTCTAATTGTGTATACAGAGGTATTTGAGAGGAAATATAAATCCCAGAGGAAAGTGCAGGGTGGGGAGCATGAAACCCTCCTTCTTGACTCAAATCTGAGCTTTTCTGTCCATTCTTCTCTTCCACTTCTGTACGTAGCCGGACCTTGTGAGAGAAAGGAGGGGTTAAGACACTTTCTTTTAACACTGTAGACAAGCACACAAAGTTTCCATTTGACTTTCTCTCGTCTGCAGTAAAGAGGAAACTGAGGCCTACACAGGAAAATGGCCCAGCGAGGAGGACACATGAAATTTGCCGATGACACTTTAAAGTTGTAAGAGTTTAACTTAGAAATCAGCAATTGTGTTCAGGTGCGTCACCTCAGGAGGTTTTAAGAGAGAAGTTCAGAGACGGTAGCAGCAAGGAGGCGCTTACAGTGCAGCTGCCATTTGGCATAACAAGAAATACAGGAAACGGAGGGACTCGTGCAATCACCCGACCGATAGCCACTGATGTTATGTTAAAAAATCACCAATGAGGAAGCGTGTGAGCGCCGATTGCGTCTAAGTTACACGGTAGACGAGTGAGCATGAGTTTCACACGGTGTAATATACCTGATCAAGGCTGCACAGGGCTCTCCATGTCTGGCTCCATGGAGTCACTTTGGTTTCGATCAAAGTCGACTGCATGCAGCTCCGTGAAGGGATTGTGCGCAGCAAATGTCATAACTCTGATAACTTTCCCCCGAGTTTCACAGAGCGCAATATGGCGAACAAGTAGGAGTTCAGTCCGACAAAAACATATTCCGCTTCCCGAACAGGCTGGAGAGGCTCATTTCCACTGCAGCTGCAATATTGCACGGTAGATCTGTGAAACCGTGCACTTCAGGAAAACATGTCTACAACTTTCTCCCTGCATCAGCGGCTAAACCACACATGAGACGGTGACAGTGTGGGAGCTGCGCCCTGCAGAAAGTCTGCTCTGCTGGTTTCGTAGATCTCAACACTCCCACGCAGGGCGACACGGGTTTAAAATGTGGATTGAGGTTCATCCATCTGATGTGGATCACTGCGAAACTGCGCAAACACACAGAAAGTTGTGCGCCCCTGAACGCAGCGCCTCACCCCAAAACAGCTCAACTCACATCCTGTTGTCCAATCCGAAGGTCTGGCCCCTCCCATAACTGTACAAGTGTGCGTTTGATTTGCTACCACTGCTGTCCCGGAGTGAAACACAACACACGGAAACAGTTTGTTCAAGGCGCAGAAATTGCGGAAGATTTTAGAGACACCGACAGGGGGGAGTCATCATAATCACTCCACCCCGGATACACTCGAAAAACCTTCAGAGTTTCCATGTAATGTGACCAAATGTCTTACTTTACTTATCTCAAGAATTAAAAAAGGTAACATTTTCTCATCAGCTAGATGGCAAATAGTTTTTTAACTATCCTACAAGTCTTTCAATTAATTTTTTGAATGGCAGAAACATGTCTTTAAATACACCAAATGAATTGCAACCATGTCTGCATAATTTTCAAAACTCCTAAATATCATTACACTGGTTTTGTTATTATAGTGATTTTTTTGGGGGGGGGCTTCTTATATATGGTCACTTTTATTGCCCCTATATATATACACATCTGTGATTTTTATCTTCAGAGCCTGGATATCAGGGAATCACTTTGATCAAAAGTGCACTAAACATCAGGTACTTTAAAACTTTTACTCAGGTGATCTTTTAATAGGTGACTTTGACTTCCACCTTAGTCATTTTCTGGTAAGATACTTGTACTTTTACTCAATAATTGCTTTCAAGCACTTCAAACATGACTGCCAGACATCAATAATTACAGTTTTGGATGTCTGTATGTAATTGAAGATATCTGCAATGGCATTTTTTACATGAGGAAATTCCATTATTATATCATCTATTCAATTTTCACCAGTTAAAAAGAAAATTGCAGATGTCTCTGTAATTGTTACATGTAAAAATGTGGCTGTTATATGTAAAAGTATATGTACAGATATTTAGAATTGCATTTCAGATTTCTGAAATTAATACGTTCAGAAATGATAATTATGTAATAACTATATCTGATTAGTAAAAAAAAAAAAAAAAACTAAACTTGGTCTAAGTATAGCCAGTTGTTTTTTTCAGTGGTACTTGTTTTTGGTTATATGTGTTATTGTTCATTACTACACTTTTTTTTCTCACTGTAACAGGTTTAAAGTTATGATATCACCAAAAGATGACATTGGAAGTATCTGTAAATGTGACTCATAGATTTAAGTTTTAAGAAAAATGAAGTTTCATGGGTCTGATAGGTAGAAATGTAATGTCCACATACAGTACAGGCCAATAGTTTGGACACACTTTCTCATTCAATGCGTTTTCTTTATTTTCATGACCATTTAAATTGTAGATTCTCACTGAAGGCATCACCTGAAATGGTTTTCACTTCACAGATGTGCCTTATCAGGGTTAATAAGTGGAATTCCTGGCTTTATCAATGGGGTTTGGGCCATCAGTTGTGTTGTGCAGAAGTCAGGTTAATACACAACCGACAGCCCTATTGGACAAATGTTAAAATTCATATTATGGCAAGACCCAATCAGCTAACAAAAGAAAAACAAGTGGCCGTATTTTAAGAGATGAAGTCAGTCTAGTAAATAGTCATAAAAATTTAAAAAAACGCAAATTGAATGATGTATCCAATTTTTTGGCCTGTACTGTATGTGGACGGCAGGTCTTAGGAGGTTAAAAGTCATTTTCTGGAAAGATACTTGTACTTTTACTCAAGTATTTCTTTCAATTACTTTATACAAGACTGTCTAAAAGCAGTTATTGATATCTGAGATAGCCATTACTGCTAATACTTGAATGTGAAAAGTGAATGCCATGTTATATTTGTTATGTTAAGTTGTGATCTGTTGTTGTGGATGCGGGATTTCTCGGTGCAATCAGGGGAGACTAGCGCTGTGACGTCATCGCCGCTGCTGTGAAAGCAGCACGTCGTTCTCCATCCGTTAGCTCACTGTGGCTAACTGTAGCAGCTAACACCAGCAATGGTCCACAACCATCATCCTGTTACTGAAATAATCAACCTATTGGTATGACCTGATTCACCATGAACACACGCTGGGACTATGGGGACTGCCTGGATTTTAAACACTAATTTGAATCGTAATGATGCAACGAAGCGAGGTAAGAGGTCAGAGCGGTTTGCTACCTAACGGTGATCCCGTTAAAAGTGCTAGTTAGCTTGTTTACACCGCGACCACCCGAGCCGCCGCCGCAGTGAACGCCACCGCCTTCCAAGATTAGCTGTCTTTGCTGCTAATCCTCTTTTACAGTCGGTTTATAACCAGTTATGACGCTGCGCTACTCATAGATGTGTTTTGGCATAGAGTCGAAAAAAAACAGGCTATGCTGCTATGATTCAGTGACCGTTTATACATTTGCTGGCATCTTTAAGAGCAATAGGAAGGAAAAGTGTTGCTAACGTTCAAAGCCACTGAATGGCATCCTCCACATGCGACTACCACGCACAGTTAGACCAAATCAGATTTCCGTTTCCATGTTTTTGCATACCCATTAGCATGCAGTGTGCAGTGACTGCCAAAGGAAGGATTTTAAACTGTGCTCTGTGGTTCCAGTGAGGGGCTCGCGTCACTGATGCCAGGTGCAGGCTGTAGCTGAGAGCTCTCAGGATGAGTGGGGCTGGAGAGCACACAGACATCCTGTCAGTGGCAGACGTGGTCAGAGACAGATGGAAAGTGGTAAGTGTCACAGAAAGTTGAAGAAATAACAAAATATGCAACCTCAGATTGCACTCTCCCATTTTGAAATTAGTTGAACTTTCATACATCTAACTTTTCTTTTACCATGAGTATGTCTCTCTCTTTTTCAGACAAGGAAGATCGGTGGCGGTGGGTTTGGAGAGATCTACGAGGTTTTGGATCAGTTGAGCCAGGCCACTGTTGCCTTAAAAGTGGAGTCAGCTCAACAGCCCAAACAGGTGCTGAAGATGGAGGTGGCTGTGCTGAAGAAGCTTCAGGGTGAGAGATGAAACATCAAGAGTGTATGAAGACACTTCTCCAGATTTTACTGAAGTCTTGTATTTTTCATAATTTCACTATCTACACAAAGATATGACATTCACATTATCCATGTTAATAACTTAAATGTATCCCTTGGTCAAACAACACCATTCTTAGCGTGAAGAAGATTTGATATTAAATAATACTCAATGCATTCATCTTTCTGTCACAGGCAAAGATCACGTGTGCCGCTTTGTGGGCTGTGGCCGCAACGACCGTTTCAACTATGTAGTGATGGAACTCCAGGTAGTGTTGTTTTCCACTTATTGATGATCAATATTTAATGTTCTGCTGACAACAAGCAATTCCTGCTCTTTGATCAAACTTCAAATCCTCACTTCTTTACTTTCTCAAGGGGAGAAATCTTGCAGATCTACGCAGGACCATGACCCGTGCTACCTTCTCTGTTTCTACAACCCTGAGGCTTGGCAAGCAGATTTTGGAGGCCATTGAAAGCATCCATTCTGTAGGCTTTCTGCATCGTGACATTAAACCTGTAAGCGTACAGAAAACTCCTTATGCTTCACATTAGTAGTGTCATTTTACTTGTGCATATTATAGAGTAGCTGGATTGATAAGTGATTTTTTACTTGTATGTGTTTTGATTTTGTAGTCTAATTTTGCAATGGGAAGACTGGCCAGTACCTGCAGATGCTGCTATATGCTCGATTTTGGATTGGCCCGCCAGTTTACCAACTCCAGCCAAGAAGTCCGTCCAGTAAGTGCTTTGTAGCACTATAAGAAGCAACTGCATTGTGTTCATTGTGTTGTGGTTACCCTAACTGAAAATGTGTTTCCACTATGTTTCATTTTATAATAGCCTTTTTTTCTTTCAGCCTCGCCCTGTAGCAGGCTTCAGGGGAACTGTACGATATGCTTCAATTAATGCTCATAAGAATAAGGTGAGCAGGAACCAAATACATTCAGCTTTGCCATCCTTTCTGTATTAATATGTCTTCTTCCCTTTTTTAATCCCCCTTAAACCTTAAATCAATCTTGTGTATCTTTTTCTGTAGGAAATGGGCCGTCACGATGACTTGTGGTCCCTCTTCTACATGCTGGTTGAGTTCATGGTCGGTCAGCTCCCGTGGAGGAAAATTAAAGACAAAGTATGTGCTTGTGTGTGTTATTCAGAGTAAGGGTGTCAGTTACAATGTGTAAATTAATTCTAACGTGTATTACTTCTCTTGTATTTTCAGGAACAAGTAGGCAATCTGAAAGAGACATATGACCATCGTCTAATGCTTAAACACCTGCCCTCAGAGTTCAGTACTTTCCTTGATCACATCCTGACTTTGGACTACTTCACCAAGCCTGATTATCAGGTCGGACATCTCATTTTCATTTTTGCTTTTGCACAGAGTGTTTGTTTTCCCTCTCCAACTAAATGCTGATGCCTGCTCTTTTTGTGGGACAGCTCCTGATGTCAGTGTTTGAAAATGCCATGAAGAGCCACAACGTGCTGGAGAATGACCCTTACGACTGGGAGAAATGTGATTCCGAGGATATGCTGACCATCACTGCCGCAGCAACCACTGCACAGCAACTAACCCGTCTCACTCCAGCCTACTTAGGGTATTTGATCCTAGAGAAAGCGCTGTCACTATCAATGTGTAGAGATACTTTTGTTCTATTAATAGCTGTTGGTTTGTTGTTGCTGTTCCCAATTCAAACTCCTTCCTTCACAGTCTACTGGATTTATGTTTGAGTATCGCAGCAGCTTATTTTAGAGCCTAAATGTGCGCTGTCAGAGATCCCTGTCAAGTTGCTGCTCTAAATTGTGCTGTTGAAATGAGCTACAGGGTGACCTTCCACTCTCCTCCACAGCATGGCCAACGCTTCAGTGGTGCCAGGCGAGCAGAGGGAGAACACTGAGGATGTCCTGCAAGGGGAGCGCCTCAGTGATGCTGACAACTGCCCCCCAATCCCCACACCAACCACTCCAGGCGGAGATGTTTGGGAGGAGATGGACCGCAATCGAAACCATAAACATGCCCAACCGATAATCAGGAAGGTCAGGGGAATGTGTTTTGCTTTAAATTCTACTACTGCTTCAATATTATTGTTATGCAACTGCATCTCTCCTAAGTCTGAAAACTCCCCCCAGACTCCCAGATTCAGTTCTCTTCACTTGGAGACGTAATTGAAGCATAAACCCTGACAGCCTTAGCTACTTCATCCTCTCCTCCAGACCTAAAAAAGTAGCTTTCTATCTGTCTCCCTGACTCCTAAATCTCCAAGAAGGGTTTAAGCTCGTAATGATACAGACTCTAATTCAAACTGATGTCTTTTTGTAACCTAAAAAGAAACAGAGGCCATCAGGGACAACATTGATTCTTGTGCCAGTAAAAACATAACCCTAAAATAGCTTTTATGCTTTCTTTTTCCAGGGAAATATCGCTAAGTTTGTTTTTTTTTTTTAACCAAAGCAGGGTGTTGGATTTATTTTTTTTCCCAAAAAGCCCCTAAAACATGACTCAACAAGACAAGTTGCACACACCACTGGGGCACAGTACAAATCAGTACAAACTTTACACTTTTATCCTAAGTGGTCACCAAGACTGACATCAAATGACAATTCCTGTATCCCCACTGTAGCTGAAAGCGGGATTATCTCTGATTTGAGGAAAAGGGTTACTTGCTCTGAAGGGATGAGAATACAGAAGAAAGTTTCAATCTTTTTGTCTGTCCCTTTGTCTCAAGGTTGTAAGTGAGGATGAACACAGTCAAAACCAGGGGAACCAGAGCCCAAACACTGGCTCAGTGCAGAGTTCTCCAAGACGGGTGCGATCAGAGACCATGTTCCTGGATCGGGCAGCACCTTTGCTACGAAGAATGAGACACAGCCAGAGTCTGGCGTTTGAAAAGAGACTCGCGCCTGAACCCAAACCCACCATTGAGCGCTTCCTTGAGGCATAGTAAGTACAAATGAGGTTACAGTATATGCATATATGATTAGTCTGTTTGATTGAAACTCATCAGATTTTCTTGTTTCAGCTTGGGCAAACAGCGTCCTGTTCTTTCTCATGTTGGGGAGAAATCCTTTGATGGTTTGCAGTCACCCTCTTGCAATGAGGAAAACTCTGGCACAGCAACCCCTGACCCTGAGGAGGGCGCTGCAAGCAGTGGCTTTGTGGCTGTGAACCTCAGTCCTGTCCCTCAGGAGGGAGACTCTCAGGAGTGGGTGATGCTGGAACTGGAGCAGGGAAGTGGCTCTGGAGCCACAAAGCCTCCTGGTCAGGAAAAACCTGGGACACAGACACCCGCTAAACCTGAGAACCAGCCCTCTGATCAACAGGATAGCCAGTCTGCAGCTGTGCCGAGCAGTCCTGTCCTCTCACAGATGGCCATGCCTGGCACGTGGTTCCTGGGACACAGGAGACTGCCGGGAATGCTGGGACAGCTGCCCTCAGTCATCATGGGAAGATCCCAGATGGATCAGGTTGGGATGACCAAACATTTTCTTGTTTATAAAAATAAAGCTGTGCAGTAAAATTAACTGAATAGTCGTGTTTTAATTTAAGACCACAAGGTCACTGATTATTACAAATGACCTAATCAGTAGCTGGTTGTAAGGTTTTACTTTATTTTTTGATCTGTTAGGCTGTCTCTGACAACACAGTGTAAATTTAGCACTAATGGTTTAGCAGATCGATGCTTTGTGGCCAAAGAAACAGATGTTCTAAACTTTCATGAGATAAATGTCTCTATAACTGGAAAGCAGTTCAGACAAAACACATTTCAGTCAGTTTCTCATCATAAATCCTCTGTCACATGATGCTCTGGGTAACGCTTAAATCTAGTGAAATGTAACTTTCTTATTAAGACAAGTTCAAAATTGATACATCTTAACAAAAAAAAAAGAAAAAAAAATGCTTCTTCTAATTAGCATTGGACTTACTTTCTTTGATGGTTATTTGCTTCCTTTCAGAATCCCAGCTGTGGGTCCCCTGTACAGGAAAAGAGTGATGCAATACCTCTGGAGGCACCATCTGTAAAATCTGACCAACTACCAGAGGAAAATTTAAAGGATGGAGAGAGGTTGGATTTTGGTCAGGTGCCAAGTCCAGCTAAAGGTCCCTCTGCTCACTTAACAAACGACAGAGACCCGGAGAGTGATTCTGGGCTGCCTGATCGATCCTCTGAGCCTAATCAGCAGCCTCAAGCTGACACAGCAGGGGGTGCTGTGGAGAGCACTGTCACGGTTTCCTCATCTCCACCTCCAGCTTTTCTCAGGAGAAGAGACTCCCCCCTGTCTCCAAGACTGAGTCGCATCCCAGTACGAGACCCCAGTGCCCCCCTGGACTCTCCAAGCAGGGACCTTAACATGGAGAGGCGTCATCGCTGGAGCAGCCCAGTCCCTGGTTCCCCCACCCACTCACCTTCTCCATCTCTGTCCTGTGACAACCTGCCCTGTGTTTTACCCAGAGACAGGCTCTCCTCCGAGCGAGGCTCCAGATCTGACTGTGGGGGTGAAGACCCCCTCTCTCTGTCCTCATCATCAGGTAGCAAAAGTAAGATTCCACGACCTGTGAGCGCCACCTTTTCACCTGAGCAACTCCCGAGCAGGTTTCAACCCCGACCACCTCCTGGGAAACCGCCAATCCGTTCCTGTGTGGACAACAGGTATGACATGTCTTTTGTTGAGATATTTCCATCATAAGACGACTGAATTCTTTGTGGTGTTTCCAGACACGTGTAAAAAAGATTCCAGCATTTACCCTTTTTTTATTTTGAGAGCTTAAACTTCGATGAATATTATTTAAGCTAAAACCTCAGGTGTTGAAAAATGCTAGAAATTAAAGTTATGAATAAAAAAATATTTACAGTACACAATGATTATGTGCTGTAATGTTTCCTATGATGCTCTTGTCTGAAGCAGGGGTTTCCAAACTTTACAGCCCTTCACAGACCAGTGACCCCCACTGTGAGAATACACTAATAAGCTAATCCAAGAAGAGACCAATTATAACAAATTAAAACAAAGACCCAAGATACTCCAGTTAGTTGGAATTAGACAACTTATTTGAATGTAATTCCTAAACTTATCCGACGTTATCCTGATTTGGACATGTGAGAGTTATGTGGCAACAAAGAAATGTATAAAATAAATAAAGCATTTTCTTATAGCATGCTTGTCTATAAAATTTGTCCCATGTTTTATGTTATATTTTAATAATAATGGATGTAACAGGTAACTGTAAATAGTTCTGATCTGGGAGGGCCTTTCACAATCCCCCAGTCTTATACCCCACTTTGGGAACCACTGGTTAAGTGGAATGGAAACCCAGTGTAAAAATGATGAACATTATCTGAGAAATCTAAGAGAAATTAAAGTGAAGACTACATGGTTAGATGTCACTAGAGCTCAGCTTTTGTTAGTTGTATTCACTGCATTTAAAGCTTTGTAGGGGCATACAGGGAATAGTGACCCCCCCTCTTCTGACATTTTCTTTAGAAGACGGCGGTTACGAGTGCGAGCCAGCAGCACCAGCGACGCAGACTTCCTGGCCAGTCTGACCCAGCTGATGCAAGACCGCAGCGGGGTGCTCTTCAGCCCTCCTCCCCGCCCTCGAGGCTCATCCTCCCTTCAGCGCTCGCTGAGCTCCTCTCCCTCCCGACAAGAATTACGTGAGGGCGGGGCTCTGCAGGGACGCAGCCGCTCTCCGTCCAGCCTCTCTGGCTCTCCTCCTGCCCGGCACGCTCACCCACAAGACCGGTCAGGTGGGCACGGTCAGTGGGGCCACTGCTCCAGGGGACGGGGTCTGATCCATGAAGGAAAAGGCTCAAGCAAAGTGAACCGATGACTGTATTTGACACAAGTGACCGATCCAGATGGTGCAAAAGTAGCCAGAAACTGATTCAAATCCAGTCCCTGGTAGCATGTGTAAATACAGTATTTACTCAAGGGAATGTACTGTATGTAATGTAAAATGTATGATAAATTGTATGTATTTATTTATTTATTTGTTGGATGTCTCACGATACTTGACAATGTGGCTCGATGCGTGCAGTTCGAAGAAAAAGGGTTAAGATAGCCTGAAGATTGCCAACTCTTTACCTCTCATTTCACTCCTCTCTTAATGCTCCATGTAGGCCTAATATGAGACCAAAAAGATGCTCTTTACTACTTGAGGGATGTAAAAAACAATGCTAATTGTAGATATGTACCATCAGAGTAATGGTACACACTAATAGAAACCATGTATTCTCTTTAAGGACACTAATAATAGTTAACACAAGCACTATATCAACATCAGCATTCATGTACAGAAACAGGGCATGCAGCCCCACTGATCTTACTCCTGAAAAAACACCTAGGCAAATAATTCTGTGTAACAATGAATTGCCCATTTAGCATTTCACAGTGTTGTAGTGCTTTTACTTTGCTAGAAATATTTGTCATGCAAAAGGCGACGCATATTAGAATGTACATGTAAGTGCACTCATCTTTCAGTATTGTAAAAGTGCATGAGAGTCATTTTTTTGTTTTTATATTTATTTGTACAATCTGCTAAGACATCTGTATTTTTATTGAGCTGCTTCTGATCAAAATACATCATTATAGTAGACCAGCAACAATGTACTGTTTTGTTTCTTGCATCAAGTAGACGGTAGGGAGCAAGAAAGTGATACCATGACAATTGTGTTTGCATTTTATTATCAATACAACCAGAATACTATGACAATGACGAAATTAAATATGCGACAGATTTTAAAAGTATTACCTTCTTTGTAATTTAATGCTCTATTCTTTAATTTACTCTTGAATCTGCAGTTTTGGTTCTCATATATTAAGATCAGGGACCTTATCATGATTTAAGTGTGTTGAAGCAAAACAAAGTTAGACAGAAGTATGATAAAAAAAACTTTGAAGCACTGTCAGTAATCAGATAAATGGGAAAACACTTCAATCTTGCTCCTTTGTAAACTTGGTAAACCTCAAACCCTCTGGCTCAGACTGGCATGGTCCCTGAGAACAACCACTTGTCAAATTCTGTTGAAAACTTTTTTTGTTGACAGTGGCCCAGAAAGCAGAAAAAGAGACAGCTGATGACACAGGGACTGAATAGGGAGCAAAGAGATGAAAACTGTTGAGGTTTTTGAAACAAGATGCCCGAAACACTCTTTTTCTACCCATGCCAGCAATGAAGAAGATTCATCTAGATTAAGTCTGATATAGTTAAAAAGATAATACTTTGTTTCCAGTTAAAACACCCAAAGTCCCCCACATCTGCGATCAAAAGAAAACCTTGTTGGGTATGTTGGATTAGGGATGTTATTGGCACAAACAGTAAAATACATTTTATTATTTAAAAGACAACTACGACATTTCGCCTTCTTCTGTGAAAGTAACTCTTCCTCAAATGTTTTGTATTGCACATGGCCCTTCTTCCCATCATTTCACCAGGTCTATGAACCTGTTTCAACAACATTTCAGCACTGCAGAATTTATAGCTGCAGGCTTCATACAAGTAGAGGCATGAAGAAAATAGTGCCAACAAGACATGTCCAAGTGATAAAATGAGCACAGCACAGTTACATGCATATAAAAACTGTTTATTTAAAGTACATTGACAATTTAAACATGATATGTTGGGGTTATAAGTTGGTAAAAAGTAGCCTCCGCATACAGTAGTTCATACAAGGACCTAAATGTGGTACACTACATTGAAAATGTGCATAAAAGTAGCCAGTAACAATTACTGGAATCCTGAATGTCCATGGTGTTTAAAATTGATCTAAAAGGTAATCTTGAGCAGGTTTCAGGTTTAGAAGAGAGGCGCAGACTGTCTGGGGTCGTCTGGTAACACACTGATGGAGTCTTCTGCTTTACCACACAGCATACAAAGCATCGTATA
Organism: Thalassoma bifasciatum; assembly: GCA_008086565.1. Taxonomy (NCBI): domain Eukaryota; kingdom Metazoa; phylum Chordata; class Actinopteri; order Labriformes; family Labridae; genus Thalassoma; species Thalassoma bifasciatum. The sequence goes on from RPOG01000384.1 coordinate 228,877, forward strand.
TTCCTGGACAAAAAGACAGACATAACAGATCAGTGAATCATGAAGATTAAATGACACATTTGACTTTCAAAAACAAACAGCTCATAGAGATACTGTACCTGATATTCATCAACAACACTGAAAGTGTATTCATGCCTGGCAATGACGTGGTCACAGTTTTTACAAACATCTGAGGAAAAAAAAGAAGCAGAGAGATACACAGATAATCTGAATTACTCACATTTCATTACCAAACATTTTGTGTTATAAAATTTTTTGTAGCCTGTGTTAGCCTTTGGGCTCTTAAAGTCATCTTTACAACTCTTCCTCATGCTTCATGGGGGGAAAAAAACAGGGACTGACGGTCATATGTTACTATCTCCTCTCCATCTTCATCCTCAGTGGCTTTATTACTGATGAGCACAAAGTCCCTCTGATGGCAGTTGACACAGCCCAGGTAGTTCATCAGGTAAGAGCCATTCTCCAGACAAGTGTTCCCCTGAGCAGAAAGACAACAATAGAATTAGAGCAGCACGATATTGGGGGAAATTCTATTGTGACACTTTTGTTTCCTGAGATATATAGTGCAATATTTTTTTAACCCTGAAAGTGTTAAATCAAGCACCTTGTGTGATATTAACTATAAGCAAACTGTCAGATTGTCTAAACCGCTGCCATGCTCTGCTTACATTCAAAGCTCCCTCTCTTCCTGTCACTCGACCACTCACACTGCATGTCACTTTGCCCGACCCTGATAACAGCAGATGAGATGACAGAGCACTGAAAGGTTTCTCTAACTGTGCTAGCCGTTGCATGTAATGTGATCAATGATGATACTAAAACTGTATATTGTGCAGCCCAAGATAGAACATATATTTCATTTCATGCTTTGCTAAACAACATTGAAGGTCAAACAGAGCATCAGCATTACAGGAGCATCCCTACACATTGCTTGCATTTGAGCTGACAATAGCATCAGTACTAAGTTAAAGCAGCTATGAGGAAAATCCATATGAAGTGGACTGCAGCAACTCCCTTTGAGGGGAGCACGACATTTATTTGTTTAAGACAACATTTTACCGGATACAACGCAATGAGGGATTGTATTTATCAACAGTTACATAATACTGTTGTTTGAAACACAAAAACAAGCCCACCATAATTTAGTTGCCGGCTACATTTAGCACTATAGTGTGAGTATACTCACAGCCTGTTGCTCTGAGACGTGTCAGTACCTTGTAACTGGTTATGTCCTACCAGTGCTCATCTACCAAACAGAGCTAATGTGACTTGGCTCTTCATTTTATCGATAGACTCTCAGGGTCTGAATGGATCACTGCAGTGTAATTGTTGTATGTGGGTATGAACATTTTCTCTAGCTCGTTTTTTTTAGCCTTTTAGCCTTTTGCTCTATTGTTGAGCTTTTTCTACTCTTCTGTCACTTTTCTACTAGAAAGTCCAGCGCCAGTGGCCACTATTACTACTTAATAAATGATAGAAATCGTTTTTCAGCAGAGAAACACAAACAAACAAATATCTCTCTTCTCACTGCTAAACTTTGTCAGCAGGCTTGACGTTGTCATAGAGACTCGATCCTGGTCCGACCCGTCCAGTCTTGATCGGGAAGCTAGGAATTAGCATTTAAAAATAATGTATTTTCGTGCGGATAACCTCATTTTAAATTGTGGGGTTTTGCTCATGCTTATATGTGGAAATGAGACTTTTTCGAAATCACTTAAGAAGTCTTCACAGTCTCTTTAAGTTGTTGAGCATCGAAACTAAACGGCAAATGAAGAAAAACCACCGTTAGTGTGAAATTACCAACTGACACAACTCACCCGGTCCGGGTATTCTTTCTGCACACAGCCGTTACACATATTCTTTGTTAAATTATCCCTTTCTACGTGTATTCGTGTCAACAAACGACGAAAAAGACGACCCAAAGCTTGAACGCAAGGCTAAAAAAAATCCTCTTCCGCACGTAACGGTGGCTTCAGTGTTTTATTAGAGCTGTAAGACACAGTCAAACCCGGAAACCCCCTTAGAAACACTCATCCAGACTTTTGTAGATCGAAGAAAACCGTGAATGCTTCGACTTCCTGTGACTACTCAGCGAAATGATTGGCTGACGACATGTTGACGTAAATGACGTCATCTGAACATGGCGTTTTAGCAGCAGATGGCATGTGAAACCACAAGGTAAATATCACATATTTGAAAGTGAAAATGAATTATTAGCGTTTTCAAAGAAATTATCTCACCAGTGATAACTTTGACGGCATAATTTAGCAAGTTGCAATATCATTGACCCCTAAACTGTTTGTGTTTAGTTCTTGTTGAGTCAACCTGCTCTGTGTATGTTTCCTGGTTTTACTTGCAGAGTCACAATTTGTCCTTAAAAAAGTTTGGGCTCTGTTTTTATGGTGTTTTATCGGTAGGGGAGAGTGGAGTTACTCAAGCCATTGTTTTTAACGTATGTTATATATATGTTATAGTTCAGGCGAGGGAAAGTGATACAGCAGTAAAAAAACAAATCATTAACCTTTATTTCAGGATGTTTCCTGTCAGTAAAAATGCAAAGAATGTCTCATGTCACTTACTAAAAAAGTTGTCTTGTGGCTCAACTTGCTCCAGCTTAGGGGTAAATTGATCCAACTGAGAGGGTAAATTGAGCCACCTGGGGGTAAATTGACCAATTCACTTTTTCCAGTTTAAATCAGTCATCATTCATCATTTTAAAATAACCTTAAAAGACACATTAGGTTAGGTTTAACAAAGAGGTTTAAATGACGAGGGAAAAAAATCTGTAGTTTGACTCAGATGTGAGGAACAATTGAAGCTTGGGTTTGATTCTCAATTAGGCCCACTTTCATACTCAACAACTAACTACTCCACATTCAGAGTTAGGAGATTTAAGATGCAAAGAAACATGACCAAATGTCACACAAACATATTTGTTTGGTTTAAACTTGAGCATCTGTCACTTCATCATGGTCCAGAAATGTTTTGCAGTGATAGAAAAGGAATAACCTCAACAATAAATGGATTATTTGCCATTGTTAGATGTCACAGTTGTTGTGATTGTGAAGCCCTAGTTTGGACAAAGACTGTTCTAATATCAAGGACAGTTTCAGAAGTATGCTTGACTCATTGGCTCAATTTACCCCACACCATTTTGGGAAAAAAGTGACCTATCTAAACAATTCTGTCTAACATTCATCTTTATAGTTTACATGGTTTAATATACTGGGAAATAATCAACATGAATGATACATATTTTATTAGACTTGGATAAATTTGCTTTCATGTAACAGTCATTAAAGCTGAAAAAAGTTTTTGCTGTAAAACACACCAACATGACCATGTGTTTCTCCCAGTCACAGGAACAGCAAATTGGAGGGTGCTTGCAGAATTTATGATCTTACAATAAAAAATGTGTACAATTGCTTAGATACAGAGGGTCGGTCCCCTTACCCACAAACTCATCTTACCCCACTCTTCCCTATGTAGTTGTCATTTCAAAGCCATAAAAGTCTCATTTTCTACTTTGACACAAGCATTGTTTACGTCATATGCAATGCACAGAACTCTGTTTTTATAAAATCCTTTAAAGAAATCATACATACCAAACTGTTTATTCTTGTTTTGCCAGTATGGAAATGGAAACGTCTATAAATACTCAAACAACAGAGAAAAAAAAGAAAAAGAAAAAGAAGAAAACCAATGCAGAGCTCTCCCAGGACGCCTCAAGTCTCTACTGTATACTGTGTCGCAGCCCACATCTGAAACATGTAAGTGGCTGTAATTGTACAGTTGGCTGGTAGCTTTGCTGGATTTGTTAACATGCTGCTGTTATCCGACAATATGTCTCTTAACTTTAGGAGGCCCAAGAACATGTGCACAGTTTGCTTCATCACAGAGAGCTGGAGACAGTGCTGGGCAAGTGAGTAATCTGAAGTGTTTGCTGCCAAGTTTGAACCCATTATCAGCCTCCTGTGTGCTTTGTGTTCTTGATAACATGCATCCGAGCACATTTTTTTTTCCGGATGTGAAATGTGAGTAGTCAGAGTTCAAAGCAAGAGTAATCACTCCAATGCGATTTATGTGTGTATTTGTGTGTTTTCTGTCGTCTGCAGGGATTCATTGCACAACTGTCAAGCGTGTGGGGTATCTGTCATGGATTTATATGCATATGCTCAGCACATCTCCACTCCTGAGCATAAAGCCAACCTAAGGAGCTTGATTTTAAAAAATGTGAGGCCTATGAGTTTGTCCAAAACTGTGGGCAAAGACGTGTTCGAGAGCATCCTGGAGAGAAACAAGTGGCTGAAGACTCAGACGTAAAAGTTTATACTGGGTCAAAACGATGATTTCATTTTTTTCTTTATTGATTTTCTCATTTTCTAACTCTGGCTTGTAATTTCTCTACCTGCAGGAAGAGAGCAGAAACAGAGAAAAAGAAGAAATTGAATGAAATAAAGAAGGAAGCTGCTAAGAGGCATGCAGATATGTTGCAGGGAGTCAAAAGAAAAAGCAAAGTGGTGTCCAAAGTGGCAAAGGGGAAAAAATCCATACAAGTGAACATAAAGATACCAAAACAACTCGAGGAAATCCTCAATGACACAGTAAAGAACACTGTGCTCAAGAATAAAGAGAATGAAGTGTTCAGTCTGCAGAGTCGACCTCAACAGAATGAAGAAACTGAACAGAATGAAAGTGGAAGATTATGGTGCACTGCAGCTTGTCAGCACCCTGATATTCATAATCAGTTTACCCAAACACCTTGGCATTTAGGGTATGAGAACAACTGTTCAATCAGGAACCACAACACTATCAGCTCCCAAACAGATAAAACTTTTGGAAGACCAAATTACACCCAAAGGAGTGCCACTTACCCACCACAACAAAAAACACCACCTGTTAACAGACAGAATTATGGTAACAATGTAAAAGACAGCGACTTCCCCAGCGATCACCTACCTCCGAATGGAGCCCTCATCTTTGAACAGATAGAAAGTCCTAGGTCTTCTGAGCCAAGACAAAAAGGTTCAATTGTAGTTGAGACGGCCTCAGAAAAGAACACTGCACAGATACAGGATCCCAGTGCCGGGGTTGGAACAATGCTGAGGCGCATCAGGAGGATGCTGGGTGTGAGGGAGCCGTGCAGGGCCGATCTTGAAGCCCGAAGACAGAGGAGTGAAAACACCACTTCCAACACAGCCACATCTGTACAATCCTCACAGGTCAGATCCCCTCTTCCTACATTTCAGTTTGGTTTTCGTTCCACCAATGAAGCTCTAGCTGGACCAAAGCAGTCAACATTGAAAATGACACAAGAGGTGATGAAGCAATTTGAGGAGGACCCAATGCTCGTAAGTGATTCAAGAAGAGCATCATACAACAAAAGGAAAGACTCTCAGGTATCCCATGAAAGCCAGGATTTGCACCACCAAAATCCAGACTTGACTGTGACTGCATCCTCTGACCAAAACATGATCATCTCGCGCAAGGTCCGAGTTGCACACAAAGCATCAAGGAGTTTTCGTAATTTCTCACAAGCCCAGGGCAAGCAGAGCTGGCATGAGATGTACCAGGAGATGAAAAAGAAGAAGCTTGATAGGATTAGAGGGACCAGGTAACAGTTCTTTAATAATAACTTCTCATATGCTGAACTTAAATGATTTAAAAATTTGTTGACCTCATGGAGACAGAACATATATGTCAGTTTGTCATCCCATTTTGGTAATAATGCTGATTCCACCCAAAACAACACCATAACAATCAGCTCAAAATGATTCATTGGATTCAAGTTTTAAAGTGTGACAATAGAAGTGTTTTGAACAGTAACTAAGGGAGTTTTAGGATTTGATAGATGGTTTTCAAAGTTTTCTAACTATGTATCAATACAGAAACTGTGATATCACAAATTATTCAATCTTTAATATTTATTATTTCATTTTTTGCCAACTCCTGGCTGATAGACTGGTGATTGAGCCTGTAAATTCAACAGACAGAGAATTCTCAACACCAGCAGAAGACGAGGACAACCTGCCACTGTCACAGGGTTTTCACTGGGAGTCGTTCCCAGACAGCCCCTCTGTAGAACGATGGGTCGGATTATCTCCTACTCTCCAGGAAACAACAGTCAACAACTCTCCCACAGAATCAGATGATCAAATGCAGGAGCCTCTGAAGCCTTTGGAGCCTTTGGAGCCTTCAGAGCCGCCAGGTGAAACTGAGGACAACGATGTGATAATAGAAGCTGTCCCGGTGAAGACTGAACTAACTGTTGAGTGTGAGATTGGTGAAAAAAAAGGCAGCAAGAGGAATCCTGATATGTCAGCGGTAAGTGGTGGACAGGGTCATGGTTTGCTTGTTGATGCATTTTAATTATTGGAATCTAAATCCCCTTTTATCCTTATAGTGTAATGAAGGCTCTCAAGAGCATCCCACTGCAAAAAAGAAGAGAACAAAATCCCACACTGGTAATTCTGATTTATATTTTCCAGTTGGAAATGAATTTTTCACATGAATGTCCTTGAAAGTGCCTTAAGCAGGGCTTTGAACCAGTTTGTGGAATGAACACGAGAACTAGAAACTTTTGCTAGGAGCGAAAATGAAACCAGAGGCTTTTGGATGTTAAATATTCTGGAGCACAACCGTAACAATAACACAATGAAAACCTGTTGTTACCAGCATTTTTTCTTTTCTTGAAACATCTGTCATGTCCATGCTGGCCACCAGGCAGAGTAGAAAGAATTCAACCACTACAGCACATGAGAAGTGACCAAGAAATATCCATATGCCATCTCCCAAACTCAAGCACAATAATTTATTTAGGTTATCACAGTGTAACCACCAAATTTGATTTAAGTAGGTCATGTTTTTTTGTTTGTTTTTTTGAGTGTGGTGCATTTAAAACATCAGGCTAAACAACTTCACCTGAAATATGAAAACTTTCATTTTCAGGCTAAAAGAAGAAGGGCAAGGTCACTCGAAATGTAAATAAAAAAGTAAATTTCAGTCACATCAGTAAGACAGCTGGATTTGGGTTGAGTTAGCATCCGTTTGACAATTCTTGTAGAACTAGATCAGTGAGAATCTTATTCTTTTTATTTTGCCTTAACATGTTCTGACTACAAACTGCCTGCAGTCTTTCCCAGAAGAGCCACGTGCGGTTTTTGTGGCTTCTCTGTCCACTGATTTATAGAAGTTTGTTGTTCCTGTCTGAAAACTCGTATAAATATGACTGATAACTCTGTTGTCATCTGAAATAACTTTCTCCAAATAAATTATCAATGATCATGTAATCCTTTGAAAATATCAGTTGTAAAGTTTGATCGTATGAGTTTCACACTGTCCTGCAGACCAAAACCAGATGGACCAGCTGCTGGCGGTGTCTCTAAGGGAGGAGGAGCTGAGCAGCTCACTACAGCACATAGACGACTCCCTGGCTCCAGCTCGTGATGCTCTGATGGCAGCTTATACCGAAGTCCAAAGACTGCTACTGCTGAAACAGCAGGTACTTACACATATGAAGAAAACACTCCAGGAGGCTTGTTCAATATCACCTCGAGTGTTTGTTTTATAGCTCATTAATAAAGGACTTAACTTGTTTTTGAGGTCACTTTGGAGGTCAACAGTCTGAGAGCCAAGCGAATTGAGATCCTTCAGGAAATGAGAGGTACAGTAATATATATATATAAAGACCTTTTTTTTCTGCTTCACATGAAACAATTAAATCTGCTTTATTTTGTATCTCCTTTTAGGATGTACCTCTTCCTCAGCAGGAGTTGTTGCTGCTGTGCAACCCAGACTCTCCTCCACTCCTTCCTCTGATGCTTCTTCCACCACCCAGCTTTATACAGCCACTCCCACCTTGCAGACACTGCAGATACAGCAAGAAATGTGCCACCTACCCACAGTCCCATGCAGCCCCAGTGCTCCTCCTGTAAACCAACCTGCGCCGCTGTTTCCCTCTCACCAGCTGCGTCCAACGCTGCTTGCATCTCCACATTTAGCTGCTCCTACACCTGCTCAGACTCCCCTACCACATCCTACTGCTGATGGCACCACATCAGTGAAAACTTCTTCTGAATCCTCTGCCGGGCTGCAAGGACCACAGGAGTCTGAGATTACAGCTGGGTCAAAAGAAGATCTGCAAGCAGCAGGAAGCAAATCAGAGGCAGCTCTGGATGAGGATAAAGGGAATGAGAGTGATGACTCAGTCAGAATTGTTGAGTCCGATTCGTCGGTCATAGCTATTGATGATTCTGAAAATGAGGAAGAGATCTCAAACGTCCCTGTTGTTGAAGCACACCCTCAAAAATCTGTCAGTGTGGATCTCAGCTCCTCAGGCACAAAAACAAATCAGCTGAATGATGTGTGCAGGTGAGGAGTTATGGATAGACATTACACAGGTTATTCATCTCCAGAAATGTGAACAGCTTTTCTTTCTTGTCCACTCAGAACAGTTCAGCCTGCTGTTAAAGACACTAGTGCTCCTACAGGTGAGATTTTTTTTTGTTGCAAGTGTAATGGGACATATTAGCAAAAAGGAAGCAAAGAATAAATGTGCAGGAACATATTCACATTTCGTCATGTTAGAACCTCATTCCAAAACAGAATAAGTTTTGTTTTTACTAATTCTACACACAACACCCCATTATGACAAATGAGACTGTAACAAAGCAAAATGATGAGAAAGTGCAGCGCAGTGAATTCTTCCCAGATGCACTGTAGAAAACTATTACTTTCAATCCAATCACTGTTTGTGTTTTCCAGAGTATGTTCAAGTGTTGGATGAGGAAGAGCTGTACCGAGGAGCTTTTGAGAGTCATGTTGCCGCTGTCTACAATCTTCAAGTGTATAAGGGACAGCTGTACACATGTTCAGGGGACAACACAGCCCGGGCTTATACTCTGAGGGTAAGTCGATCACAGTTAAGAAGACAGCTTATTAAACCACAGCTCAATGGAAAATAAACAATTCAAAACTCCTGTTTTTACATTATAGAGTTTTCATCACTATTGCACCTTTATTCTTAACAATTATCTTTAATTCTTTATGATTTCATTTTCATTTTTTATTTTCTGCTTAAATTTTTACTTAAGAAGCTGTAAAACTTAACAACGTAATTTTGTTTATTGATATGAATATAGTCCTTTTTTATGTTGCTAGGATGGAGAATGCCGCTTGGTGTTTGAAGGTCACACACAAAGCGTCAGCTGCCTGCTGGTAGCAGCTCCTCCAAATATGCCAACGCACCTTTATACTGGATCTAGTGACCAGAGCATCCGCTGTTACGGCACAAAGGTAAAAAGAAGTTTGTCTAAGGATAAGTTTCTCATGCACCTGCTGTCAGTTAAGTTTTGTATGTTCTTATTTTTGTTATGGGCAGCTCCTCTTTAATTGATACTGGATTAAACTGTGGTCCCTTCACTTCCATTTTAGCTTAACTCAGCTCAATACTGCCTCCTGTCTTTTGATTTCATTTTTCTGAATTGTTTTGATTGAAGAAATTATTTTTCTCCTGCAGACTGGTAAGTGCGTGGAGCAGATCACTCTAGCAGACCGGGTCTTATGTCTGCACACTGCCTGGGAAACCCTGTTTGCTGGGCTCGCCAATGGAACAGTAGCCAGCCATGACTTGAAGGTGAGGGAAATGTTCATTTGATATTGGTGATATCAAAGGTCTCTCTTAACTTATGCTCTAACTTCGTGAGGTCAACTACCCAAACTAGGTTTGTTTTAGTTAGTTCGTTGTTGACTAGAGAGTTGGGTGACCAGGCCAAAGAGGATATTCTCCATATCTCTCAGTGTGCGGCGTCTGACATTGTTCTCTTTAACTTCCCCTCTCTCACAGTATCACCTCACCACTTCCTCTTCTCTTTCATCAGACTCTGAAGCAGCTGGATGTGTTTGAGTGTCACGGCCTGCGCGGGGTGAGCTGTTTGGGTACAGCACAGGAAGGCGCCCGTCGGATCCTGCTGGTCGGCTCCTACGACAGCACGATCAGCATACGTGACGCTAAGAGCGGCCTGCTGCTGCGCTCGCTGACGGGTCACACCAAAACTGTGCTCTGCATGACGGTGAAGAGAGGCATCCACCGCTGAACATTTCACATCTTTAACTTTTCACTGATTCAAAGCTAAAATCTACCCAATACTGAATTACAGTCACACTTTACATATTTGAGGCAGGCAGAGATAAGGATACCATCATAAAGATTATTATTTGTTAATCAGATGTAACAGGTTCCTCTTTCCTCTTTGTTGTTTCAGGTGGTGAATGATTTAGTCTTTAGTGGCTCCAGTGACACATTTGTTCATGCCTACAACATCCATGTAAGTGTGAAAACTTCCCATGAGTATAGCATGTATCATGTGTGCATCAGATGCAATTTCACATCGTGTAGCAATGAACACTCTATACTACACATCTTAGAGGCAAACTTCCATTCTGTCATTAAAACAAACTACATCATGAACAGCTGTTCTGTGAGACCAGATGGACATGAATTTAAGAATTTAAGTTAACAAAGCACAAAAACATTTTTTTACCCACTTGATAAACTTGAGGTCTGATCTACTAAGATCCATAATCCAAGTGGTATATTCTGTACAAACTAAAAATCTACGGTGCACCCAGTTAGTACACAAGCTTTTCACACTCTATCAAGTTTGCACATGTTTTTAGACACATGTAAACCTTTAGTTAGATCAGGTTCTGGGTGTACATATTTGAAGGAGTGAAATTAGAGACTGTGAATTTGAGTCAATTAGAGGCCTTCATTACTCAGTGCTGTATCCTTTATACCAGCACAGGACACTAATATAGGAAACAAAATAATAATGCTTAAATTGTTGACAAACAATATTAAAAAGAATTGGAGCCATTCACAATTTTATGATTTATGTTACTCATTTCTATTTCAATTTATCGCTGTTTCTCCTTTGGTTGTTTGTTTTTTTATTCTGTTTGCATCTGGAGACGGGTGAGTTAGTTCGTGTCTACAAGGGTCACGGTCATGCTGTCACAGCGATCGTCATCTTGGGGAGAGTGATGGTGACAGCTTGTGTGGATAAACTTGTCCGAATTTATGAGCTAAAGGTAAAATATTTAAATGATTTTTTGTTACACAGTATGTGGCAATGTAAGCTTATGAAATTACAGTTATCTTAATTTTTAACTTTTGACTCGATGAGGTCCAATCAGACGTTGAATAGCTCTGCAGTATTCATTTGGCAGTTGAACAGATCTAAACTTAAGTTCGAATATATGGCGATGTTATCTCAACTAAATAGAGTAAAACCGTGATTTAATTGTTGCCCCTTTTAGACCCATGAACTGCTGCAGGTGTATGGAGGGCAGGGTGACATGGTGATGTGCATGGCTGTGCACAACAGCATGGTAAATCTAAATTGGTCCAGATGTGTTATTTTATCTGTATTTGATAGAGCTTCATTTTTCAAAGTTATCTTTATTATCAGTTGTATTGACCATAATTGTTTCCATTCAGATCTACACAGGCTGTTATGATGGAAGTGTTCAAGCTATGGAGCTCGACTTGATGAAGAACTACCGCTGCTGGGTAAGAACTCAGAGCAACTGAATCTCTAAATCTGATTATCACATAAATATTGTTCTGATGCAGTCATTAGAAATGTATACAGAATATTTTAGGATTAATTTTCACTCTTGCACGTCTTGTGTGTTATTGCCCACCCCCTCTCTCTTAAGTGGCAAAATTGCTCCCTGATCTTCGGTGTAGTGCAGCATCTTGTGCAGCATCTTCTCAGTGATCACAGCAACCCAAATCTGCAAACAGTGAAATGTCGCTGGAGAAACTGCAGTAGTTTCTTTTCCACACAGCAGTCAGTCAGACAGGTAATCACACCACACCATCTAATTTCTGTATTCTGCTGTTAAAGTGGGGGCATCTGAGTCTTCAGGATGAAAATAAATGAGACATCAGTTTCCTAAGTGTCTTTGATTTTCTGTCACAGGAGCTGCCTGATCACGTGAAGAGCCATGTGAAGAAGGACAGTGAAGTGCAGCTCTGAAAGCAGAAATAAACTAGAGAGGAATGAAGTCCTCGAATGTCACCACACAGTCATTTCTTTTCCAGATTTTGATATTTATTTTAAGTATTTAAGCTCTGAGAGAAAGGAGTCATTACTTCAAGAAAGTCGACTTATTTTCACCGTAGATGTGTACGATGAACTGAACACTAAGCCAACAATAAGTGGCAGAAAATTCTTCCTCATTGAATCCAGGTACCTACAATGTAACTCAGCTTTTACATTTCACTCCTGTGCTGTGACATGGTTTGTTAGTCACCAATCACGCTTCACTTTTCTCTTTACTTCCTGTATACCTCCTGATTTTCAAGGTTGTGTTCAAAACTGATTCTTTAAACAAACTTGAATGTTTTTCATTGACTGAGTGTAGACTGAAGAATCTGTACACTTGACTGAGTGTGAAGCCTTAATTAATTTTGTGTTATATTGTACAGTGTTCATCTTATAGTTTCTTACCCAAAGCATGTGTTCAGAAATAAAAACACAGTTTACTCCTCAGTGTCCACATCCACTGTATTTAAAAAGAACTCAAGTTATTTGTTTATTCAGTGAAATAGTCACTCAGCTTTGTACTCCTTGCACTTTGTGTATGTTACTTTTGAAGGTACCTCCTCAAAAATGAGCAGAAATAAAGCCAACAGTCAATCTGAGCCTGAATGATAACACCACTTGAAGTTGATCAAAGATGCACATCTCAGCTTTATATTTCAATTCTTGCATTTTGCTTCAGTTGTAAAATTCATGCAAAATTCTTTGACGAAAACAAAGTTGTCCAGAAGTTGAGTTGTGAAGTACCAGTGCCACCTCCCTGCAGCAGAGTCACTTCGAAGGCATGTGATTTAAGAGTACATAGTGAGCTGAAGCCACTGAGGAGAGAAAAAGACAACTTAAGACATAATACACTTTTTATTGACACACAATAATGTAGCCGGAAAAAGATATAGCCTGCTTTCCTTCCTTTCTTTTTGCCCCTTCTCTTCAAAAAGTCTGCATACACCCCTGGGGTACAGTATTATTCTGTGAAAGATATGAAACCCCTCTTACCTCTAGGACGTTGAGTTTGATTACTCCGTCTCCATCTTTGTCAAAAGCATTGAATGCTCCTGCAAGTAAAGCAACAGATTATTTTATCAGTTTCAGTTTTTTAAATCTGTGCCACTGATTGCAACAACAACTTTTGGGGGAGTTTTACTCATGAGAATTTTAATAAACATTCTGTATTTTGATCAGCAGGTGATTCTGGAAAAGAAAAAACTGCACTTTTCCTGTGAGTCTTTGAAACAGGATCTATTAGAGCAATAATAGTTGGGCTGAAGTTATCAACTGTACTTACTGAACATGCCCTCTAGTCTCACAAAACAGCAGATGTAACTGTCAAAGTCGATGTTGAGGTGTTCATCGGCGTAACGCATTGCTATGATGTCGTATAACTGGTTGTTGAGGTGAAACCCTTATGAGGAGAACAAAAAAAAACAGTTTTAGCGCTTAAACAACTGTATTTTAAATTTATATTGATTTGTACTTTAATGGTGCTCACCTGCTTCATTTACAGCGTTCCTCATCTCAAAACTACTGATAGAGCAGGATTTGTCTTTATCATAACGTTTGAAGATGAGCTGCAAACACAAAGGGAAATGGACTAAAAAATGAACACCTACAAGTTGACTTTTACACAAGTAGTATGTTTCAAAAAGTGGTTATCCTTGTCGTACCTGCCACGCCTTGATCTTTTTCCACAGGTGTTTAAACTCCTGCAGGTTCAGCTTCCCTGTCCCATCAGTCTGATGAAAGAGTCAGTTACAGAAACTACAACACAGTCAGCAGAGTGAAGCTAAAAGACACTTTTAATTTTATCACCAGTAAAATAACAGGGTACTATGATAATTAACTACCCCAACAACTACAGTTTAAATATCCTGTTCTCATGATAGTTCAGAGGTTACTGCCTTGTAATATAATATGTAAAAGTATAATAATAACAAAAGGTGTTGCTCTACCAACAAACTTGTGACCATGAAGTTGAAAGGATACATCCATCAAGGCGATCATACTGCGGCATGTTTCAAGGCTGAAACCATCACTTTTAATTTCACTATCTGTGGAATAAACCAGCTCAGTTTAACTGATCTGCATGCAACAAAAAGTAATAAATCATCTACATCTTTCCATTTTGCTCACGTTTGGAGAGAACATTCTTCATGACTGTCTTCAGTTCGTTGGCACAGATCTGCATGTCCTGATGGAGAGAGAAGCACATTTGCTCTAGAAATCCTGTAGGGTTCATAACTTTAATGTTGTAAGCTAATATTTTGTGTGTAGTAGAAAGTTATCCTTTGCACACAAGGCAATAAGTTGTATAAGTCAGAAACAGTCACATTCATCTTCAGCTTTAACAAATTTCCCCCCTCCATAACTTGGTATCAGTAATAAAAATTGATTCCTGTTAAAAGTAAAGCCTGTCGTCTTCTACTTCTTCATTTCAAACCTTTCTCTTTGTTTACTCACCTCACCAGCAATCTTTTGGTAAATGAGTCTGAACTGTTTTTCTTCTTCAGTCTCTTCCTCGGGTTCAAGTAGTTTCCGCTGTGACCACAAGAAAGAAAACACCAGTTTTTAAGCTTGATAAAGAAAGACTCCTTTTCCTTTGCACAAAATTACAACACATCTGATAGCTTAACATTTGAAAATATTACTTTAAGCCCTTCAATAGGAACTTACGGTAGATAATCCTATGTTTGGCAGTTTTACTGAGTTGGTATTGGCATGACTAAATCATGTTTGTTTCATTTAATATTTTTGTTTTTGCTTTCTCCTTATACCATATTAACCCTCTGAATCCCAAACCTCCTGGTTGGAGCAAAAGTAAATTTGCTTTTAAATGAGTCGTATTTACAAAATATTTGGCCATTTCAAAAACAGAAAAAAAAGAGGCATAATTCACACTCAAGTTTTTAGTGGTACCTGAATGTATCACAAGTTATGTTAGTAACGTGACATTAACATGAAGACTGTAAAATGTGTAAATATTTGTAACAGTATTAAGAGTACATTGCTTGTATCAATGTAATAAATAGTGCAATTTAAAGACACTGTTATGTTATATCTGGCTCTTCTTTATTGTCAATTCTCAAAAGAGACAATCAGAGAAAATCAATTTCTCTTTTTCGTTTATCCTCATGATTTATATATTTTAAATTCTATTACACTGTGTAACAATATCATTGAGTTACATCAACCTATGGTCATGGGTTTTTTGAATCTATAGCAGTCTAACCACAATGAGTAAAAATGTGACAGAAGAAAGAAAAAACAGAAACTGTTTAGGATTTAGGTGGTTTCAGCTGATTTGCTGTTACAAATGAATAAACATTTACAGAACATAGGAGTGTGACCACAAATCTGTAACTACTAGAACCAGAGGAGGGCAGCACATTCGAGTAAGACATGAACAAACTGGCCCGTGAGCACTGAGGTCTTACGGGAAAACAGGTGCAGCTGAGTCATTCGAGATCAGTTGGCCTAAAGTCAGTTGTTTTATGTTCAGGGCTGATATTGGACCAGGCCGACTGCACTCTCAAGGCCGTCAGTCGATAGTTATCTGGTCATGCAAGTGTCATTACAAGCTCTTATTCTTCATGGTGTCGTGTTTTTATTGTACCAGTCCATCATACTCACTGTGCTCCTGGAACAGAGTTACCTTTGGTTTCTTCCTCCTCTCTCCCTGAATCCCATCATGCTCAATTTCTTTGTTGGCTCGTGCTCTGTCTGACACAAATACAATGGGCTGGCGTGTTGGTAATGGCAGTGGTTGGACAGAGGGGAGCAGAGAAACAGAACGGAAAAGAGTTAAAATTAAAGATAAATCAAAGACTGCACTGTGAATGAAGAACAAAAATCCAAACACGATAAATTAGTGACCAGATGGAGAGTTGGAAATGCAAAGGAAAAGAGAAAAGTGGTACTGCTCCATACACGCGTTACCTTCTCTTTCTTTTTCTTGTCTTGCTGATGATCAATAAGACAAGGAGGACAGAGGGATGAAATGAGGAGGGAAAGGAAGGATATAATTTCATTTACAGGTTTGTTAGTTGAATTTGTGGGAAACATTTTCATCACAGTGTGAAATGAGAAAGGACAGACACTTCTCATTCAATGTGTAACAAATAATTAAGGATTCACAGAAACCAAATGTAATTCAAACTGATATTGCAGGGTCAAAGTTTGCAATAGACACAGAAGTCTAATTCTGACACTGAAAGAAGCTTAAAGTGAATTATAGGCTGTTTGAGTTTAAAAAATGACTTTAAAACACTTTGTAAATGTGTATTCTTTAAATTCTGCTGTTTGTCCCTTATTCACCTGCAATAACAGTTTGAATTCTCAACACACAATCACAACCTATAAATAGCAAACCTGTATTTGGTCAGAACCAATCGTGTTCTCCGCCTCCCTGTGAGGATAAATAAACACATAAGAGTTCATGCTAATCCCCAAAGAACTTAAACTTTTACCATCAACAGACCCTTAAAATAACATCAGCCACCCCACCGTCTCTGTTCCTTACTCAGACGTGCTCTGCTTCTCTGAGAAAACCCTGAGGATGAACTCTCCTTCTTGATGGGGGTCAAAGGTCGTAGGGATGATGACGTATTCCCCTGGAGGCAGACGGATCCGCTCAGTGACCTCCCGAAGGTTAATGTAGGTTTTGCATTTTGCCTTGGAGGCATTGTACAGGAAGTAGTCCTTCTGCAGATGTTGATTCTGTCCACACATCTGTGGATCCACAAAAATCAGAGGCAGTGGTCTGAGAAAGTCTTGTGTAAAAATGAAGCAATAGTTTAATTTAACTTTGCACAAAGACCAGAGGATGATGACTGGGGATGATATTGTTCATGGTTAATTTGAGTTTTTCAATTCTGAGTTAATAAACTAACAATTCACTGCAAAAAGCCAGCCTTCAAAAACAAGAACATATTCAACAATTGGGGTATTTTGCTTAAACTGAGGGAAATTATCTGCCAACAGAAAAAGAAAATTTGGCTTGTAAGACTTTCCAAAACAAGTAAAAATGTCTAACCTCAGTGAATCAAGAAATACCTTTAAATTATTGTATTCTCACTAGCAACAACTGCATTTTTCTTGCTATGAATACAAAATATTAGATGTCTGATCTCTATATGTTGGAAAATATTCTTATGTTTAGTAAATGCAAGTGCAAATATCTTGTTATGATGATCCACTGAAAAAAAAGGCGTCTCAAAAAATAAGTTTAAAAAAAATCACTGAAAATATTTCTGCTTGTAATTAGCAAAAAAAAGTCTGCCAAAGGAAGATTTGTTTTCTCAACTCAAGCTGAGTCTTTTTCTTGAAACAAGATGATTTATCCCTAACAAATAACCCAGTAGCTTTAAAATTTTACTACAAATAATAAAAGCCTCTTTCAACTGAGAAATCAATTCAATCAAGATATTTTTAAGATTGTTTTTCTTAACAAGATATTTGAGATGATTAATCTAGAAACAAGTTCCAATATCTGGGTGAAATATTTAGATATCTGTCTTTTATTAGGTGTGATGAGATATTCTGACTACAGATTAGAAGAATATACTTGATAATGTTTGAGTTCTTGCAGTGCTTGGGTTATATCTACAATGGATTTATTGAAGCTTTTTTAATTAACAAGTAGAAAAATAAAATCCTGATCCAGGAAAGACATACCTCCTTTGGCACCTGCAAAGACAGAAAAAAAAGGATTCATGAAGAAAAATCAAAACAAACTCTTTCAGCGCTACAGAAATGTTGACTTATTAAGGATTATTTCAGTACCTCGTAGATAGAGAATCCAATGGTCAGGAATTTGGCTCCTGTGTGACGCTGCTTCCTTCGACCTTTCTGCATTAGAGCCACAACGACCGTGCAGGCAGCCTTCCCGTCCTCGGGGTCGTCGTCCTCCTCGTAAAGCTGCAGCCGATACTGAGGGTTGGTCCAGAACGTCTCTGCAAAGAATCACAATAAATCAACCATAAAGTAAAAAGATCCACGAGTGAAGATGCATAAAAAGTTAGATCAATATTCGTCTTAGAGGGTGAAATAAAAACCAACCTGGGAAGTTCCTGCAGCCACCAGCAGAGCTGCCTCTTACCCAGCGTCCTTCATTGACAGACACAGTCCAGGTGTTTCTCTCATCACCCTGCAGTGTGTCGGGGGTCAGGTTACACATCTCCAGCTTTGTGAAGTTTTTCTTGAAATCATCAAACGACATCCTGCAAAGGGAAATGAAAGAGGATGAGAAACTATCTGTCCAAGAAAATAAAATATAAAGGAAATCCGTTCAGAAAAATCCTGCTTCTCTTTCTTTGGGTTTCTCCCTGAGTTTACCAACATCAGACTTATTTAGGAAGTTTTGAGATTTGTAATCACAGCTTTACTCTTAACAATGGACTGGATGGCTGTAATTTGGGCTAAAAATTCTAATATGTTGCCACAAAGTCTTTTCCTTGAATATGACAAGATGGATCAACATATAAAGAGAGTGTAAATACTTGGCATTGTATTATTTTTATCAAAAAGAAATGCATCACATTTGTTGCTACTCACCAGAACTCACTGGCCTCTACAGTCTGTTTTTTCAGGTTGTCTCTGTCTGCGACAGAGAGAGTTGACCATTCGTCAGAGCTACGGGAGAAAAAAGAGAGAGAAGTGGGCATAATGTGGTGAGTTTCTCAAAAATAAAGGCAAATAAAAGTAGCTCATTTGAAAGAATACTCATTTTTATGCAAGAAAGATCAGTTAAAGCTGTGTCAGTTCTTACTTTGGGCTCCATGGTCCCTTCCACAGCACCCAACCCCAAGGATTACGTAAGCGAATCAGACGGATCTTTGTCTTCTTTCCAACCTCATCACACTAGAAAAACAACCCTTCACTGTCAGCATTATGTCAAATAAGTGTATTTTGTCTTTCAAACATACATGTACATTGAGTGGATGCTGTGCTGTACCTCAGCAAGGGCGATGATGGAGTAAGCATGACCCCTGACCAGCCCCTGTTCAGTCCGGCTCTCCATTTCACTGGCTGAATAAACCTGATGCACACAAAACGTAAATGCTACAAGAGCAGATGATTCTGATCGATTCTAAGTAATAATAATTCAACATGAATCTTGGATTAACTCATTTGTTTCAGATTAAAAAGTAGTGAACCAGTCAGGATATTTTTTTTCTTGTCTTTGTGTTTATTTAAATCTTTTCTCTCTCGTTTCACAGCTTTGGTAACTACTTACATCTATCGAGCAGCCCATCAGCGAGCCTCTTTCCAGCGCCTTCCTCATGATGTTGTAGAGCTCTTTAGGAGCTTCAGAAAGCTCAAAGAACTCGGTAACTCCTCCTGTGAAATCTTCCATGGCTTCCAAAGTGTTGCCTCCTCTCAGGGCTTCATACGACCCATGTAACCTTAAAGAGGGAGGTCAAACATCCTGGTTACTTTGTTGGATTGGACAGAGTTTTATTTAACGTCAGAGCACGATCAAAGCTATACTGAAGTGAAGTGAATTCATGACATTTTACACTTTGAGGATGAGAGTCTGATGTTCTTTGGGAGTAAATCACTTTGTTTGACAGATATTCTTGGTGCGGTTGATATTATTTTTGAGTTAGTGAAGTGCTTTTTCTACTTGAGCTAAGAAAGACTTCATTATATAGAGATGATTCACTGTCACCTTCTCCATCACATTTAATTTGCCCTTATGTTTTTCAGCTACTATTACACACATTAGCAATGCTCACCAGTTTTCAAAAAGCCAAACAGTGTAGCTAAAACAGGCCTTTGTAGTTTGCTGTAATGTTGCGGACATTCAAAGTTATATGTATCTAGAAGAGGAGTGTGTGTTAAATTTGACGTTTTTATGCTTTTTTGAGAAATTAGAAATCTTGTAGACATTTTCAGAAAGTGACAAACTCACACTTTTTGATGGGGAATGTTGACATAAGTTGAGTGAACTGATTTCATAGAAGCCACAAAGTTCAGCATGGCTCCGGTGTGTTGTGTTCATCAATAAACTGAACTTACTTGGCGTAAGCTTTTTCCACGAGAGCACTCCAGAACTCATTCTTCCTGAAAGATTTGGTGAAAACCAGCTGATCTTTGCAGGTAGGGAGACGATCATCCACAATCACATCGATCCATTCACCATAGCGCCAGAACTGAGCAAAAAGAAAAAAGATAGGTTCAAGCTCCAAAGGGAAACTTTCTGTTTATGTCTGTTTTAGCACCTACTGCCTACAAGTTGGTATCTATTAGATTTATTTATTTCAGGTCCAGGTTCAAAAACCGTATGAGCCCAAAGAATGAGGTCAGCTGAATATACTGAATGACCAGGTTATTACATCAATGGATTTTTTCTCCCCTAATGGCACAGGCTTATTCCAAGTTGACAATACCAGGATTCATTGAGCTCAAATTGTGAAAGAGTGGTTCAGGGAGCATTAGACATATTTTCCACACATGGATTGGCCACCACAGAGTCCAGACCTTAACCCGACTGAGAATCTTTGAGATGTGCTGGAGAAGACTTTGCACTGTAGTCAGACCCATCATCAATATAAGATCTTGTTGAAAAATTAATGCAACACTGGGTGGAAATAAATCATGTGAAATTGCAGAAGCTTATTGAAATGATGCCACAGCAAATCTGCTCTTTAGTCAAAGCTTAAGCCTTTTTTGTGTCCAGGCAGTGTGTGTTTAATGTTTGATTACAGACCTGGAAGTGGAAGATGCCTGCATAGTTCTCAGTAAAGCTTTGATCCGGGGGAATCACTCTGTACAGCAGCTTCTCGTTCACTGTCAGAGACGCGATGGCAGCCAGCAGCCAGCAGTCACCTGTCAACAGCAGATTCATGAAGTATGAAACACTTTATCCAAGCATCAGAGGTGTCACAGATTAAATAGACATCTTACAAGTGTCACTCGTAAACATCAGAGGGTGACTAGGTTTGAGCTAATTCTCATGGTCATTACAACTGTCTGACTCCAGAGCTGCATTCTCAGAAAAATCATGCATGAATTATCTTAAAATAAAGACAAATTGATTCAATAGTTACCCAGTTCTCCTTGACAGATGTCTGTCCTGTTGGCTCCATCTATAATGAACTCAGGATTTTCACAAATTTCCTGTCAAGGCAGAATGAAAAGTGTAGGATGTTTTTTCAGGACATGTTGTGAAACATTTGAGCCAGAGTTTTAAAATGCAAAACACAATAGCTGATACAAAATCTATCAAAGTCTAAATTTGGAATATTTTAGA
Organism: Thalassoma bifasciatum; assembly: GCA_008086565.1. Classification (NCBI taxonomy): domain Eukaryota; kingdom Metazoa; phylum Chordata; class Actinopteri; order Labriformes; family Labridae; genus Thalassoma; species Thalassoma bifasciatum. The sequence goes on from RPOG01000384.1 coordinate 250,237, forward strand.
ATATTCATCTGTTTTTTTAACAAAGAAAATCTGGTCTGATGTAAGAGATATTTCCACAAATAATCAACTGATACAAAGTGGCTTCTATTTACATTGAATGTCTCAAATCTACTTTGACCTCAAATCATAACAAAATTCACTAGTCTACACCTGTCATGATAAACACTCAGAGGACACGACCCTGAAACTGAAGCCGGTTGTAGAATTTTCTGTGGCCGAGTCTGAGCTGCTGGGACCAAAACCTCGCTTTGCATTCGCTGCATATTTATGAGGAAGCAGCTGTTAGAGGGCTCCTGGTCATGACCCTGAACAAGTGATAATGTTCTGCTGAATGCAGAGACCCATCACCTCATAACTATGCACATGACAGAGTGATTGACTGAGAAATGTCCGACTCACAGTCCAGCTTAATTAATACATTAGCCAATTAAACTTAATGTTACTAAAGCTAATGTTTCCAGTCAACTCAAAACATTGCTTTAATTTTAGATTGATTGTTTGGAGGGGATTTAATGTTGATTGAGGTTCTCAAATTGTCACTTTATATTTCTTCAATGCATCCCAATAAATCTGTGACAGCAATAATTCTAATTTTCCCTGTTATCAAAAATAACACATGCACTTTCACTTCTTCAGGTTTCTGGAAAAGTGTTCACATATGCAAAGTCATACCACCACAGCAGTCATCTTTTCCCCTCATCATCTGATGGACGATAACTTAGGCTGTAAGAAAGTAGAGTCATGTTCCTAATTTAGCCCAAGCACCACCGCTGACCCTGCTGAGGTATCATTAGGCTCAGCTGAGCGGCTTAAGTTACCATCAGTCATAAAGGAGCAATTAAGCTTCATGTTATACTGTTTTTTTCCCCTATAAAATTACTTTTATAACCTGTTTCATTTCATTTTTAGCCATCAGAAAACAAAAAAGGGATGAGATAAAATTAATTAAATGCAATAATGGAAGGGGAAAGCTGTCATTGCCTTTACTGCAAATACAACTCAAGGGTTTTACTATTAAGCTGCTGCTTCTGGTGACATGACAGAAGCTACTTTTTGTGTCAAAGCATTTAATCTGTAAAAACGTAAGTTTTGGATTTAAAGCTTTTTGAAAGACACAACTGCTGATGTATTAGGATAGACTCAAATCAAAATCAGATCCACTGCAAAAACTGGAATCTAAGCAAGTTTTGTGTCTTATTTTTAGTAAATATTGTCTTATTGTACTTTATATTAGCCACATTCAGCTAACAAATCCAGAAGCATGTCTTATTTCAAGATGTCAGAAGACAAACAATTGAACATCTTGTAACTAATGAAAAAATACCCCCCCCCCCTGTCTACAAGCAATTCAGATGTTATTTTTGTCTTAAAATAGCTTTAAATAAGACTTTTGATCTGGACTGGTCTTGGTAATGTGGCTCATATTAAGCCAAAAAAAATGCACTTTTTTGTTAAAAATAAGACAAAAACACTCACTTGGATTTCAGTTTTTGCAGTGAATTTATAAAAAATCCAGATCAAGTCAGAGCCAGCAGCTATAGGTAGTGAGTGTAGCAAGACTGTAGATGGAGAAAAGGTCAAAACCCACCTGACAGTCTCTCTACTCCTCAAAAATAAAGAGATAAATATTCCATAAGTTGAATGTTTTGGCTGGCCATTTTTCTGCAACCATTCAACAAAGCTAACCAGCTACATACCTTCAGAAGAGATAAACTATTTTTATTTTCACCCTTTTTAAATTCATCTGGTATCCCATACTCTTCCAATGGAAACATTAAATCAATGTGAGAATGTAGAAATGACTTTACAAAACCAACTAAGTCAAATAGGAGTTCATGCTTATTTGAAACATTAACTTAGCGAGGCTATATCAAATGTGCACAACTAGTATGGCTGATATCACTCTTAGAGAGTCATTCTGGCCTCTTACAGCCAGCAGACAATTACCTTAGCTTAGTTGAGCTTAGCACGGCTAAAGCTCACATATTAACACATATTAGGTTGTTTGTTTGACTTTTCTTCTAACAGTTTCCTCTGTGTTTGCTCTGAATCTAAACTAACCTGTAGCTGGCTGATCACCTGTGTTATAATATACTGTTCTTTATTTACCTTTGTATACTTACTGTATCTTACTTTTCTGAATGTAAAGTTCAGTTAACTAAAGCATAATTAATAAACAGTAAGACTGAAAACAGAATACAAAGTGGGATCAGTAGTTTGACTATCAAATATTAGACACTACATTTTTTTCTTGCATTTATTAGAGGAAGGGTCTGCAGGATTTCCCCAATAAATGTCAAGTTTTACAGGAATAATCCTGCTAAATCATCATATCCATGGGCCTCCATACACGTTAGTCAGTGTCCGTCTTTGCCTCAGCCTCCTCCTCTGCCTGTATGTTGATGTTTTGGTTTTCTCGGGATGTTTCTGGGTGAAGGTTTTAAGATGTTCCCTCTCTTTGGGCACCATTTTTACTTCTGTACTTCTGTGGTTTTAAGATTCTGAGTTCACAAATAAGTCAATGTCGCATTTTGTGTCTTTCTTTCAGTATTTTTGGGTCTAAAATTTGTTTGTTATCAGGTGAAATGAGAAAGGGAAAAATTTATTTACCAACTTTAATGCTTTTTTTTAATAAAACAAATAAACAAAAAGGTTCTGCTTTCACTGCTACCAGTCAAAATCCTTCCCTATCAGAGCCAGAGTAAGAAGGCCCTCAAACCTGGTCCAAGTCCACACGAGAAATCTAAAACTCAGGAATAAACATTTGGTTGGCTCTGAGCTGCCTGTCCTGGCAAAGTGCATCTATCTGTGTGAGAGTCAGCTGTCTGTGATTGTAGAAGGTGACAACTCAAAGCTATGCATCCGTAAACATGTTGGTGTATCAACTTGACATTCCCACCGTTACGTTGTGGTAAGAATGATGAAAACAAGAACCACTTTGTCTCAAGTGTGGGCTCACTTTGATGATTTAGAGGCTGATGATGTGCACTCACCGAGGGCCGTTTCCATTCAATCTTCATGGTGGGTTTGTGACTGTAAAAGAGCGAGGTGTCGTTCGCAGGGAACAGAGGGTCTTCAAACACCACTTTCTTCTTCACGTATTTGTCTCGAAGCTCCAAAAAAGTCTTGAGGCGTTTGGCATCCTTGACAGCCTCATTCCTGCTCAGAATTGCTGAGTAGATGGAGTTACTCCCAGCTGGAGGGTAGTCAGTTTTACCATCAGGACCTATTGATGCCTCTGTTTCAAAGAGCACCTTTACCTTTGTATCTTCAGTAAGAGGCACTCTATCTCCATTTGTGTCATTCTCCATTTTAACAGAGACCTCTCAGCTGCCTCAAAGTCAGTGAATAGGATCCAAATAGAAATTGAGGAGCACCACTTGTTTGCAGAAGCAGTCTAAACTTGCGAAACAGTCCTGAGAAACTTCCTGACTCTGGCAATCACTTTTGGTTCCTTTATTTGCTGGAAAATACTGCGACTCTTTGCAGGAGGTCAGGAGGTAACAGCCTCTCATACCAGCTCTTCCACAGTCAGTGTTGTGTCCCCAGTGCTGCCTGGACCTAAATATAGGCCTCTCTGAAGGAGGGGAGGGCTTCTCAAAGACTGATATGACCATGCCACAACATTTCCAGGTCACAGGGATTATTCAAAATCTGCATGTCTAACTGATGATATTGGGACACGAATTAGAGACTTAAATCATACTGAGGTTGGTAGGTCAAGGTCGCCCCTGTGTCTTATGTGCACCAAGATTTTAAGTCTTACTTTCTTAAATATAAAACCTCTATGAAGGGCCACTTGTGCCAGGAACCCTGACATACGAGCTAATGACAAGCAAAAGAAAGCTTAAGACAACTGACAAATGCTTAGTTCCTCATCTTAATGTCACTCTACATATTCAAAACATAACACCACCACATGATAAGGTTGGTAGCAATTACTCCGACAGTCAACATTTATAACAGACACCTACATTGACATCTAGTGGTGAAACAGAGGTCTCCTAGTTCATTTTTTTCCCAGTTGTTGGATGTGGCCTGCTAAACCACCATAATTCAGTTTTTATTGGCCTAGCTGCCTGTCCTTCCATTCCAAGTATCAAATAAGAATAGAGAATCTTTTTGTGTAGGGTTTCCAGGTTTGAGGGAAGCAAGTATTTTGATTAAAAGAATCCATTGTATCAAAGCTTTTTAGTAAATATGCATTTATTTCATGCAGAAAGCACTTATTTAAAAAGAAAAAGTAGCTATTTTGATGTTATTCTTACTGCAACCTCTTGAAAATCAAGCAATGATTTTCCTGAGAATAGGTGAGTGGATGATTTCATGAGAGCAGACATTTTGAAAAAGGCCAACATACAACTTCAGCTGACCGTATTGTTACAACAATCCCCAAGGTGGTAGAATATATTTTTTAAAGTATTCTAACAGGTCTTTCAAAAAACTTTTTATCATGTTGATGAGATAGAGGTCTTTGGAATCATGTATCAAATATGATAGGTTTGGCTATAAAGGGTAAAATATCTGACTTTTTCCCACTTCATTGAGGACTTGGTCAGAGATAAAGAAGGATGGAAACTGCTGTTCATGATCGCATTTTGCTCTGACTATCATTACCATACACGTTTTCTTGTTATATTTAACGTCAAACTGTACACCACAACTGGACCAGATGTTAAGACGTTGGCAATACCGTCCTGACTACCAAGAAATTAAATATTGTCCAATCTCTTTTTTTTTTTTTTTTTTTTTTTTTTTTTTTTTTTTTTTTTTTTTTTTTTAATTTACCAATCTTTGTTAGGTTTTTAGAATACTGAAAGTGTTCTTCTTCATTTTTTTTTTTTCAGATTAAATGTGTCATTTTGCTGTCACTTGCAATTCTAGCTTGAGCCTGAATAATCAACTCTTCACCAAGGAACAGTTTGAAGTCAAGGAACTTCAGTGGTCACTTTTATACTGGAGCTATGGGTTGGTGATTGGCAGGTCAAAAAAGTGGAAAAACCACATTTGCTGTCTATTTTCAAGTGCAAGAGGTACTCAGAATGACCCCTTTTCTTGTAATTTGGAGGAAAAAATTGACAAAAAAAATGGACAAAATGTGGAGGACATTATTCTAAAAAATTATACTGTGCTTGAATAATGTTACAATAATTCAAACCATGTTCAAATGGGTTGCTGAGAGACTTGTTTGAAATATGCCACCAAAATTTCAAGCCAAAATTCTCTTCCCATATAATGCACTTGATGGATACAATTTTCCCTATTGAGAAAAATAAAGGTACCAAAGCCCCACCTCTTGACATCTGGTATCATTGAAAAGTCCTACATGTCCTCTGTGGATGTCAAAAGGAGTTAATTCTGCAGATATTCAAGTTCACAAATGTCCCCCACAGAGGACAAATTTGAACTGCTGGTTGTCAGCAGGAAACAGGGGTTCTGTTTCTGATTCACTGCTGAAGGGGGATGTGTTACTGTGTCTGGCAACCACGCTGGTCTCTGACGTCACGGCGCTCTCTCGGTGCAGTCCGTGCATCTGGAAGTTGTCGCCATCACATAATCAGGCTAAATGTGACGCTAGCTCCAGTCAGTCAGCCGTTGTGTTCGATGATATAAAGTTAATGGTATCACTAACCCCTCCTTGTGTTTTCGTTTCGAGTTTTTCTGACTTTTCGTGATGTTATTACTCAGTAAACGCGTTTAGGACCGTGGTGTTACAGTGTAGCTCACTCTCTGGCTGATTTTCTGGGCGAACGTTAGCGGAGCTGGAGTCTTGAGGAGCAGTGAGGGGCGGTGGGCTGCTAACACCGCTGCTAACGCCGCTGCTAACACCGCTGCTAACACCGCTGCTAGCTCTTCAGCTGGTCGACAAGTCAAACATCGAGAAACATTACCGGCTGAAGTGAATAAAGCCAAGTCTGTGACAGCTGTTTCATGCTCTGGGGTTGTTTCCTCTGCTGGTATCTTGTGTTATTCAGACAGTAACGGAACTCTGCAAAGGACCGAGCGTAGCATCGTCACAGAGCTAAACACAGACTTGTAGCTAAAGAAGCTGAAGAAATAACACATCTGCATTAATCTGCGACGGTGGGAGTGTGATAAACTGGAGCTGGCATCGTTACATTTCCTGTCTTCGAAACGTAAGTGCTGTAACTTCTTGTATTTAACACTAAAACGTGGCTCATTGTGGCCTTTCCTGCTTGTGGCTAAATTAGCTTCTGTGAGTCTTCATCGGCTGTTCCTCTACATTGAGCTACATTAAGCTTTGAGAATTACATGGTTTAGTACAGCACTTTTTACAGGGTTCCTACACATCTTTAAAAACTCTCAAAAAGCCTTAAATTCATGCATTTAAAACAAAGGCCTTAAAAAGTCTTAAATTCATTGAACGTGGATACTGTCTCCTAAGCTGCACATATACATTATTATCTGCATCCTGTGTCACTGTTTACACTTTTATATACAGCAGATAATCAGAGAGGATCACTTTGTGTTCAATAAACGAACAAAAAGTAAACCTGAATGACTCTCAAATCGAGGCACACATGCTATGATTTGGTTGTAATCCTGTAACAAGATCCCCCAAACATCGACTATATTTATGTGTTTGGTCTTAAATTTCATTCAAAGTGACATTGACAAGGCCTTAAACAGTCGTAATTTGACTCGCTGAAACCTGCAGGTACACTGTTTTAGACACTATAAGTCTGAGTATTGTTTTTGTGCTTTCCTGCGTGTCTCACAGCCGGTTTCAGGGCCTGACAACCAAGAGGATGTCTGAGGGAGAGAGCAAACAGGCCCCGGACTCAGTCCAGGAGGGGAAGCCGGAGTCTGCAGCAGCTGCTCCCACAGGTCAAGGAGTGTCATCCGTATCACCTCCAGTGTCCATGGTGACCCAGCCTCCAGCTACCGCAGCCACAGAGGATGAGGAAGAGGAGAGTGAAGATGAGTCAGAGATTCTGGAGGAAAGCCCGTGTGGGCGCTGGCAGAAACGCAGAGAAGAGGTAGGAGACATGTCAGCAGAGAAGAGTCAGGTTTGCTTTATTGTGGTAAAGATGAAACTTGATGCAGTATTTTGTTTAACATCCAAAGGTGAATCAGCGTAACGTCCCTGGGATCGATAATGCTTACTTGGCCATGGACACAGAGGAAGGAGTTGAGGTGGTGTGGAATGAGGTCATGTTCTCAGAAAGGAAGAATTTCAAACTACAGGAGGTGGGTGGATTCAGTCAGTGTATAAAGTTTATATACAGTTGGCTGCATTTGTTAGTGTGTTGTGTTAATCTTCTTTGCTGCAGAAGCCTGTGGGTCAGTCATTGCAGAAATTAAAATGTAGAGTGAATTATTTCAAGCCTTTATTTCTTAAAATGTTGATGATTGATGAAAACCCTAAATACTCTGTCTCAAGAAATTGGAATATTATTCAAGATCAATAAAAAAGGGATATTTTAAATAGAAATATGAGTCCTCTGAGAAGTTTTGCTACTTTCTGACCATTTTTATAATAATAATAATAATAATAATAATAAATTGTATTTATAAAGCGCTTTTCAAAAACTCAAAGTCGCTTTACATCGAAAAGTTAAAAAGAACAAACAGATAAAACAATATTTTACATGGTAAAAATAAAAACAGTGCAGGTGAAAAACAATATTAAAAAAAAAAATGGACAGAAGAAAATGAGTAAACAGGATGAACTAGGGGTGATGAGTTTCTATGGAGTGGAGAGCAGTGCGGAACAGGTGAGTTTTTCAAGCCTTCTTTTGACCATTATTGTCATCTTTAACTTAATTTATGGTTTCCGCTCTCTGTTTTTGCCACTTTTCACCACTTACATTGTTTTTCTTGCAAAGGTAGTTTGCCTCTTTGGTTGAGCTGGGTTGAGTAACACTAGTGTGAAGCATAAAACATCTACTGCAAAATATAGTATTCTGACACATCTGAGGTCAAAGGAATACTTTACTGCCTGTGATTGGAATATTGCAGCAAGTAATCTTGCAATTTAATCTGTTTTGCAGTTAATTTCACAGACCTTTACGTGACTGTGATGTACCTTATTCCTTAAACACTAATCATGTTGAATTTACACAAAATACATAAAGACTGATGAAGTCACAGATCCAAAAGGCTCAAAAGCTCGATAAAATGGGTTGAACCTGACATGTTCTGCCATACTTTTTGTGTTTTTTCTGCTCACTCTGACACTGAGATCCAATAATTGAAGGGTCTGCTCTGTGTCTGGTTCATTTCTTTGCCGCAGAAGCCTGTGGGTTTCCTGGCTTTGGTTTTAAGCTCATTGAGCAAGTGGTTCGACTTGTACCCTTTGGTACAGTAAAAATTTTAGACATTTGTTGGAGAGGAGATCAGCAGATCAGAAAGAGAGGTATTTAAAGCTCTCTCTTACATGCTACTTTTGGCATTCCTGGCATCTGGTTTGACGGTTTTGCATTTTTTTCTGCCTGAGTTGGGGAAATCTGTTACTGACTTTTACTTTTAAAAACACTCAAGAAATCTGTTCGAGGAAGCTTTTGGTTGTTCATTTTTATAAGACTTGTTAATCTCAGCATTTCTGTCTTTAAATGTAAACCACCAATCCTGAGTAGCATGGCTAACGAAGCTCTCAAGAAATATTACATTAGACACAGTTTATGGTCTGTCTGGATAAGGGCTGAATGATTTGTAAAAATGATCTAATTGTGATTATTTTTTCCTTTTTTGCGAGGAAAATTGCAATTGTGCGATTATTTTTATGTTCCCCATCTTGTGTGTTGTTAAACAATCACTTTTTTGGAAATGAACATTAACACTAATCACAACAACCCATGAATTTTATTTCTACTTATGAATGCTTTTGTCCGTATTAGTCACTTTTCACCCTTTTTTGCCACTTTTGGACCATTTTTTGCTACATTCTGACAAGTAAACAAATTTTCCCCTATTTCGTTTTTGCCAATTTTTCATGCTGACAATTTTTCCCACCTTAAACTTATTTTATTGCTACTTCTTTCTGTTTTTGCCACTTTTAACCACTGGGATTATTGCTCTTGTAATGGTAGTTTAATTCTTTGGTTGAGCAAGGTTGAGTAACACTGGTGTAAAACATAAAACATGTACTGCAAAAAAACAATCTCTGGTAATCTGACACATTTCAGGCTAAAGAAATATTGCACTGTCTGTGATTAGAATATTGAAGCAGATTACATTGTGCTTCGATTTAATTTGGGATTAATTCTCCTGCCCTACTTTGGATTTATGCAACACAATAGCTCTGAGTTTATTTTTATTTACTGCTGAGAAAAAAAATTGGATGTCACTCTCAGAGAACAGTCTGATCAGCTGCAAAGAGAGAAGTAAAAGGCACAAAAATAAAAAAATATAATCACTTTTGCTGAGTGTTCAAACCCCTTTCCAGGTTTCACGATATGAGGAACTTTAACATTAACAGCATTACTTGTGAAAAATGTTTTAATCTGATTTTCCTCTTTCCCCCACAGGAAAAAGTCAAAGCTGTCTTTGACAATCTGATCCAGCTGGAGCATCTTAACATTGTTAAGTTTCACAAGTACTGGGCAGACGTCAAAGAGAACAGAGCGAGGGTAAGACATGCCGTCAAAGAACCCCCTGTTAAATTTTACGCTTGATATGAAGAGATAATGTTCTCATTGTATTTGTCTGCAGGTGATTTTCATCACTGAATACATGTCCTCAGGAAGTCTCAAACAGTTCTTGAAAAAGACAAAGAAAAACCACAAGACCATGAATGAAAAGGTATGAAATCTGCAGCCACAAGACAGTGAGATAAGATAAAATAAAGAATAAATATCACTGAAAAGTCAGCGGGAGTTTATGCAAATCCTGTTCAAAGTGTAACGTTTGAGTAATGTATTTGTTTTTCTCTCAGGCCTGGAAGCGCTGGTGCACACAGATACTTTCTGCTCTCAGGTAAGATGGAAACAAAGGTGATGAAATGTATGTTTTCCTTGAGTTTTGTTTTCTTGTTCACCCTCATTTACTTGCTTGCAGCTACCTGCACTCCTGTGAACCTCCGATTATCCATGGCAACCTGACCTGTGACACCATCTTCATCCAGCACAACGGCCTCATCAAGATCGGCTCAGGTAGAGATAAGTTAAAGCAGGAGAAATCTCATAGGGAGAGAACAGTGTTATGTATCCAGATCTTGGTTTTCTATTCCTTTTTTTTGCCATTAAAACTTGTCTTAGTTCTAATAAGACCCCCCTCCCTTTTTTTTTTTTTTTTTTTTTTTCAGTTGCCCCAGACACCATTAATAACCATGTGAAAACCTGTCGGGAAGAGCAGAAGAGCCTTCACTTCTTTGCTCCAGAGTATGGAGGTAAGAGGCTTGAATCTGTCTCTGTTAGCATCAAACTGTGCCCCAGTGTTTTTTTGTGATACTGATCTGCTTCTTTCTGCCTCCAGCTGTTGCCAATGTAACCACAGCCGTGGATATCTATTCCTTTGGAATGTGCGCCTTAGAGGTGAGAGGATGACATAATCTGTGCCCAAAATAATAATAAAAAAAGCTGTTTTGTCCATGAAAGATTTCTTTGATGGTTTTTATGTAATGGCTGAAAACTGTAACTCCTGCTTCAGTCTCGATAAGGGTGGTTCAGATGTTAGTGGTAAGATTTTTAAATCACCTGTCAGGCCTCATTTATCAAATGTGCTTCCTGTAACCAAAATTGCAAAACTTTATTCTCCTTGCTTAATGTTATGACACACAGTAGTTTTGTACTTAAGTCCACACTAATGGAGACCAAAAATTTTTCAGATTCAAGACCAAGGCCATTAAAATCAATTAAAAAAACTATGACAAAGATGAATAGTTTGAAGCTTTCCCTCTTTATTCCAGTTTTCTTTTGAATAAGTTAGACTAAAAAAGGTGCCTGCAAATCTTTCTTTCAAATCTTAGCAAATTTGTTTGACTTAATTCACACAAATAATATATTGTGTTTTTTTAAATGCCACTGATATGTCCAGAATTATTTTGGATATCTGAAGATACAGTTTTTATGCATCAGGTAAATGTTAAGTTGAAAAATAGCCGATCAGTCGTGGTCTCAACCGGTTTTACAGAAAATCTAGAGTCCGGCCAGTCTGAAACTGAGACAAGACAGAGTAAAAATGCTCCAGAGTCCGAAACAAGACCAAGATCTTTGAAATGTGGTCTTGTGATTGGTCTCAAGACCAATACCAGTTTTGAAAGTAACAACACCGTCACAAAGTGCGACTGTTGGTGCAGTCTGCAGGGTTTCAAGCAGAAAGGGTGGGTTGATTTTGCATATAACCTCCTAGACAAAACTCAGTGCAACAGAACTAGCTTTAACCTGCCCTAAAAAAGAACATTTTGCTACAAATGTGCTTTCAGAGTCAGCTGTGCTTACAAATGATGGACAGTCTTTTCTGCTTCTTTTGTGCTTGTAGAAAAAACGTTAAAATGTCAAAAGTCTTCTTCAATCAAGGAAATAAAGAACGTGACATGATGTGATCAACAGTGATGATCCACCTTTACAAAATGCTACATGTTACACGAGTCTCTTCAAATTTTACTCATCTTTCTCCAATCACATCCTCAGATGGCTGTTTTGGAAATCCAGAGTAATGGAGATTCGTCTTATGTGTCCCAAGAAGCCATAAACAGTGCCATTCAGTCCCTAGAGGATCCATTACAGCGGGTGAGGAAGGAAACATTAAAAACCTGAATGGCTCACTGGGAGATAAATCTACAGGTTGTAGTTTTTTTTTTTCTTATTTTGGATTATTTTGTTTTTCCAGGAGTTTATCCAGAAGTGTCTGGAGGTGGATCCCAGCAAGCGGCCCACAGCGAAGGAGCTGCTGTTTCACCAGGCCTTGTTCGAGGTGCCCTTACTGAAGCTGCTGGCTGCACACTGCATCGTCAGCCACCAGCGTGAGTGAAAACACACCCACACACACTCAGATGAACAGTCCTGAGTGGTTCTCTGAGCGTTGCTTTGCAGCCTAACATGAGTGGAAACCTTGCGTTATCTGATTGCTGTCGTCTTTTTTGGCCTGTAGATATGATTCCAGAAAATGCATTAGAAGAGATGACGAAGAACATGGACCCAAACTTGGTGATTGTTGAGGCCAAGGAGGGAGTTCAGATGAAGTAAGCCCAGCTGTTAAAGAAAAACATGAATCTGATGCACAAAGATAATGAGATGAAAATACCAGGGGGTGGAGGGAAATCTTGTGTTTCTGATTGGATGCTGCATGAATCCCCCAAACGTAACTGTTTCAGGGAAGGGAAAATGGAAGTTTTGAATTGAATTGAAGAATTGGCTTATGGGAAGATTTACTCTGTATAATACTTTTTATCTCTTGTTTCAGACTCTCTCAGTTTCCTGCTCTTGAGCTGGACAAGTTCTTGGAAGACGTAAGGTAAGAAAACAGGAAAAGTAGGAATATATGACCAGAATCTAACAGACGTTCATTTGTGATTGAAAGAGTCAGTGATAAACCCAGAAACCCCCACTTTTAAGACAAGACTCCAGGATCCTGAATGTTTGTTTGTGTTGTTTCAGGAACGGGATCTATCCTCTGACGGCGTTTGGGATACCATGTCCTCAACAGCCTCAGCAGGAGGCGGTGAAGTCTCCCATAGTGCCCCCGTCAGTGAAAACCCCGACTCCTGAACCTGCGGAGCTCGAGACCAGGAAGGTGAGAAACAACAATCCCATCATCTTCTAGTTGGATCAGTAACTTAGGATGTCAGATTGAAGCTTTAGACAGTGCAACAACACTAACATTCTGTTTGTTTTTTATGGTTTGTTGCTTCACAGGTTCTTCAGATGCAGTGTAACATTGAACCTGTGGACGAGGGCACCAAGCATCATGTGAGTTTCACTTCCTTTGTCTGTCTGATTAAAAAAAAAAACCATCCTGTGTCTGCCTCTGGTGTTGAAGCTCTCAAATCTTTGCTTCATGTTTTACACGACTTTTGATTGGCTTCTCTCTTTTGCATTTCAGCTGACCCTGCTGTTAAAACTTGAAGATAAACTGAACAGGCACTTAAGCTGTGATTTGTTACCAAGTGAGTATCTTTGTGTCTTAGAAGCAGCTGAGTCACTCAGATCTTATAATTTTGTGAAGCTTTGATGCATAAAACATTTGTTCCTGGTACATTGTATGTGCACACTGATTAAACAGGGGTTAGATTACTGTGTTTGCATTATCACTGGCAGAATGTGGTTGTTGTAAAGCGGAGAATCTTGATCTATTCATTTAACCTTTATTTAACCAGGTTAAAGCTTATTAGGATTTTAAAGCTCTTTGCAGAAACAACCTGGCCAAGAGGCAGCCGAGTTTTTTAGTAAACACAACTGTTCAAACATTCATATAATCAATAAAAGAGAAATAAGGGATTAGGAATATCAGCAAGATTATGGAAGTGGATCATCTGATTTGAAACAGTGACAAAGCCCAATGTGCTCCAGTTCCTCAGCTTTAAGAATCTTAACAAAGCTGTCAAACAGGATCAGGTCTGGCAATTTCAACGTAGCTTGAAGGGAGTTTCATGCAGAGGGAGCTGCAAATCGAAATACATTTATCCCAGTTCTGTGAGGACACGACGGACATTCAAAGTAAAAAAAACAACAACAACATGTGATTGTGGGCCGCATTGTCAAGGGTTCCTGATAACAAGAATTGACAGGACAGGCAGGATGGGACCAAAGTCAACCAATGATTAATCTTCTCACTAACAGAGATGATCATTCAGCTCTTTTGTTCAAAGTACAATGCTGAACCCCATTTTTGCATCCAGTGACAAACCTCAAAGCTCGATGATGAACAGTATCCGGTGAAGGTTAATGTGACTGGTGCATCCATGTTCAGTACATCACCATGATCAAGCAAGAAGGCTGCTACCTCATGATGTTTCCACAAGAGCAGGCTCTATTCCTCAAGTAAAAGCTTAATTTTACTCAAAGTTTGGAAACTAACTGGAAATGTGGCGCTTAAAGGTTAAACATTCATCAATCTGGAAACTGAGATATTTATAACATGAGACCTGCTAAATGGCTACATGGTGCAAGTTAAAACAGAGATTTTTTGACAGCGCAGAAGCCCTGGAGAACAGTATGACCTTCGTCTTATCAGTGTTTAAAATCAACTTCAGCCTTTGCAGACGCGCCTTAACAATATGCATGCATCTGACAGATTATTGCAAAGATCATTTATAAAGGTGGAGAACAAAACGGATCCATGTTAACCCTTTTGAAACCCTCATAAATATTGATATCCTGACGCACTGGCTTTAACCTGCTTGGATGATAATCTACCTGTATGTTTTCTGTTTAGATGAGAACGTGCAGGAGCTGGCTGTGGAGCTCGTTCAGCTGGGATTCATCAGTGAGGTATGAATCTCTTCAGTCGTCAAGTGTCCACGATAAGGAGACTTTCCTCACTGATCCCACTCGTTTTTCTTTCCCTTTTTTTTTCAGGGCGATCAGCCGCGACTTGCATCTGTTCTTGAAGAGGCCTTCTCAAAGTTCTACAGTCGGAACGGTTCTCTCAATCCGGTGACTGTTTCTTCGTAGCGGAGGACTCGCTCGGCCTTCTTTCAGCCCTCCTCGTCCTCCTAGGTCAGGACTAGCTTTTTGCTCCATCTCTGAGTTGCAAGGAAGCTTTGCGAGGACGGAGGAGGGAAGCCTTGGTCTTGCTGCAGGTCCTGCAGCCTGTTGTTGTATCTTCTGGTGGGGTGAAGCTACCACTAAGTGGTTGTTGCTTTCAATCATTTTTTTTTTCTCTCTCCCACCCAATACAGCCATTTGCTTCTCTTGTGAAAGAGGAAATCCTAGTTGCAACTTAAAGGAATTTACAAATGTTTTCACTTTTTTGGCTTACTTCTTTCACAAACTGATGGAGGTGAGCCAAACGAAAATGGAAAACAGCAGTTTATTTTCCTTAAGTCAGTATTAAAACTGTATTTTAAACATTTTTACTTAAACTGTTAAATAGTTGTCTGTACAAAAAAGTCCCTGTCCCGGCATACTGAAGTGTATGTGTTACGGTGTTGTAAGGTTCAGTCTGGTTGTCTTCCTTTCAAACTCTCTTGAACAGCGAGTGAGGTTCAACCTTGAGACTCAGATTCCTCGTGTGAACAGACGTAATGTCACTTTTACTCAAAACTCTGTAACTATACAACATGCAGCTGCAACACAATCTGAAAAGCTACGGCTTAAATATATAAAAAAAGTCAATCTATTTATTTGTGTATCTTTTCTTGAGTGTGTACTGTACTTCACTTCCAGCACTAAGGCCGTGGGTTGTTTGAATGTATGCTTTAGTTGCGCTCTTTAAATCAAGCTGTTGTTTTCTATTAAAAAAAAAGGGGGTGTCAGCACTCAATCGCGGTCCAACTACTTCTAAAGCTTCTGTTTTAAAAGTAGCCCAATGCAGCACTTATTAAAAAGGCTAGGTCAGTCAAAATGTGTTTTTAGAGTTTCCAGTGTTTCCTCCTGGACTTGGTTTGGTAATGATCGAAATAAATGATGGAAACAGATTCAAGAAATTGATCATGTGCGTAGAAATTCTAAGTTTAAGCCTGTCATCATTTAGACATTGTGGTTTGCTTCATGGCTGAGGTATTTCGCGTGATGCCAGAGCTAAAACTAGACCTTCCATAGATATTCCGTTTCAGCTCTGGCCTCTTTTATGTGTTAACTGTTTGGGATCTCTTGCTAGTTTGCACTGCTGTACACTTTTATATGCTGTTTGGAAAGTCCTGTGGCCTCTGGCTCCTCCACAAAACGGAGGAGCTAAAAATGAATTGGATATGGCGTCATAAAAGTTTTTAGTCTGTGCTCCGGTCTCGTCTCCTCTCTATGCTGTGACTACCTTCTGACAAAGCGTGTAGATACTGTGAGATACAAGTGTGGGACTGCCTGGCATGCTTGTAACCATCTTGTACACTGTATGCTGGACACTGTGCTATGTTTCTGCTTACCCTCTTTTTTTCACTTCCTGAAATAAAAATTTACACTCTCACCTTTTTCGGTACAGCTTTTTTCTGTTTTCTCAAGGTTTTCTGTTTGGGAGTTGATATTCACCAGCACCTAAAACCACACAAAGCCTCAGTCTGAAATGAAACCCTGTATGAAAAAGGAGCTTACACTTACACACACACACAAAAAAAAAAATCTAAGCAAGTGTTGAGTCTTATATTTGGTGAAAATGTCTTTTTTCTTCTTGATATGAGCCATATTTACCAGACCTTAACAGAAAAATGTTCTGTTTCTAATAATTTTAAGACAAAATTGATGTCTGTATTGCTTGTTGGAAGAAAAAAAAAATCCGCCAATGGGGTAAGAAAAGTTTCTTGTATTAAGAAATTCCAGTTTCAAGAAACCTGATGAGCAATTTTGTCTTATCCTGTTGGCAGATTTTTTGTGACTCATTACAAGCAATTCAGACATTTTTGTTTTTTAGTATCTTGAACTAAACCTGTTTCTGGACTGGTCAGTTGAATGTGACTCAGATCAAGACTATAATAAAAATTCGGGCAATAAAAATAAGACACAAACTATTATTTTCATTTTTTGCAGCAATAAAATTAGGTTTCTTAAAACAGTTCCTGACGTCCAGCCCAGGACGTACAAGGGTTAAAAGTATTCCACGTTTTTAACAAAAAAAATAAGACAAGATTCAGTCGTTTAAATTATTTATACAAAAAAACCCATCAGGAGCATAATCACACCTTCAGAGCATCACTGTTTGAATCATTTGTTCCAAAATTTTAAGAAACTGTAGCCCTTGTACAAGTATATTCATATACATAATTAAAGTCACAATGTGTGCTCGAATTACAGTTGAATAAAACACATTTCATGCTGACAAACACATCGCCGTACAAAATTACAGCAGTATAATAAAAGTACAGCAAGACTAAAAAATATTTTTGATATAAAACACCCTAGAAACACACTACATAAAAATCTACCAAAAATGGCAACATCCAGTTCATGTGTGTTTTTCAGCTGCATGGACGTTTAAAATTCTGTACAACGTGAGAAAAGAAAACTACAAAAACAGTACATAGCACTTCAATTCAAACACATTACTCTTACATTAAAATCGTGTTTTACTTTCCAGTTTGAAAGTCATGTATATAGGCACAGTAATTAAATTTACGAGCCATCGTTCCTCGTTATTATTCACAATCCTCTTTGACTCATAGACAAAGTCAAATTCTGGCCGAAAAAACAGGAAACACTTTCTCTGTTTCCCAGTAGAGCTGCCAAACATCAAAATTCTGTCAGATAAAACATTGACTCTAACAACTGTGATTTCTTTTTCCTGGTTACCCAAATGATCAAATCCCTTTTGAGCTTTAACATCGATACGACCTCAAAAAACTTCTGGACTGCAGTCAAGAGGCTTCATACACAAAAGACGCCAATAAAATCTTGTTCTCATACCAATGTTTTAAAGATAAGTATTCATTTAGGGAACAAATAGCTCAGTTCAGACTTTCTTCGTCTGCTATTTACAGGCACACAGGAGCATCTGGATGCATACATTCCATACAATTTCAGAATATTTTTTTCATTTTACTATCTTAATTCTTTGAGGAAAAACATGATACAGTTTCAACCTGAAATGTTTCCAATCCAATAATGTTTTATTTTGCAAAGTGTGAGGGAAACTATTTTGCTAGCAAGGATTCTTGGAAAGGATCTCCTTATCCTATATGCACACTGCAAAAACTGAAATCAAAGCAAGTCATTATGTCTTATTTTGAGTAAAATTTGTCTGACTGTTCTTGATATGAGCTTCACTCAACTGATAAGTCCAGGAAAATGTCTTATTTCAAGTTATTTAAAGACAAAAATGAGGTCTGAATTGCTTGTAACAAGTCAAAAAAAATCTGCCAATGAGATAAGAAAAAAGTTTCTTGTATTAACACATCTTTCTAATTTCAAGAGACTTCACTGCAAATTTTTCTTATTCCATTGGCAGATTTTTTTTGACTTGTTACAAGCAATTCAGACCTAACTTTTGTCTTTAAAAAACTTTAAATAAGACATTTTAATGACATGGTCTGGTAAATGTGGCTCAAATCAAGAAAAATAAGACGATTTTTACGACAAATAAGACCTAATGACTTGCTTAGATTTCAGTTTTTTGCAGTGCACAGCCTGGAAAAAAAAAAAAAAAGTTGCCTCCTGGATTTAAGAAAGCAAATTTGTACAAACCTCCTGTTGGATAATTACTGTATGGATGATTATCTTTCATCTGGTTACAAGTTATTAAACCCCAGCTGATGTATTGAGTAACTTCTAATTTCCTAAACAACCATGGAGAAAGACACTTTCTGTGGCCGTGGAAAAGATGTTAGTCTGTTTGAGAAGGGTCAAATCATTTCCATGCATCAGGCAGAGAAAACATCAAAGGAGATTGCAGAAACTACTAAAATTGGGTTAAGAGCTGTCCAACAAATTATTAAGAGCTGGAAGGATGGTGGAAGGAAGAAAATCCTCAATGATCATGAGCAGAGATCACTTAAATGTTTGGCCACATCAGATCAAAATAACAACCGTAGAACTTGGGAGTTTGTTTAGTAGTGAAACTAAGAGCATTTCCACACGCACAATGTAAAGAGAACTCAAAGGGATTAGGACTGAACAGCTGTGTAGCCTCAAGAAAACAATACTTCAGTAAAGCTAACCCGATTTTTTCTTCCCCTAATGGCAGAGGCATATTCCAAGATGACGATGCCAGGATTCATGGGGCTCAAATTGTGAAAGAGTGGTTCAGGGAGCATGAGACATCTTTTTCACGCATGGATTGGCCTCCACAGAGTCCAGACCTTAACCCCATTGTGAATCTTTTGGTTGTACTGGAGAAGACTTTGCGTAGTGGTCAGACTCTACCATCATCAATGCAAGATCTTGGAGAAAAATTAATGCAACACTGGATGGAAATAAATCTTTTGCTTTTGCATTTTGCGTGTGACGTTTTTTTGGTGGCAACTTTTTTTTTTTTTTTTTTGGCCAGGCAGCATATTAATAGCTCCAAAGATGTTTAACGTACTCTTAGTCGTATATTAAGGTTTTTATGTGTCAGTGTAACTTGTTAGTGGCTCAGTCATTTAGATTATCTTAAAGGTTAAATATATCAGCAGATATCAAACTGTATCATGAGCAAAGAGCAGATTCATGTAAACTGATCTGCTTTTAAGGATGTTGCTCACTAAAAGAAAAAGGATGATTTCATGATTCTGTCGCTGTTGAAATGTCTGCACCGTTCAGAGGACTACATCTGAGACAAATCTACATGGTCTGATTTCAAAGGATGTTGTGCTTTTCTCGGTTGCATTTCCTCTAGATGCTGTAAGGATCAGTGTATATCATATAAAAGAAAAAAAAAAAGAAAAACGTGCCTGCTGCAGCTCTGCATATCAGTTTTCTTGATGTGGCAGGAATCAGCGAATATAAATGTCAAGTTAGCACCATCAGGGCAGCAAAAGGCATTTCAGTCGTTGAGGCTCTGGATCGTGGCTGGAAGAAAATGATCATTGCGTCAATTAGAAGATGCCTCTCTAAATGTCATCTGTGATATCCTACCCTCCCTTTTCCCTCTCGTGTTTTGTGATCCTGAAGAGGTCTGAATGAAAAGACAGTCTTTTAACTATTTCTTCAGACACTGGTACATCAGCGCTCGTGGATTCAGCACATAGCGCTCAGAGTTGAGTAACTTGGTGAGATATTGTGGGACAGGAGGCCGAGGAGCCATGTAGGACACGCCGGGACTGACAGCCATCACCTCTGCAATCTTCTGCTTCATCTCCTTTATCTCCCGGTCCTGCTTCATCACTTTATCTGCAGGACAAAGAAAGGTAACATTTGAGGGGATAGACTCTGCAGGAAGTAGAGAACAAAAAAAAAAGAATACAAAGCGCCACAGTAGAAAATAAAACACAAAAATAAGTAATAGGAAACCTGCTCTGACAGGGGTTGTTGCTGATTGAGCAAACATTATTGATGTTGTGTTTCCTTTGTTTTTTAATTACTTTTCTGTTTTTGTTTTCTGTTGATGTGTTTAGCTCTTGAGGATCGTCTTATGTCACACAGAGAGGCAGAGTGACTTGGTACGACCATCACGCCTCGAACAATCACATAAAAGGCGACACTTTGAAACCTGGCTGGTATTTCAAATAGAGAGAACAAAGAATTTCCCCTAAACGTCCCAAAAACTTGTTCTACAGACCTCTGATATTTATAAGAAAGTGCTGCAGTGGGTTACTGGCATTATTCTGATGCACCAACCTGTCAAGACATTGCGCATGAAAGATAACAGATAACTCTCAGGCAGAAAATGCTGAAGTGAAAACGCACTTTTACAGATGAAGTGCACATACACGGCTGTCTAATCTAAATTTAACTTTAGCTAAGATTTTGAGTCATTATTTACAGTTTTGCAGAGGAGGAATAAATAGTTTCTTGTTTTTATTTGAAGCATGTGGTGAGGCATTATTGTGAAGGCCAATTGTGCCTTTTAAAAAAGTGAAAATGAAAACTTGGCTTTGTTAAGATTTTTAGTGAAATATAATAACATTTTGAGATAAAAAGTCAAAATTATGAGGGAAAAAAAAAAGTTTGACTTCTTTTTTCAGAATTCCACCTTTATATGGGAAAACCCCCCACAAAGCAAGCCTCTAATCTTATATGTTTAACTGGTGGAAACGGGCATCTGTACATCAATTATGTTCTCAAAAGAAGCATAATTACATTACAGAAAAACATAGAAAATTTCTTTTCAAACAGGAAATGTTTGTTTTAAATAAATGTTAAGGTTATGAAACTTCTTTGCTGTCTTAAAGTATCTTTGGGTGTTTCTGCGGTATCTCCGAGAGGCCGGGTAAGGGTTTCCCTCTTTTTGGGTGTTTAGAATATGGTCACCCTGATTTAAAATAACACAAAGTTAATGTCAAACTTTGTCTGACTCAAAAAGCCCCTTCATAGCTGACACTTCTCTCAGATATATAACGTCACTCGGCTGCAGTGATAATGCCTCCCAGCCACATGGTGGTGCTGTAGGACCATAAAACCAACAAGAAATGCTTCACTTGTTTCTTGGATCATCATCTACGTTCCACTTAGTGCCAATGCCTGAGATTTCCTCTGAGCTGACTTCACCAGGGTGTCAAAAGCAAAAAGAAGTAGGATATGTTACTTGAAAATAAAAAGTGTCAAAAGGAAGGAAAAAGTGGGAACCTTGAGCAATTTCCAGCTGTCTGCGAGCGTCTCCCAGAGCAGAGAAGAGGTCAAGCTTGATCCGAGTCTCAGCGCTCAGGTTGTACTCCAGATGCTGAGCTTTCTCCTGCATGGCTGACAAAGTGGACAGCAGCATTTCTGTCTCTTTTTCCACACAGCGGTACTTCCCCAAAGCCTGAGCCCGAATGAAAAGAGAGAAATATGAATCAAAAGTCTGGGACGAGTGCGAGATTTGCAAAAAAAAAAACTTTGACTTCCCCAAGTGTGTTGACTTTCTTTTTCAAATTTTCATCATACTTTTCTGGCGGTGTAATCATGCATGTTGGTTCACACATTTGGGGAACAAATGCACAACACAGAAAACAACTTCCACATATAGATGATGAATTAACCAGCCATTCAAAAAACAATGACAGCCTTGAATTATGGCAAAAATACTCCAAGTGGTGATTCTTTCTGCGTTATAAGGACACTTCAAGCGATCTTTTATCAAGGCAGTGCAATGTTTTCATAAAAGACCCAGCATCTGTTTCAGCATGCTTCATGGGGAATAAACCATCAAGATGTAAACAAAACTCACACAGTGCAACAATGTACAGACCTAATGCCACAACAACAACAACACAAAGGACAGCACCTAACTGCAAACTGATGTAGTGAAAGTGCAAAAATTTAAATGTCTTAACGAAACAAAGAAAAACCACTCTTTTTCTACAAACAATCAAAAACATACAATCAAATAAATAAATAAATAAAAAGCTGCATGACCAAACTGAAAATGATCAGGTATTGAACCACTGGAGACTGACAGACAACGTAAACTCACAAGTTCATTCTCAAATAGTGTAAAAATTGATACCTCAACATCACTCTCTAGATCTACCACACGACTCTCTTTGACTTGAAACTCCAGCTGTAGTTGTTTGTACTCTGTCTCTAGATCTTTTACCCTTTTCCTTAACATTTGGGTTTCACAGAGTTCCTGCCTGGTGTAGGAGACGGAGAAAATCACAGTTTTGAGAGTTAAGAAGAAAAAAGGAGGGAGGGCTTCATTGGAAGAACAAAATATGACATTTCAACTTGTTTGGACAATTTTAAGAATCACATTTCTGACTTAGAAATAATTTATTATGTAAGACAAAGAGAAAAAGTTACATATCCTCATAAAGTTTCATCAGATTGGATAAAAAAAATTGAAACACTGGTTGTATTTCAATTTCTTGATAAGACTTTCATGAAAGTAATATGTTTTTATTCTCAAACAAAAAAATGAATCTAAAAATGTTTGTTTTACAGGATGTTATGTCAACAATTAGCCCTGAGCCTGATACGTTGTCTTTCAAGATGCATGCGACTCCTGTGAAACCACAAAAGGAGTTTCTTCTTCTCTTTGGTTTGTGTGTAAATCTAAAAATAACTTGCAGCTCATTTTGTACTAGTGGCAGAAGAAACTATTGGCGAGCTGCAGAGTTTCTCTGAAAAGTTTCCTTGTCATGATCGGAGTCAGGCTATTAAACTGAGCAAAGTTTATGTCATCCTGGCCTATTTATGATCACACTGAATATAAAGATAAAGCTGCATTTTTCACTGTAAAGTGGCTGTGAGGAGAATCTGTATTAAGTGGATTGCTACAACTCCATTGGCCAAAAGAGTTGCACAAACTGTTGTGATGTAATTGTTTTGAAAGTGAAAGTAAAAGTGAAGGGAGAGCTGATCTTCTTGTTAACACTACTTTTGTTCAAGACAACTTTTTACTAGATAAACGCAACAAGGTAATGTATTTATGAGCAGTGATGCAGTGCTGTTGTCTGAAACGTGACAGCAGAATTACTAAGTTTGTACCAAAGTATAGTTGTGGCGTGTTGGTACTGTGCAACGTTGGTGGATCCTGGTTATGTCCTTCCAGTGCTCATCTACCAACTCACCAAGCACAGTAAACGTAACCTGGCTCATCATTTTATTGATAGACTCTTAAGTTTGGACAGATCATTGCAGAACAACTGCTGCATCTGGGTTGGAGCAAACATTTTCACAAACAACTTAGCCCATGTTTAGCTGGTGTTTTAGCCTTTAGCGCGTGCTCTATCACTCTCTTGTTTAGCTGTCTCCTGCTCTTCAGTCCAGCTCTAGTGTCCAAAATTACTTCTAAATAAGTCACAGATATCATTTTCAGTAGAGAAAAAAGCAGATCTCTCTTCTCACTGCTAAACTTTGTCAGCCATAGTGGCGTTGTCATAGAGACTTCGATTTGCCATAAATCAATCCAGTTCAGTTGGACCTGAACAGGAAGCTAGGGATCAGCATCACAACCTATTTCAGCATTTATAATCTCATTTTAAGTGGTAGATTATGATTCGGCAAATATCTAGATACGAGACTTTTTCGAGAGCACTAAGAAAGTCCTTTTGAGCTCAGCTTAGACATACGCCTAATTCAAAGTATTTCTTTGATTTTTGCTCATATCATTACAGCATTTTATTCTACTCAGTATAAAACAAAAGTAGATTCAACCTTTCTTCCCAGTAAAAATTCATTTACAGGTTTGTTAGGTGTGATGTACCTGTTTGTCAGGCTCCGTGCCGTGCTGGCTGCTTCCTCTAGTTTCTGAGCCTGAAGCTCAGCCAACTGTTTCTCCAGAGAGAGTCTGGCCTCCGTCTCTGCTCGAGTCTTTTTCTCCAGCATTGCACTGCTTTGTTTGTCCCTCTGCTTGTTTTTAGTCAGGCACAAAATCCTGGTGGAAAAGAGTATAAAAGTTACCAAGAACCCTGTCGAAAATAAGTGGGTCAGCGCCATATTAAAGTTGTTTGAGAGTAATTTGAGAACATGTTTCTGATCTGTTTTATGTAGCCGTTAAAGCGCCTTGATTGAAAAACTAGAGCATGTCATATCAAAACTGTGCACTCATCTCAGAAGATAACAAGCTTCAGGCTGGATTTGAAATGGTTGATGTCTTGTTGGTTAAAATGTGATTCATCTGGATGAATTCTTCCTGCAGGGATTTTGATATCACATGCTTTTTTGATTGTTTAAAATTAGTAATTTGGTGTAGGTGTAAAACACAGCAAAATATGTCATGATGTTTTGAAAATTAAAGACTAACTGCTGAAAAATTCACAAATTTCAGCTTCTAAAATATGGATTTTTCTGGTTATCACAATGATTTATTGCAAATTTATTGGGTTGTAGCTTGCTGGCTTGGACAAAAATGAAATTGAAAAATTGTCCTTTTGATAACTTTTTTTGACAATTTATTAACTCTAATATCTATATTTTTGATGAAGTAACTCAATAACATAATCATAAAGTGAAAAATGCAAATAAAATTGACCGGCAAAATAATAGACAAGGTATGTTTGGATGTGCAAAAAATCATCAAGATTTTAAATGTACTGAATTTTTTGAAACAACACACTCAGCAGTCAAAATAAAGCTCTCAGAGCCACTTGGTTTGTTCAAATGCATTATAGTAGCCCCTAACTAAAATAAACTGTTCATCAAATGTTACCTATCTGGTGAAATGTGCACACAGGCCCACGGGAGGAGCCAGAGACTGTTTTAAGCACTGAATGTTGCCAAAGACTCACTTGCTCTGCAGCAGGATGTTGGACTGTCGGAGCAGAGAAACCTCTGGTCTCAGGCTCCTCTCACTATTCGTCAGGTTGCAGATGTGACTCCTCAGCTCCTGCTCACTTTGCCTGCTCGTCTGCAGCTCCCCCTTCAGGCGCCTCAGTTCCTGATCCAGCCTGTGAAACAAGACGTGAAAGCTTACAAAGGAAGAAGGCAGTGTTTTAGCTCCGATGTTGGCTCTGTTGAATTAAAAGTGGCGTACTTGGTGATCTGTTCAGAGTGGTGGTTCTGAGCTGCTGTTGTGTTCTTCTCCACGTCCCTGTTGGGGCTGATGGTTTTAGAACTGGTTCTGTGTTTCTTCTCCGTCCTCCCCGCAGGAGGTGAAGGAGTGTTTGTGCTGTCTCTACGGGCTTTTGGTGAGGAGTTTTTAGCAGTTGCACGTGTGGCTTTGCTTCCTTGCTCTTCTTGAGGTAGATTTTCAGAGGTTGTGGAGGTCTCTGGTCCTCCTGCCCCGCTGTGGTGCAGATCTCTGGACTCACTGGCTTTGATTGAAGTTGGCCGCCGGTTCGAATCAGCTGACTTCCCGTCCTGTGTTCCTTTTTCTGTTGCTCTCTCCTCACTGCGGATCTGGAGGCAGTCCACAGTGTGTCCTTCTTCATGGGACACAACAGCACCATTCTGACACTGATACTGTGTCGACTCAAGCTTCGTTTTCCATTTGGAGCCTGCAAGTGCAGCGAAGAACAGAGAGTCTCAGCTGCAGTCTGCTATGATCTATTTCTGCTCTCCTTGATGTGAAGAGCAAGTTGATTGCATTTCCGTATTGCAAAGATTCATTGCAGCAAAAATAGTTCTGTCAGCTGCACTGTTAAATGTAGCTTGTTGAAGTAAAGGGATGCTTTAAAATTTTAGGTCAGAAAGCTTTTTTTTTTTTTGTTGCAAAACCAACACAGGTTATCTAGATTGATTACAATGTCTTGTGTCAACCATTGTCTCAGATTGGTTGATTTAGACTTGTAAGTTGACTTAACCTCTTCAGGTTCTTGTTTGAAACCGCAAAACTTTTTTCAACAGTCTTCATGTGCGGATTGATACTGAAATATCGATACCAGATCTTTGAGCTCTAAAATTGTTCCTCAAGTCAAAATATCAATATTTTTGATACTTCAGTCATTTAAGATGTTTATTATCAACAGGAACACAGGAAAGTGACTCAACTATTGAGATCTTGTCTAAAAGTGCAGATTAAATAAGCGCGAAATAGAACAGTATGCTAGAATAACAAATATGCAAAGTCGCATTTTACAGTCTGCATCTACATAAAAAGATGACCTCATCAGTTCAGATAAGAAAAACATAATGGTTAAAAAATATAAGAATGAACAGCACCTCATGTAAAAACATTAGTTACCACATTGACTCTGGTTGAGTTGTGGTTCTGTTATTGGTTGCATGCAAAAAACTGTTGACCAAATCTGCCAATATATGAGACTTTTTCAAGCCACAAAAAGTAAACTGGTCAGGTTTACTCAGAGAAAACATCTCACAAAAACACAGTTCCTTCTGCAGAATTCTTGGGCTGGCTCAAAGAATGACCCGCTACAACAGATCAGAAACATCCTGCAGAAAAAAGGGTGTGTGCACGCAAAGTGCAGGAGACTCACTGCTGCTGCCGTCTGTGCTGTTCTTGGGGTAAACCTGCGAGCCTGGAGGCAGCGAGTGCTGCAGGAGGTGCATGTGGAAGTCGTTCTCACTCTGCACGGCCTTCTGTATGCGCAGCTTAAAGATGTTGGTGAAATAGCAGGTGGCATAAAACCCAAGGTACACAACAGGATATCCAATGCTGAATGAGGAACACAAAGGAGGATAGACACTGTTACACAATAGAAAACATGACACATCTTGATCTACAGATTTCTGACACTTGTGATCTCTCTCTTTATGTGGATTAAAGCATGTTTTCTGTATTTATTTCATACTTCAAGTGTTAGATATCTCACTGTAAGCTGAAAAGAGTTCGACAGCAGATCAGTTCATCGAAACACTGGAAGCTGTTTAAACGGTGAATCATATGAAATCAACATACCAGTGTGCAGCAAAAAGATGAGAGAGGTTTGCATGAGAGGTTTTTAGGTCTTTGAGTCGAAGTGAAGCCTCAGTGTACACGAGGAGAATCCAAAGGGATGCTGTGGATATACAGATACCTTTTTCTGCACAAACATCAGAGAATAATAAAACGTGTTACAAAAACTCCTGCTGATTTCATGAAATCTTAAGAAACAAGCCTAATAATCTTGTCATATGTGCCACTAACGAACTCACCTGTGTGCCATATGTAGTTGAACAATACGTATGTACTTGCCACAAAGAAAAGCCAATGCAAAGGAACAAAAATTAGACAAAAAATGTCCAGAGTGAAGGCAGCACAAACAAAAACAACACATATAACCTGCAGACACAGAAAAAGAAAACATCATCATTGTCATCATCATCATCATCAGCTGATAATCTAAAATTAAATCTTAAAAATTAAATATTCGTGGTGCTCACAAGTCCATGGCAGTGGAACGTGGTGTAAACGCTGCTGAAGAAGAGCCAGCAAGGCCACAGGTACTCCAGTCTGAATTCAAGGATAAAATCTGCGAGCAGAACCAGCGTCCACATCATCATAAACTTCAGGACGGTGTAGGCACTGAAAGAAAAACAAAAACAAACAGAAATCAATACAATGATTACACTTAAAACACCAGCAGACATGGGTACAGTTTGGATATACAAGATACTAATTGATTCTAGTGAAGAAACTCAACTTAAGGCATTTATTAGGGAAAGACTACACAATTGTACTTAATGGTAAACCCTTTAATCAAGTAGCTAAAAAAAAACAAGTCTGTCATTTTAAGCAGAAGGGGTAAAGAACAATGACAGTCCCGCCGCTCCATTTGTTTTATTACCGATCACAAGACAAGCAGGGGCTGTGGTTTGCTCCTTTGTTCTGTTCAACCATAGGCTGCTATCACATCAGCCCCTCTTTGTTTGGTAACCATGGCAATGTTTCATCTGGAGGAGAGGGGGAGCGCCGCAGCATCCTCCTGCACATGGTCCAAATTCCTGTTTTAAATTTAACTACACAAAATATATGTACGCTTCAGGAAACCATGCAAGTTTATCTTGCAAATTTGGCTTACAAGTTAGGAAAAAATAGAAATAAAATTGAAGAAAAATGAAAAATCCCCCCTTGGAACATGCAGGGAGACGTGGAACGCAAAAGCTTTATTGTGTTTTTTTTTTTTTTTTTCGAAATGATTTTTAAATCCTTTATTTTCAATCCTTTTATTTTGTTTGTTTACCTAAATGCTAAATACTGAGAAACAAGACCTGCATGTTTGGATGTGTGACAATTTTAAGACAGTATGAAAAAGGAGACTGTTTGTTTTTTCAACCTAAAGTGAATTATGGTGATTTAATCTTCTGTCCCATGTGAAAGCCATCAAGTAGAGCACTTTATTCTTATTTTTTCCCCATCCCCTGCTGTCTAGAGGCTGAAAAATGTGTCCATTGTGTACATAAATTAGTTGTGCTCCTTAAGCTTAAATGGGAAAATACTGCAGTTTTTTTCAACATAAGAAGAATAATGTACTAAGTGGCATTATAGGCCTGTTGTTTGAGAAGAGTACAAAGAGGGTGTAAAAACAGATGATTCAGTCTGAGGGTTATCAGGCCGATGTTAAGTTGTACATTTTCAGATTCTTGTCTGTAAACAATGTCAATTTATAGACTGGAGACAATGTTTCTGAGCTTCTCCGTCTCCTGAATGAGCTGTAATGAGGCCTTTTAATGCGCCACATTGTTGTATCTGAAACGCTTCAACATGAATGAGGTGATGGGACAAGAAGCACACAGGTGAGAGGGATGACGACGGCTACATTTCACACAAAGACGAGCACCACAACAAAAGCAGCCTCCGCCAGGCTGTCTACACGGTTCACGGCGGCGTTAGCTACCTTTCAGACAGCCTCTCCGTTATTTTCATTTTTTTCATTTTCCGTAGCCTGTTCGCGTCCACATAACGTTTCTTCATCTTATGGCTTCTTTTCCCTCCGTGCTGATTTTTTTTTACACTGCAGTGGCAGTGTCAGGAGGAAAAAAAACGACAAGTTGATGAGGGACGATGCCTCCTGGTGTAGAAGAGGATTTTCACTTCAACCTGCGATGATGTCTGGGAACAAATATAGGCTGCCGCGCTCTGCGCATGCTCACATGATGTTGTAACGACGAGCGCTCATCGCAGGAGGGGGGCAGACCCTCACTGTACCCGCTGTACATGTTGTTCTGGGGACACCAAACCCCTAAAACAAGAAATGTCCACTTTTTTGGTCGCAAAATTATGTCCAGGGAGTATTTTAAAAAATCCTCAGAAAATGCGGGTTTTTTCTCAGCTTGTTCTACAGATCTGTTTGTTCAAGCATGTGGTTAGACAAAATTATGGAAACCCTTTCCCGCCAGTTAAAGGGGGTAAAAACACAAAATTGGCTTTAGAATTTTAAGATTGAAAGTCAAAAATTTTAGATAAGCCAAAATGATACAATTATTGTAAAAATTTTGAAATAAAAAATAAAAATAATAAATAAGAAGAAGAATGGCAATTTCGGGATTAAAACTCAAAACTGTGAGATAAAAAAAGACACTTTGGGATAAATCAAAATTGTAAGATAAAAAGCCAAAATTTTGAGATCGAAATTCAAAATTTTGGGAAAGAAGTCAAGATGTGGGGAAAAAAAGTGAAAACTTTTCCATCTCACAAATTTGATTATTGGTCCAAAAAATATTAATGATAATTACAAAGAAAATAACCCTAAAGAAGCCAGTTTTTCAATTTTTATATTTTGAACTGGTGGACATGAGCTTTGATGCATTATATATTTCTATATTATAGAAGAGAGGTTTGGTAAGACTCCTATAGATCGATTAACAGAAAGATAGAGAGATAAATGGGAGGATAGATTGATGAATTTCATTAAATTGTCAAATTGTGTAACTACAAAATATGACAATTAGTAAATAATTCACCTTCCGAGAAGTTATGCAAGTGCACTGATGAAATAAGTTATTTGTTATGAAATATTTCAAAGTATATTTAATTTTTTTAAATTATTTCTTAACTTGATAATACAGGTTTTTCATAGTGCTGAACTGGACATCAATGTTTTCTCTCTCTTTTAGGGTCAGTTGGTTTAAAATCAATCAATCAATTACAATTAAGCAACAAAACTGGTATCAAGGGACTTTTAGCTTTAAAAAAGAAAATAAAGAAAAAGGTATACAAAAATCACTCTCCAGAAAGATTTAAAAAAAAAAAAGTTTTCTGGAGACTGAATATGAAAAAGAAGAGTGGAGTTGTTTTCAGAGCTGATCTGACAAACTAATCTGAGATTTAGAGTCATTAGAGGCTGACTTATTTACTCAGGTGTGCTGCTTTACCAAGTTCAAGTTTAGTTTTGAGTGCAGTTTTCACATGTATTATTCCAGGAACTGATAACCAGTTCAGTGACACTATGATGGGCTGATGCGTAAAGTGCACTTCATCTTTGATAGATATCTGGCGGCAGAACAATATGAATGCATTCACCTACTGTGTGTTAAATAGGGAATAATTATTACGTCCGGCACTAGAATCTGTAAATAGTACAGTTTGCTCACTCTGTGTTTTGTACTGAAGTACAAACATTACATTTGGCTGACATTAAATAGAAATGAAAAATAAAGAAAGTGTTTGAGAAGTGTTTCTATTGTGTGAAAAGAATATAAATTGCATGATAAATTAAAATCTATATATGCATCTTTCTATTAGTTTGAAATATATTTGGTCTTCTAATTTTGTTAATTGCATCCTGGGTATTGTACAGGACTCATTTTTGTTTGTGTTTTTATGAAGAAAAAAAAAAAGACTTTACATCCTGAGAGTGATAAAAAGCAAACAGCAGAGTGTGTCTGCAGTAATGATCCTTTAGCTTAACTGGCAGCATTGAGTAGTAGGTCCAGGGGAGTTTCACAGCCTGCATGTGGAAATTGTTTTGAATTCTGATTGATCTGGCTGGTTTTAGAACGTTTTCCATCTAAAAAAGGGAAAAGCACAGCAGAAAATGAGGAAAACAAAGCTGAACTAGTAAAAATTAGACAGTGTTTACACACGCACTAGAATCATGAGGTGTATCCACAAACATAACCTACTTTGTGTATTTAAAAAGCACTTATCACACACTAAATAGAATGTCATTACTCAAGTTGGATAATTATGTATTTAGTAAGTTGTGCAAACAGTTTGAAGAATAATAAAGGTGATTTAATGTTATGTGAACAGGTAAGCACATCTTAATCTGTTTAGTATGTTGCACTGAGTTTACAATGAAACAGCTTCACAGCAGATGATGATACATGGTACATATTACAAAAAAAGAACTAGTAGGTGCAATTATCCTTTCCGGATGTGCATTTCTGTATCCAAGTAAGAGCATAAGCAATAAATATGATGGAACTGACACACTGGTTGTCTATTTTTTTTTCAACAAGGTCCAGCAACAACACATTTTCCCTAATTTTAGTCTATCATCACGTTAACAGATACTTAGCCAGTCGATCAGTGGTGAGCAAGTCAGTTTAAGTTAGCTGATAACATATCTCAACATAGATGCAACAACAGAGGCTTGGACCCAAATATATTATTTTTTCATGTCTTTAGTCTGTGGAGAGCAGGTAACAGATAAACATCCTTGTGTTGAAAGGTGAGCTAATCTTAAAAAGTAGTCTCACCTGTATGTCTTCTATTTTAGTCCAGGTGCGATTTGATGTGACTCAGGCCTTTAAAACTGGATTCTGGACTTCATTTTGATAGGAGCAATTGCTCAAGGTCGACTGTCACTGAAGTATGGCCCTGCTTACTTTTTTTTTTTTTTCTTAGCACAGCTTTGGAGAAGTCAGACAGCTTTGCACAAAAACTTCCTCAAGTCCTGCAAGGTGCATCTGGTAAGTAAGAGCTTATAAGACGCCATGAACATTGTCACATCCAACAACTTTGTACATTCCTTCTAGTTGGGGTGTGACAGCTATCAGCTGCAGATAGAGAAGAAGCTGGTCATTGTTTTTTTAGCTTTTGGGTGGGGGCTGGGGGGGTGGAGGGTCACGGTCTCTCAGGTGTGTGGCTTCAAACAGTGCATGACGTCATTCAGCGCTCCCATGAGATCTGTCGTGTTACAGCCATGTATCCTCGTCATGTAGTCTGTGATGGCTGCAAGCCCAGTCACACACACCCGACTGAGTCAACACTGAATTTTACAATCAAATGTGTGCTTTGCTACCTTGATGGCACCGCAAAGGTCAGCCCTGCAAGATCTAAGGCTCCTGTTCAGGCTTTGGGCTGAGATACAGGAATGATTTAAATTATCTGCTCAACTTAACTTTTGACAATCAACGACCTGTATACGCTTCATTGAGAGTGGATAAAAATGTAGTTGAGTGAAAATCAAAGTGAGTTTGTCTGTTCCCAAGAATCCTTAGAACTGATCTGCACATCACTATTCTATTGGTTTTTGAACACAAAATTAATTTTTTGACCCAACAAAATTTTACATTTAGGTTGAAACAACAAGCTACATTTTACAGTGTAGGCATTAGTGATACGTTGCATGTTTTATGTATAACACATTGAAAATCAGTTCAATTTATTTGACCATGTTTTGAGGGTAAACTGTGTAGGGAAAAATCAGTTACTTTTACAAGTAGTTTATCACCACTAGTGGATACACTCTGTGCAAGAGAAGATGCAAACAGAGAATGAATTAAAGAACAAAAATTGAACGATCTCTAATCATACTACGATGCAACCTCCTGCTGAAAAAAAAGCCCTTTTTTAAATTTCAGTGGTAGATAGCATTTGTTCCTGATTATAGGCAGAAAATTTCTGTTGTCAGAAGACTGACTTCCCTGAATATTTAATTCATGGATGTGCACACATTGCGATCTCGCGGGATTTCAGTTTATAATGGATGCCAAAGCGTAAGGAAGAGAGAGCACACTTTCCCTCTCTTTCATGCAAATACATGAAAAGTCAAGGCAGGAAGAGCAGCAGCGAAGATCATCCCGGGTACAGAACAGTGAAAGTTGAGAGTAAAAAATAAAGTTGTTTGACTGTCTCTGATGGTCATGTGACTAAAAGACAAAAGACTAAAAAAAGAAATGGAAACAAAAAAATGTTAAAACATGAAACACTGAGAAAAAAATTGCACGGGCCTAAAACAAAACAAAGTTACTGACAGTTAAAATAGGTTGAATAAATAAATCCACATCAAAGGTGTGTACTTTATACGGTTTGTTTGAGTTAAGCTTTCTTTTTTCGTTTGCTCTTTGCCGTCACACACATCCTTGAAAAAAAAAGCTCTCTGGTGTTTTCAAAATGCTCTGCGTAGCACAGATCATAAAGCCTTTAAGACTTTAAGCTCAAAAACACACACAAGTTGGCCACAGTGGGTTCTTTCAGAGAATTTTGATCTCCAGGATATCTTTTAGACACACAGACTCAGCACATTTTTGTCTCAAAGAAAAGCATGAAGATAGGCAACAAAGGCATGAGAAAATTGATATATAACAATAATAATTAAAATGTATGGGTGCAGTATCTAAAAAAAAAGGGCTCACTTGAACATAACCTCATACCTTCTTACATGCATATCTGCACACATTTTAGTTTTTACTATATACAGATAATGTAACGTATACTTGTGGTAGGGTTTTTGGCTAAATACCATTCTTTCATATTATGTTTTAATGTACTATACTGTGCTTTAAGTGAAATATTTATAATAGATTATTGTTTAACGTCACAAAGAAAAAAATGCACCATGTCAACTTAATTATGCTGTATTAGAAAGTAAAACTGACAAGGCATTAAAGTAGCAATTATATTTGACAAACAAAGGAAAAAAGTGACAGGGAAAGGATCCAAGTTCAGACAACAAAGGCAAGAACATTCACAGAGAGAACATCCAAATCAGTAGAGTAACATATCTACTTGGTACCAGAAACTGTGCAGGAGAGCAACAAGTAAATCACACGTGTAAAGTGTAAACACCTGCACATTTCCATACAGCAGAAGGGATCAAAAGAGGCGCTTTGTGAAATGCTTGATGATGTTTGGTCATCCTTTGTCAACAAGGGTGGCCTTTAGAAGTCCTTCTTTTTTTTCTTTTTTTCTTTTTGTTACTGTTTGGGTTGTTTTGTCACCTGTGCAGACTATATAAACCACATTGGTGGCACTCAGAAACTGACAGTCCTAGATTCAACCATGACTCAGTTCTGTTTGACCTTCCTCTTTGCTTTGAGCCTTTTTGCTGCTGTTCAGGTGCCCAGCACCTCAGCACTCTGGTTTGTAAGTGAAACTCAGAGTTTTGTGTTATATAATTGCCAGAGTAATTGGTGTGTGTATGACAAGTTATCTTTTTTTTTTTTAACTTTTAATTCTTTAAGTAAAATTTTATGTCTTATAACCATATAATTATTTCTTTCCTATCTCTTCAATCAAAACCTGATGAAGGGTGAGTGATTATTATTTTTACAATTCATGTTACCCTAAATGTTCAAGTTTCACAAAAATGTTAATAATACTTCTTTGTGTCTATGTCAACTTAGATCCTGGGGAAAATCTTTTGGGTGAGTGTCTTAAGTCAATGCTTTCATAAAATCTAGCAAATTCAACCATATATCACATTTCTATACATATTTTTTGGTCAAGAACTCACTGATGCTGACAAGGAGGAGATAGTGGGGAAGCACAATGAACTGAGGAGAAATGTGGACCCTCCTGCTAGTAACATGTTGAAAGTGGTAACGAGCTTTTTTGAATTTTCCCCTGAACAGGAATTCTCACTGAACATACATGTGCTTGTTTTGTTAATGGTAGCAACTTATGGTGCATTAAAGTCAACAACTTACAGTACAGATGGAACGATTTCTGGCACAATCTCGCAGTACCTGGGAATGTTTTGGTGTTTAAACCAAAGTGATCTCCATTTGTCCTCTGCCTTGCACAGGGTTGGAGTGACGAGGCTGCACTCAATGCTCAGAAATGGGCCAACACCTGCTCAATGAAGCACAGCGAGGCAATACAGAGAAAGATCCCTGGTAATTATACCATCATCTGCACATACAGTTCGCTGATTGATGATTAAGGCTGAAATAATGCTGCTCTTGATCATTTTATTGTTTTCAAAAAGGCAGTGATCAAACTCAAATGTTAAGAAACTCTTTACCTTGCTGAAACCTATAGCTTACAATTGTGGAGAAAATCTGTTCATGTCCACCCACAAGAGCACCTGGAGTGAAGCTATTCAGTCCTGGTACGACGAGGTGAGAGACTGGCAATATGGAGTGGGGCCCCTTCATGGAAAAGAAGTTGGACATTTTACACAGGTACATTTAACGTTTTTGAGCAACACTTGTTTGTACTGAAAGACTTGTGTTGAGCATACAAAAAAAATTAAAATCATAAACTCCACGAGGTTCAAGGGATTTTGTTTTTTATTCATTTGTGTCTTCACAGCTTGATTGGTACCGGTCCAACCTTGTTGGCTGCGCTATGGCCTACTGCCCCACTGAGACATTTAAATACTTCTTTGTTTGTCAGTACTGCCCACCGTAAGTGCAAGTATTTTATTCTCTCCTTGCTTAAAAGTCCAGCATGTTTGCTACAATGAAGGGATTCTTTGTCAGCTCAATTTTATGTATCCATAATCAATCACTGCTTTGTGATATTGAAAATTTTTGTATGTAATAGTTTTTTAATACATATTTTCCTTCTGATGTTGTGTTTTTGTCAGTCACTCTTGTTACGCGCAACTTAGCAAATATACACTTATGTTTTGCAGAATTGATTAATGCTGTGAGCTGCTATTTGCACATTTCCTCTTCAACCTCCATGAAATTCAATTTAACGAATCCCTCACAAACTTGAGACATGTTGTAGCTGTGTATGTTTATAGATCCATACATAAGTTCATTGAACTGAGCTCACCTTTGATTCACTGGTTAAAATTGCAGTGGAAACTACAATTTTGATCATCCCTACAAAAAAGGACCCTCCTGTGCTGACTGCCCCGACTCGTGTGAGGACAGACTGTGCAGTAAGTAGCGAATCTGCAATGTGAAAATGCATCTAATACCAAATGATATTAGCTCAAAAACAAAAACAAAAACTCCAAGATTGAAAGAAATTTGTGAAAAAATTAAGTTCTGTGAGAAGAGCACAAAGTTGCTTCAGGCATATCTTATGATTTGTGGCAGGGCCTCTAATCTGAGCAGAAACCTCTTGTGGTGTTACTTTTGGAATTTTGAACACATTAACTTTCTCTGTGCATCCGTCTCTTCCAGCCAACCCTTGTGAATCTTTGGACAAGTACCGTAACTGTCCTGACCTGGCACAGAAGTATGGCTGTGCCCACAAGATAGTGGCCTCCTGGTGTCCTGCCTCCTGCTTTTGCAGCGATAAAATCAAATAAAATCAGTCTTGGGCCAACTTTGTCTCTGACTTGCTGTAAAAGCCAGTTTCAATAAAAATGTACATGTGAGCTCCAGTCCCTCAGGGGGAATACTTTATAACTCACACATACACACATATAATAAATCACTGGTTTCAAATGAATTTTGGCCCAGTATGGCAATATTTTCTGTCCTTCTCATTGGTGTTTGTGCTTTTCCTCATCTTTGATTTATGTATGCGTATTTTTTCTGAAATCTGTTGGCTACATCCTAAAATAAATGCTCCAAAAACTTAATTTAATCAATAAAAATTGCTCCTTAGACAATTTTTGTTTCGTTTCAGGAGCTGTAAACGTAATTTCCTACTTTTCATTCCCTATGTAATAAGTTGAATGTGATGAACCACTGTGTAATGAGAGGAGAAGAGTTAAAGTATGACATGTTATTCACTAAAGAAAATGAATAGGATAACTTGGCAGAAGATACTTGGCCAAAGATGGGCATAGAGTGTCTAATCCTGGCAGCTGAAAGAAATTCCCTATAGACTTAACACTGGTTGTTGTTGATCAGTGGCGACTGCTGAGACTACAGGTGAAGCTCAGCTTTCCCTAAAATGTAAGAAAAAAGGGGTTAAAAATGTACCGCTTTTGATCAGAATCAGCAACTTATCACAGGAAACCAACACTACTTCCTTCTCATTCATCCCTGCAGCTCCACAGCGATTTACAACATCGTACGCACAGCGTCTCTGGGCAGTGAACAGGCCCAGAAGCTAATATATACACTATATATACTATCCTGAGTACATATACATATATATATATACACACACACACACACACACACACACACACACACACACACACACACACTATGCTACATATGTAAATAAAAGGCCAAAAAAACAGAAATCAAAAATCAGAAAATATGAATGATTACACAAAATCCTTTCTATCCCTCATGGTTAGTCGTTGGGTGAAGACATTTCTTGAAAAAAATAAATAAATTCAAAAACGACCCTGTTAAGAAGTTTACACACCTCTGGTGGTTTTGTCCTGATAAATGCACAAAAGTCAACACAAATGTCTTTGAATGTCTACTAAAGGTAACCATCCTCACCTGTGAAATATTTGCTTGTAATCAGTGTGTGTATAAAAAAATGAACAGGTTGGTTTTTTGAAGTTTCTGTTGTCATTATGATTTAAAAAGAGTAAACAGTTGTTTGTTAGTAAATGTCTTCACCCAACCTATTACCATGAGTGACAGAAAGGTTTTTGTGTTATCATTCATATTTTCTGAGAAAAAGCCAACAAATTAGAAAATTCTGCTGGAGGGGGTGTAAACTTTTAGGCACAACTGTATACAGACTGTAAAGGCTCAAGAAGCAGGACAGAAATGAGATTAAGGTACAGTAATCAGCAGTCTAATAATGCTTTGCCTACATTGATGACTCTAGATTTACAGTCGTTTGGTTCTTGTATTTCTAGGTACGAATCAGAGGGCTGAACGGATGCGACTTAAGATTGATGAAGACGTTGACCCAGCTGCCAACATAATGTCACTTAAGGAAATAATGCAAAGCAAACAACAAAGGCAGTACTTTATGGTGCCATCTTATAATGTTGATTATGACATCAGAGAAGTTCAGGCTGGGAGAGTGAGGTGAGTGCAGGGCAGTGAGAAAAAAAGTGAAACAAAGTATCTGGAGTGAAAACAGAGGAGTCAGAGGGCATCTGGTGGCCAATTTAAGTACAACAATGGAGGGGTCTAGTTTGGGTATGACACTGAAGGGGACTGTGAGAACTTTCTAAGTGATCTTGTGAAAGTCTCATGTCTAAATAAATGCCTGATCATAACCAACAACTTAAAATGAGATTATCAGTTCTGAAATAGGTTATTTCTAAATGCTATGTCTCAAATTCTTGATCAGGTTGAACTAGAACAGAACAGCAAGTCGGAGGCACTGCATAGCTTTGTTCAAACCTGAGTCTATCAATAAAGCTCTAATCTGCTTGGTAGATGAGCACTGGCAGGACATAACCAGGATTCACTAATGTTGCATGTTATGGGTGACTTAACTACAGTCAAAAAATGAGTTCACAAAGTTTGTCACATTCGAAACAACAGGGGAACTAGCTTTTGACATAAACATTACCTTGCTGCGTTATATCCGGGAAAAAGTTGTCTTGAACAACGGGATGTAGTGTTTAAAGGAAGATTCAACATCCATTCATTTTTCAAAACAAATACACAAGCCACATCATCACTACATTTTGTATGAGTCCTCCGGCAAAAGGAGACGCTGCAGTCCACCTCAAACGGATTCTTCCCACAGTCCTTTTGAACAACTTAGCCATAGTAGCATCAAGTTAGATTTTGAAACTGCATTTTGTGATTTTTATGCACAAAAGACATTAAAAATCAATTAAAAATCTTGCTACATTATCAGCTGTTACTTTCATATTTTGAAAGTTATCAATCATAGCGAAACAGGGGTACAATAAAACATGTATCTTTGAAAGACATGTAAAAGGTAATAGATTTTTTTGTTTTGTTTTAGTTTGTTTTACACAAAAGTTACAGAGGTTCAGAACAATGTTTTGGAATGAGGTGACAAGTAGGAAAATGTTTACAGTGTGTTTAAGCTTCCTGTTCACCACTGAAATCCTTGCTTTTCAAAACAAAAAATTACTAAATGGTGCTGTGTTGAACATGTTTTTATAAATGCAGCAAGATGAGCGCCAACATATATCGTATTTTTTCCATTTCAAACCTTTGAGAGGTTTTATTTTTGCTCCTAAATGACCAGTGATATCATTTTTTTCCCACATGGGTTTGTGGTCATATAGTTGATGGAAAATTGACATTCAGCCAACACACACATTGACTCTACAAAGCTTTGCTCGTGTTTTTCAGAAGGAGAGACGTAAACACGTCCTGAGAAGTTCACAACAGGCTATCCAATAGTTTAAGTTTCACTGGTGACGTGACTTAAATGAACGATGATTAAGTTTTAATATTACTTAAACAGTTGAGTAATATTAAATATTGATATTGCAAGTGCGGGACCTATTCGTGTCAATACAATTAACTTTGTATGTTCGCCCTTTTAAATTTTATTATGTTTGATGAAAAATATCTTTGTTTTCACTTGCTGTAAATAGATGCAGTTCACAGTCAAATGAGCTGAAAATTGGGTTGTTATGTGCTGTCTACGTAAAATGAATACTTTTTTTTTTCTTATCCAGGTACATAATCTAGGTACAAAAAAATTCAAATAACAATGATCTGAAATCTGAAGTAAAGTTTTCAAATTCTATGGGATTCATAAGACAAGCAATTTCTGAACCTTACACTTTGAAGTGTAGCCAGCTATAAGATGTGGAAAGCATCAAAGCCTTCCCTTTCACTAGGTTCCAAATTTTACCGATGCTCCAAGTGATTGTGTAATGCTTTAATTATCAAAGTTTAATTAAGACATCAAGTTGCCTTGGCAAATCTGATCTCATATCCTTGCCAAAAATATGGTATTTACATTGCAAACAGACCACATCCCATCAAGGAAGTTTTTACTAGTGCCACGTTGATGAAATGCTTTCTCGGGCTTGGTTGTCTAAAGCCAGTTTCCCTTGAGTTTGTGTTAACGTGTCACGTGCTCCTGTAGTTCTGTGTATATAAATCAAACCTGAGACTCGAGAAGACATTCTTGGATTGAACCATGTACACTTCAGGCTTCCTTTGTGTCCTGGGTCTCTTTGCTGCCCTCCAAGTGCCTGGCACCTTGGGGGGAAATACAGTAAGTTCACATTTTACACAGGGTCTTGTTGCAGGTTGTGATATTGTGTGTATATTCCTTGTTTTAACCAGTTGTTGAACATACATGTGCATGTTTAGTAGCTATCATTTAATAACAGCCAATGTTTTTTTCCCCCGTTTTTCCAAAAGCCAACTCAAAAGGGGGGTGAGTGTTCTGTGTATCGTCAATTTGGTTCATATGCTAATCTACAAGTTTTCCTATTAACAAACTCTTTCACATTTTGAACAAAATATCATTGTTTGCTGTGACTCTCTTTGTTTAGTTACCATACCACTCACCCAGGTTGAACAGACTTTCATCGTAGAAAGGCATAACTACCTGAGGTCAAATGTTAAACCATCTGCTGCCGACATGTTGGCTATGGTAAGAAACATGAACAGAGTCCTTGTGATTTTACAGGCGTGTGATATGTGTTCAGTGCTCACCTGTCATCTACTCCCAACAGAATTGGCACGATGAGGCTCAAAAAAACGCTCAAGTATGGGCTAACCACTGCAGCATGGCGAAAGAAAAAGCACACAGCCTTTATACCTTGAGAACGATTAATAGTAAGTTCATTCAACTATTTGTATGCCCTTACAAAACAAGCAGAGAGAAAGAGCCACGGTGTTGCTTGACAAGGTGAGCAAGTACTTTATTCCTGCCAGAGCTCGATGCTCTTTGCAACAGCACCATGTCACATTGAACCCTTTACCCTAGCTTTGGCACACAATTATTTAGCAGTGTAGTGTGGTGTTTGTGGCGGAATTAAATGAAATTTAACCTAGTATCATGTTTTATTTGTATTATGAGAGGGAGAGCGTGAAAGTTGGCAGTACTTGAAAGAAAAGGGTGAATGGAGGGGGAGTGCTGTGAATTCCATAATTATGAGAAAATTACTGTTTCGGCAATAAAGACAGGTGACCTTGCATTAAATAACATCACATTTAACTTTTAAGGTGGTGTTAGTTATCTTTAAACAACATTGTCAGTCTCACAGTACTTTTGTGATTAATTTGAACTGTAGTGCTGCTCAAGTCTTTCTCATTGCTCATGTGAAATCAAGCCTTTAAGTCCTGAGCACCAAATACCTGCCTGGGGCTATTTTGCTTATCTTAACTGTAAAACCATCAAAATATGTCCTGTGCATAAGTGCTTAGGCTCATTTTTTCTGGAGTATTTTAAAATTTCAATATCTGGTGTCATTTTCAATTTACTGCATGTCATGTGAGAGAAAAACACTTTAAACTGACGAAAAACAAACAGAGAATTGGATGTTAGAGATCTAGTGAAGAAAAAAACACTCCAAACAAACATATCGAATAGATTTTACAGGATGAGTTGAAATTAGAACCTTAACAAACATATGTACACTAACATTCATGAGATTTTTTTTCTCTTATTTTGTAAAAAATGAGGTATTTGACAGCATCACCAGATCCTCCAGCATTTCATAGCTTGTTCCTCTCTTTGCACAAAAGCCACTGAAGGATGTTTTGTCCTCTCCATGACAGAAAAACTGAACCTGGAAGAAGAGAAAGATATTCAGCTACTCACGCCTATTGCACAGTACAAACAAGGCATGGTTCAGTATTTATAAAAATCAGCAACACTACAAGCCTCAAATCATGCTCACACAGCAAAAAGCAGACTGGAAACACATTTCTGAGGTCGCAGAAAAGCGTCATGCACTATTTTGCGCACAACGCCTAAAACACACATTCTCGTATACAGTAGAAACACAGGACATTACTCTATTCTAAAAAGCTTACTACGTATTGTCAACATTGAAATACGTTCATATTGTAGGAATAAGACTTGGTACATCCTTGCAAAAGAGTCACCGCATATTACAAGCATCAAATCCATCCATCCATCCATCCATTTTCTATACCATCTATCCTGCTAATCAGGGTCGCAGGTGGCTGGAGCCTTTCCCTGCTGTCAATGGGCAAGAGGCAGGGTACACCCTGGATTGGTCGCCAGTCAATCACACTCACACCTACGGTCAATTTGGACTAGTCAATTAACCTCGGGAGGAAGCCGGAGTACCCGGGGAGAACCCACGCATGCACGGGGAGAACATGCAAACTCCGCACAGAAAGGCCCACCATGCCCAAACGGGGAATCGAACCGGCAACCTTCTTGCTGTGAGGCTGGAGAGCTACCCGCTGCACCACCGTGCAGCCCAAGCATTAAATCACTAATGAAAATTAGTATATGAAGTAAAGGCAAGACGGAGAGAGCTTCATTCACCCTGACATTCATCCCATCTGACGTTACCTTTTCTCAAAAGTTGCTCCTTTTTTTCTGTGTCATGCAAAAACCCCAAAGGAGGTTTTATAGCCGGGGATGACCTTCTTTTTGGCATTTCTGGAAAAATTCTGCTCTGTTTTCTCCGTGCCTCCCTCTCATCCATCCACTCTGCAGTCTGTGTGTTTATTTGGGGGTTTCCTTAAATGCCTGATTGAAATTACCGTAACAACTACATATTGGCTGAAAAAGCAACGTCTTAGCTTTTAGAGACCATCGGAAATCTTTTGATCATGCAACCGTTTAGGAGTAAAGGGCATTCAACTGTGAATGTGTCGGAGGCGACACATCCAGACTTAGATTAA
Source organism: Thalassoma bifasciatum (assembly GCA_008086565.1). Taxonomy (NCBI): domain Eukaryota; kingdom Metazoa; phylum Chordata; class Actinopteri; order Labriformes; family Labridae; genus Thalassoma; species Thalassoma bifasciatum. Next base: position 292,998 of record RPOG01000384.1, read on the forward strand.
TCACTTGAAAAAATTAAATAAAAAAGAAAAGAAGCGATATTTCTCAAAGTATCCTCATGTTCTCTTTAGAAGACAAGGACACAAAGACCATCTGTGGAGAGAATATCTTCATGTCTACCACTCAAATCAAATGGGAAACAATTATCCAGAAATGGTACAATGAGTCGCACAACTGGAGATATGGACGGGGATCAATCACTGGTGCAGTCGTTGGACACTACACACAGGTGATCTTGATTAGTTCATTTGAAACATTTTTTATTTGTTGGTTCCTACTTGCATGCAAATAAGCCACCACTTGTTTCTGATAGAAAAATACCTAAAAATGATTAAGATATAATCATACATTTCAAAAGTGTAATGAGCTCCCCATGATTTTGTGATCCACTGTTACCCAGATGGTTTGGTACAACTCTCACCAAATTGGCTGTGCTGCGTCCGATTGTGGGGAAGGCAACAAATACAGGTATATCTACGTCTGCCATTACTGCCCTATGTAAGTACAAAACTTATTTTCCTCTTTGTCAGTTAGATCATTTCATGAGATGTGGCAAATGTAATGATGTGGCTTACATTACAGAGGAAACAACCAATTAAAAAAACCCTACAAAGCAGGAAAGAAGTGTCAAGCTTGCAAAGACAACTGCCTGAAAGGCGGCCTGTGTGGTAAGTTGTTAATGACCTGCAATGATAAGTACACAAATCATTTCTTCAATATAAAAAATAGTTCTTTTATTGGTTTAGGCCTTTTTAGGTCCTGTGGAATACCAATTATTAGTTCCAGCTTCCAGCTCAAATGGGTGGATTTGCTTTTTCTTTCTTGTTTACAATAGGATAATGGGCACACTTAACTATCGTGCAATATTTCAACACCAAATCAGTTTTTCTGGCAATAATCTGCAAATGAAAAGCACAATTGAAAACAAAATTATATGCAATGAAGTTGTTATGAGCAATTTTTCGACACTTTTTTTTCATGTATTAAATAAGAATTAGCAAGATGATTAGTGAGTTAAACTCATCACTGGTTACCTTGGTCTCTCAGCTGATGAGAAGAAATCATAGTATATCATTTCTTGGAAGAGGAGAAGTCCGACTCTTTATATTCCAACTGTTTCTTTTTTATATCTTAAGAAGAATCTTGCTTTGCTAAAGTGATGAAAAAATATGAAAGATTCTCTTTTATAATACATAAATCTACCAGATCATTTCTGTCCCTAAAACAGTATTGAGGAAACTTTGAAGGTCTATGTTGTTTGTTATCTTATTCATACTCCCTTTTTTCTGTCCTCCAGGTGGAGCATGCCCCTATACAAACAGGTTCAGGAACTGTGCATCATATGCTAATTACTGTTATCTTGATGCCATGGTTGACTTTTGCCCAGGCACCTGCTTATGCAAAGGCAAGATCGTATAAATTCAGAATGTGTATGAGCTGTGACTCATCTCTCTCACTTTCAATAAATTTAAGCATCACAAAAAAAGTTTGTGTCACAGAGATTTAATATTTGCTGTCTATTTGACTCTTAAGCGACTTACACTTGATAAAAAGGAAATTTGTTTTGGCTTGGTATTTTATGGCCAAACACCACCCTCAGAGCCGGGTGCTCTTTGACTTTATAAAAGGTGAAAACTTGGACAGGAAGGATTTGACTGCAGACTTCCTTAAGATAAGCCAAGTAAAATTACATTGGGTTGAGATCTCACTTGTTGTGGCTTAAAAGAGTAAAAGAACAAATTCTTGATTTCACAATCTGGTTATTTTTGAAGGACTTCCTTGTTAATAAAGGTTTATAATGTTTCTAAATTTGTGGTATTTGACTAAAATCCAGAAATTATTATCAAACACATCATATTTGATACATGAGTTTCAAAGACCTCTTGATCTCATTAACATGATGAATAGTTTCTTTAAAAATCTGTTGAAAATATTCTTAAATGAAATGTATTCTACCACCTTGAGGACTGTTATATCACTACAGTCAGCTGAAGTTGTATTTTAGCCCTTTTCAAAATGGCTGCATGAAAGCATCCACTCATATTTTAAGATTTATTGCTGATTTTCAAGAAGTTGCAGAAAGGATATCACATAAATTGTCACTCATTTTTTAAATGAGTGTTTTTCTGCATCAAATGAATGTGTATTTGCTTTAAAAAAAAAAAAAACTTTACCAAGATAGTCAGCAAAAATGCCCAATGTGTCAAATGTGATACCAGAAATATAGCATCAATGTAATTATAAAGCAGCAATTTTTAGAAAACATTTTGTTAAAAGGGTTAATAAGCATCAAAGATTGAAAAAAAATTGAATTTTCTGACTATTTCTTGATGTGTCAGGCATCACAGGGTTCAGTATTTCCAAAAAGTCTTTCTTTCTACAACATTTTGGGGGGTAAAATTGTACTTTTTCATTCTACTACAAGTACCAGTTTTATTTGAATATGTTGCTTATATTGCACAGACAATAATTAAAGCATTTCAAATTTACATGATTAATTTATTGTAGCTAGGGAGGCAAGCAGACGACTTTATAGCTGAAAACGTCAGTATGAGAATGAGCCTTCAATGAGCAGTGTGTTTTTCTTTATCAGGCTGCACCATTATTTTGTGACTGAATGCTATTACTTCCTCTCCAAATTCAGAGAAGGAGTCTTTTAAAAACCAACTTAAGAGACTGGAAAGTGTGGCTCTCTTTAGGATTCAACCACATGTGTTTTAGCTGTCCAGTAGGCTACAGGTTCCAATAGAGCTGTGCTCCTCTGAATTAGGATCTGCTGGACACATATGAGAAGCACAGGGAGATCTACAAATGAAATAAGGTGGACATCACTACCCGAGGATCTGCTAGAGTTATTTTTGTTTTTCCTAGCATGAGTCCAAGACTCCTCTTCAACATTGAACTGCCACACGTTTACACGCAATTCCATTGTGTTAGCATTTGCACCCTTTGTATAATAACAAACTTCTTTTATTGAAAATAAACACTTGGACTGAATTTATGTAATCTTGTCAGCTGGCCAAAAAGAGCCTGCCTCTCTCATCTGACATGAAGACGACAATTTAACGTGTCAGACTCTTACTACTGCTCCATCACTGTAACACCAATGAGGTTAACTAAGGAGACTCAAGAAAGCACCACCTGACAGAGCAGACAGGGGAGTTAGAAATAAACCTTTAAAGGGAAGGGTGATAAGGAGATGAGTTTTTCCTCTGCCAATGGGACCAGTGATAGCATAGCTTCTCTGGTTTGGCGTGGCTCGATAAGGCTTGCTGTGCCATCCTGTAGGGCTTATCAGCTCCACCAGCAAGCCTCAACAGTTGGTCCCAGGGCCAGAAAATGTTTATGACTTATGGCGTCAGTTGGTCTTCTTGAGTGTTGATTGTATAACAAGTGAAAACAGAGGCATTTACATTTTCAGCATTTCCTAATTTGTTCATTTAGATGCAGTTTATCAAATTTCTGCAGCTGCAATATGCAGTAAGGTCACCTCATCTCACATTTATACTAAATTTAAATCAGAGAAATCTTGCTAGGACTTGTTTACCGATGCCTGCCTCATCAGGCAGCTTCCTGTAAGCCTGGTGACAATTATGGGCATAAAAAGCAGCAAACAACTTCCCAATGCAGTTATTTTGATTATTGTTTTGATCAAAAACATGAAGATTGTCTTTTTGTGCAAGACACAAAAAGACAATTTCAACAAGCAGAGAGAGACTGTTACACCAGTCTATCCAGACTGAAGACAGCTTACTTAAGTCTGTGCTGTTATCTCATCACATCACAGTCCCTTTGGATTAGCAACAGGATGTTGAAAACAAAATAAAACTTACTCCATCTGAAGCTGACCAAACATGCAGAAATTACAGATAATGTATGATGTTAAGCTGGCATGAAAAACAGTGTGAAGAAAAAGAAAAAAAGATGATTCTGGATCAACAAGATTTCAAATAATGAAGTTTGATCCAAACTGAACATGGAAATTAATGTGAGGGTTGACCCAGGACTCATAATGTTTCACTTCCACTTGTAATATGCAAACCAACATTTCATACAGCCAAAACACATCTGGTTGAGACACTGAAACTTTAAAAGTTGATGTGACATCTAATGCTATGCTTAGAGTCTCACAAAAATTTATTTTCTTTTTTGTATCCCATTCTTTGATTTACTCAAAATAGGGACAGGATAAATTTACTGACTTCTCAGGTTTTGGGTTTTTGCTCCATTATTCCAACCATTTGAGGACTGTAAAGTTTGAGTTACACCAAATTATCAGATGGTAGGTGACGTGAAAGAAAATCAGTGAGGATAAAAAAATAAACAGGAAATTACAGACGCACTTGGCTTCGATGCAGACCCTCCGGATGTAGTTTTGGAACGAATGACTCGATGCTAACTCTTAGCTATGGTTGTGCTCATAAGTAAACATACCCTGGCAGAATTTATGATTTCTTGGTCACTTTATCATAGCATATTAATGGTAACACAAATAATTTTTGTTCACTCATGGTTAGTCGTTGTGTGAAGCCATTTATCAACAAATAACTGTTTACTGTTTTTCAATAAAAATAACGGAACTTTCTAAAATGAGCCTGATCAAAAGTTTACTTACCCCAGTTCTAAATACCGTATTGCCCCTTTTGACATGACGGCTTGAAATCTTTCGTGGTAGTTGTGGATGAGGGTCTTTATTTTCTCAATTTGTAAAGCTTCCTCTTCTTCTTCGCAAAAGCCTTCAGTTCCTGTAGATTCTTGGGCTGCCTTGCATGAACTGCACCTTTGAGATCCAGAGTGGCTAAATGATATCATTGGTATTAAATTCCAAATCAGTGAATAACTTCAAAAAACACAATGAAGTCTATTGGTTTGAAATATCTTGTCTTTGTAATGTATTCAATTGAATAAATCTTAACCAGGATTTGCAAATTATTGTATTCTGTTTTTGTTTCCGTTTTACACAACGACCCAACGTAATTGGAATTTAGGTTGTACCATCAGCGACAGTCCCAACTGTAGCCATGTCAGTCACTTATGTTTCTAATCAGTAGGAGTTGACTTGATATTTAGTGGCCACATACTTCCCTATATTGTCTCCAGGTTCTTGTAACATCGGGACTGGATGCACAGTATGGGGCAGTTATGTGCTCTTTACTTCCTCAAATGCTTGCCAGTGAGACTGCAGTTATTGTTTCATGATCAAGCCTGGTTTCTGTGAGGTCAAGTTAAGTGCACCAGTATACCTCGCCGAAAGAAACAGGTCTGCTTTACGTCAACCATTAGCAGATGGATGTTGTTTCTCAACCAAGACGCTGCCCGTTGGATAGCTTTCTTCACTCAATGGCCCTCCAGCAAATGCACATTAAATAAATATTTGGAAAGGGGTCCCAAGCCAGCAGACCAGGAAATGGTTAAAGTAGGTGTAGGCGTACCCCGGACACCATGCAATGCAACAACACTCGTTTACACTCAACAACAATGGTGGAGGCATGATAAGAACGGGGTGAAGGCAAAACTGTGACTTTGCTAGGTTGGTTACTGAGAACACTTCAGTAACAATTGTGACGGAGAAAAGACTGGACACTTATTTGAAGTATTAGTTTTTGCATAATAGTGCTATTTGACCTTAAATGCTGCTCATAGTGCAGTGGCACTCAGGATTACATGCTGAGAGTTTCAATTGCTTGAAATGGTGTTAACTACGTATTTTGAGAACCTAAAGCAACACAATATACCTCTTTATTGTCTGTTTCATTCAACAAGTTTCTCCAACTTCAAAGAAACCATGTCATTTGATGTTATTTTCTTTTATTTGTTTATTTTTTGCCTCTAACTTTATGTATTTTCATAGCCCTGCAGCCAAATATTTCAAAGCTTGGCCTCTCTGCCTCGAGCAAAGTTACCCATCAACTTTTATCTTGAAGATTTCCCCAAATTTTATCCTGTTTTGAAACTTTTGGAAATGTTATCTAGAAAAATCTACAAACCCCGTGAGTGTTCTCGTGTAAGATCACAGAGGCGGTTCGTGACGCCTTGAAAAAACTTGCATGAGACCACATGTTTTTATCCAGCCACCTTCTTGCCTGTACTTCAGCCCTTGCTATTTTTCCACTCTTTGCCTCAATAATAAATAAGCCCTGTGGGTCTTTGGATCTGCTTATCACTACTCCCACAGTAATCTGACACAGACATTGACTGGGCCTCACATTTACACCGTAGACGGGGAGTACATTCCTTTTTCTTGTCCTGGTAAATCTGTTAGCCATTATCCCGTGTCAGACAGATGCAAGAACCAAATCCATGAGCTTCACTCAGGAATGGCTTGGTCATGAAGGGGTCAATCACTCAGAGGTCCTTTTTTCAGCAGCAGACCATTCTTTGTGAGGTGAGAGGAGACAGTTTGAAAGGTCAAGTTCTCCTCAAGAGAGGTTCAGGTCTATAGGTTGTAACAACTAATCATCTGCATGTCTTTTCCAAAATGTGTATGAAGCTCTTATTAAGTTCTTTGTTATAAGAGCCAGGTCATTTCAGGTTGAAACTACTGCTTTTCAAAATAACACTTCACATTTACAACTTGGCAAATGTTGTGAAAAGCCAGATTCATTGCAAGGCATGAAAAATGAAAAGCAGGGCCGGCCAATTAACATTTTTGATCAAGTGGGTTATTTCTATATCCATCTATTCATACATTCTTTCAACGTTTGTCCCTGTTCATCCAGGGGTCATGGTCTGCTATAGCCTTTGCCAGCTGTCTTCAGGCAGGAGGCCGGGCTTATCCCGGAGTAGACTGGTAGCCACTCAATCACAGGGCTGACACACAGAAACAGACAACTTCTCACACATTTACACCCACGAGCAATTTAGAATCACTAATTAACCTGGTGAGCATGTTTTTGAGGATGGAGCTGGAAAAAGAAGAACAGGAACAAAATATTTTTCTTTTAAACCATAAGCCATGCAATCAATGGTCTTCTTGACTTGAAATCCCCAATACTCGTCATGCTATCACTTTAATAATATTGCCATATTGGATATGAGGAAGGCGTCAAGGCCCCTTACTAACAGCTAAAGGGCTCCAGACATGAGCTGTGCCTCTAATTGGACAAATTTGTAATCTGAGTATCTTCTTAACCACTGACTTAGAAAAAAATAACCAGCAACCTCTAAACCGTTGTCGTGTATACTGCTCCGACAGTTAAATCGCCAACTACAGACCTGGCAATGCTACAGTGTTTTCAGTCCCTCAGTGCTTCACAGCACTTTTTGCATTTTAGGGTGAAACGTTGTTGTGTAAACCAGCCTGAGCTAACTCCTGATATTGCCTCTCACTCTCATCCTGTGTCCTTCTCTCCTGAAAATATAACCTAAAGATGATCTTTGTTTTAAAAGTTGAGTGTGAGGGCACAGGTGGCCCAGAGGCTAAGGTCACACCCCATGAGGTTATCCCTCGAGCGGGTGGCCCATGTCTCTCCCCGCTCATTCCCTTTCCTACCCTTTCACTGTCCTCCTCTATATCAATAAAGGAATGAAAAGCCACAAAATATCACTTTGAAAGGTGATTGTGAACTTCTGTTAATATCTAGAAATTAACTTCAGCATTTGAGTGGTCTGTGCTAACTGACCCACATCAATTATGAATTGGATTCAATGTGAATTAACAGGTTATGTACCTAGACTTAGAACTCCAGAAAAATCCTGGTTGTTTTTGAGTGTTTTTGTATGCTTTTTCATGTTTCTATGTGTCTCTTGTTGCATAATTCCAGCTGCAGATAAAATGTTGCTCTCTTTTACAGTGTCCCACAGAGTAAGCTTGAAGGCCCAAAGAGAATTAATATCTTTTTCATTGATTTAAATTGATTAAAGAAATTGTTACAGAAATGAAGATTCAAAGGAGGTCAACAATAAAACAGGGAATTTGTATTTTTACCCAAAACTTTCATTAAAAGAAGGTTTAATTGAAGAGACTCACTTCCAAACTGGAAAACTCTTAGGTAAGAGTTACAAGATAACTCACCATGACCTTAACAGTGAACTTAAACACTGAATGAACTCACATATACAAACAAATACCAGCTCAGCACCCTGCATACACTACATAACTTAATCAGTCACACTGTTTGTTCAAGAGTAATGTGACTTTTAACTTTTGAAGTTAACCGTTTCTCTCCAGACTGTTGATGTTTCTGTCACGCATTTCTATTGTCATGAGAAAGCCTTTAAGACAACAAACATATGGCTCCTATACACAGTTAATGGATTTGATACTGCTCCTCTGTGGCCCTTAAGTCATTAACATTCCTCTTATAATAAGGACCATATGCAGGAATATTTAACCAGTTGGATTATCAGGCAAAAAACTGGATCTACTTTCCTCAAATTATCACTTAAATGTTGTGAATCAATATTATTTCAGGTGATTTTATTACCCCACTGAAACCTGCATGACAGGTCTTTGTTCCTACTTGGAGCAAACCATTTGGAAATGGGTAAAAGTTATATTGTTCGATAAATTTAACAGGACTTAATAAAGTCTCATGTACACATAGCTCCTCCCAGTTGTGTGGTCTGCTGTGTTGCTTGCGTGAGAAGTCATTTTCTATTTTCCTGCCTTTTTTACTCTGCCGACATGCCTCCAACCAGCAATCTCTCTACATCCTGTGCAGTGGGAGCACACTTCTCTTGACGTTAAACTCAGGATGTTTTTTCTTTCTTTCTTTTTGCACGCCCCCAGCTACTTTGTTTCCTTTTTTGTACAGGAAGTCCTGGGTTGTGCTCCAATCATTCTAATTTTAATTAAGATGTGATGATAACATGGCAGGTTGATTGTGACATGAGGAAAGGGTGCGGCTAAGGTCTCCAATTAAAGAAGCTGTTCAAGATAAAGCAATTATAATACCACGGCAGGGAGAGTGTGTCTTTAAAAAAAAAATGCAGCACCACATCAGGATACAGTGCAAAGGAAGCTCCAGCACTTGCTATCAAAGGCTGTCATCCAACAACAATATGACAGCAATCCCTTTCAGGCAGGGCGGATTTAAACTTTTACAGATGAAGATTGTGGGAAATAAAAGCAACAAACAACACCATAATGTGTCTTTTAGCACATCTCTGCGCAGTCTTTCACTCTGCTAAACATACAACCACCTTGACATCTTAAAGTGACGCAAAATGCAATGATTTCTCATAATGTGTAGTCCTTCATCCGTCTCTGGATATTTACCTTGTCACTTTCGTCAGCAGAAGGAACGCAAGAATTGCAAAGCATACACATTGCAGTTAGTGCTTGCAGAGGCACTGAGCTTTTACTTGCATGGGTTAATCTTTGTAATTGTGGAAAGCAGCAAGTAAAGCAAAAATGTATGTGTGTCTGAGAGTGTGTGCGTGTGAGCAAATAGAAGGACTGCCATGGAAAGGGAAGAAGAAACCCACCCCATCCCCTCGAAGAGATAGCATGCAGTAGTTGTAAACAGTGACAGACATAATGGCTCAACAGCTCTGAACAGTACTTGGTCTGTAGACTGTTACGTAATGAGGGAACCACAAAGTGAATATTTGTAATTGTAATCTTCAAAAGTTCGATGCATTTCTGACTGTCTTTCTATAAATTCTCCATCTGCGAGCAAACCGCACTTCTTATGGCTTAAATTTAAGCATATTTATCTATTAAATCTCTGAGGATTAACCCTCTTTCAAAAGCATGAACGGACTTCAGAGGCTCTCTTACAGTACACCGTTCTGCTGTCCTGTAAAAGCACATAACTGCACCTTCACTGTATCACGTTTAGCACATGTGGTTTTGGTCCTGTAGCATTCATGCTGCACTCACGCTCTCCTGTCTGCACCCTTTTGACGAATGCCTGCTGAATATCCAACCGTAACCCTATAGGCACGGCACCAGAGCCTCAGCACACCTGTTAAACATTTGAGAGCTCTCAGCCGTCTTCAAACAACACTGCTTATCAGTTGTGTGCTAAGCCTTTTAAGTGCATGGTTTGTAGTGAGAGTAAGAGGAGGTGTTCCTGAAATACAGATGCAATGTTGAATCACCAGGAAGACATTTCACTTGTCTAAAATTGATCAAGTCATCTAAGGCTTTAAGTCTCTACTTGACTCAATGCAGTAATTTCTTTAGTTTTTCCTGAAGATGAAAACACTACAATTTAAGTGCCCTCTTCATCCTCTGATGTGAGACCCTACAGGATGCTTTGTAATTGCTATGCACTTATATAGGATAAAGAGCCACAGCAACATAAACATGATGGAAGCTTGTGATTGTTCCTGATTGCTAGAAACTAACATGCTGATTACCCGCTTGCATAGTCTTTCCTTAGAGCGGGCTTATCAGGGTGTGCAACTGTTCCCCTCAGCTGCAGCTACAGGAAACGAGGGGTGGGGTACGTAGAGGGGGGTGTGGTGAGAGTGCAGCCTGGGGATGGAGAGGAGTGTCTATCAACTATCATCTTCCTCTTAACAGCACCATGTTTCTTGAGTTGTGTTGTTGGGGTTCAGTGTGGAGACTCAGGACAAGGAAAACTTTGGATTATTACTTTGCAAAAAGTAAATGATAAATAACAGGATAATTTCAAACTCATATCCATTCATTCAAAATAGTGCCGCATAAAAAATTATCTTCATAGTTATGAGAGCATGTGCAAGAGTTGCTGGAAAAGCATGACTTACAACCAGAAACAGCATTACTGTACCCATGTTTTCCTATTTGTAACAGCAGCTGTCTGCCAGACCTCTGCACAAAGTCTTGAAAGGGAATGTATCCCCATGATCAGTCCACCTGCTCATTACATCAATGATTACTTATGTGGGCTGTTCATGGAGGGGCGGGGCCGTAAAGTGTTTACTTTTTGTGGTTACACCTGCAACAGCGAGTCACAGGCAACTCAGGAAAGAGAGATTAATGTTCCCAGGAGTTACTGTCACATCACAGGGTTGGTAATGGAGATTAAACATACATTCAAACATTATTAGAAACAGTTGATGACACACAAGTCAATCCTCATTATGTCTACAAATTGCAACACAAGTTTATTTGTGAAGATAATTAAATTCATGTTTCTCTACCTGCTCTCTCTTCACCTGTTGTCACACTTCTCGGGTGCTGAGTAGTAGACAGCTAAACCAAGCATAGACAGAAATATGGAGGAAGAGGGTGTCAAAAGATAACTTGTTTAATGCACTTAAAGAAATTCTGCAGTTGTCTGCTATAATTCAAGTCCCTGTGAGGACTTTTTAAGTGGTCTTGAAAAAGTCTAACCTCTAGATATATGCCTGGACTTGTTTGCACGTTCGGTCATTTAACAAACGTGACCATCAGTCTTTGTACTGTAATGATCGACCTGTTGGGCTGCAGCGTCTAGCTGCATGCATGACTGCAAATAACTGCACCATGAAAGTGCAGCAGGTGCAGAGTATGTCATAATTGGAGGGAACCTCCTGGAAAACCCCTATCCAAAAAAAATGGATTTCCATGCCTACTGCAAATAAAAAGCAATAAACAGGGCGAGTGGTAACAGTGTCACTGAGAGAAGATCAAAAAAACAGTTTTTCTTTACAGTTTATAGTTGTGGCTGCTACATACTTGTGAGTCGATGCGTCTGCGTTGCTTTGCAATACTTTGCCAAAGCATGTGGGCAGTTTTCTCTCTATGGTAGTCAAGTGGCTTCCAAACGCAGTGTTTTCTGCCCACAGAAATAATGCAAATGCAGGAAGTAAGGAAGTGTCTATATAAGGACATCTGTTTGGTGCATCAGGAGGAGGCGCCTTTGGCCTTGATTCCAGCATCAGCCAAACATCCCGCTCTCCCGCTCCCTCACAGAGCCTCATTGGCAGACCTTTGACCCGACAAACAAGGAGATCAGCTGGCTCTCTTGGGCGCAGTGAGGTAGGGCTCAACAGGTACCCGAAACATAAACGACACATTAAAACAGCTGCTGGATATCTTTGCAAACAAACAAACAAGTAATTTTGACTGAACATTGAGGTTCTGTGTGCATCATTTGCTGAGAAAATGTAAAAAGTCATAAGAAGAAGCAAATCTTCCTTCAAGTCTGCACAAAGTCATGGCACTGTTGATGGGAGCAGTTCAATTAACATGAAAAAAGCTGATCATTAGTTATTTGTATAAACGCATGGTTGGAGGGAGATCTAAATTTGTCCGCACAGTAAGAATAAATTCAAGCAAGAAACCAGCAACGCACAGATTTGTGTCAAATGTTTGTACACAAGTGTGTAAACTTGTGTGTTGGAGAATAACGTGCGTTATGGTGTCAATTTGACACAGATGTGTACAACAGGCTACAGATGTATTACTCTGCGATACTGATATGTATCGCAGAGTAATACTGATCCATGAAGAGCAGAGAAAAGTGGTCTTGATATTCAAAACAGAGAAAAAAAACAGAAGGAATTACAGCAAGCTTTAGTTTAACACGTGGAAGTTGAAAGAGACCAAGATCAGTGCAGCTAGAAATGAAAGCTATGTACCTTCACATTTCATTCATGTCAAATCTCACATGTGTGTTCATTTACAGGAGATTCCTGGTTTGATTGTAAGGTGGAATAGTATGCTGTATATGACACAGGAGAGAGATTGTGATATACTACAGTGGGGTCAAGCTGTTGCATAACCACATATGTGCCTGTCAAAGTGTCCACTGAACATCTGAAACACTAAACTGAAACAGAACCTGGCCATAACCTCACTGGTTATATATGAATGAAAGATGTAAAGAAAGAACAGTTCAGGCCACGTGTAATAAAAAGTATTAGTGCATCACTGATTTTAGTTTAAGGATAAAACATTCAACCTCCATGGATGTTTTGCGCTGACAACTTGCCACAGACTCATAGCTTTGCCAAAGAAGACTGGTTATTTTCATGACATAAACACAGTAAGTGCCACTCAAGCATGCAGTGTTTGGGAGAAACGTTTCTGGTATTCTGAGCTCCACTGACAGGACACACCTACAGCTGCTCCAAACATGCAACACATTGGAAGCAGGAACGTAACAACCACATCTTAGCTGCTGTTCTGGCTTCATGGGAGATTCACAGTGTAAAGTCAATATTTTCGAGAGGAACTTTCTTCTTTTATTTATCAGCAGGCCTCGTAAATCAAGCTGAATGACAAAAGGATATTTCTGACCTCACCCACATTTACAGTATGTGGACAGCTGTATGTAATCTTACATATTTATCCCATGAAAGTAAAAAACTGCTTCACATTTGTGATTAATGACACAACAAGAGCTGGATTTTGTCTGTTATACAGACTGCCCTCTGGTTTTGCTCAGACGTATCTCTGTAAGGAGGAATCCTCCAAACAGAGGAATGCGGGGTTGATCCCCTGGGAATTCAGAAAGAGGCGTGCACGGACAGCTTCACAGGAGAGCAGAGGTCTGTATCATGCTGTGTGACGGGGGACGAGGGGCGGGGGGGCATACTGGTCCTTGTTATACTTGATAAGAAGTTCATAGTTAAGAGTTCGGAGCACCCAATGATCGTGTGTGTGGAGCTGACCTTTGCATGAGAAAGGAAAAAAACAGCCATGTTGAGGAATGTTCATAAAAATCACCCACACGGTCGTCACCCCCATAAACAGCTCAGGGGTCAAAACACCGAGTGAACTCTGAGATACAGACCACAAAACAAAGATATCAAACTAAAGGTGAATTAGCCCTAATAAATAAAAACCTCCCCAGAGCATTTTAAAAAAGGAAATGTGGTCAACATGTGGTGGAGCTTCATTAGAAAACGATCACTAAAGCAGAGTAAGTCTGAGGCAATGAATCTCTGAACCTCTGTTTGACCTTTACGTGTGACAGACTGAGGCCAGGAATGTCATGCTGAATAAAAACTCAAGTCAATGAAAGCAGTCAGCCATCATCCCACTTCGTCCTTGTTTGATCCAAGTTATATTTCTGTAACAGGAAGAATCGGATAAACCAAGAGAAAAGAGAATCAGCTGTGCAGTCCGTCAGTGCCGGACATCAGAGAGGGCTGTGTATTCGTTTATGTTGCATAACAGCACATGGGGAGGCTGTAACAGTCAGAGACAAAAGATGGAGCATTTCTCAAGCCTGATGACTTGTTTATTTTCCACAAATCTGTGCTTTATGGTGTGGTTGTGAGTGAGCAGAGATAACTCACTTAATGGTTTTCCTGGAATGTGGAGTTCACAGGAAGGCTAGATTGAGACTGATAAAATAATTAGTTGTTTAGCTAAGATGCTTTTTTGCGCTTTGTTGCTTTAATGTTCAAAGTTTCTTAGATTCTGCAAGCCTAAATAAGTCAACACATTTATTTCCAGCAACAGCAAAAGGGTTTGTTTGATGAAACTGCCAAACTATTGCGCATCATCAGGCAATTCAAACAGGCTGAATCCAGCCCACAGGTAAACTCAGAGCGCTCCAAACAACAGAAACACAAATGTAGAGTACAAGAGGAGCTTCAAACTTCAAACTACATTTTCCAGAAGTAGCTGTATTCAAAACATTAAAACCCTGCTTTGTTGCCAAAATTTTAAAATGCTAACTTCAGATAAATTTTTCTCTCATGTGTTTGCTTTTCCTTTTTTATTTGCATCCTCTCTTTTTGTAATAGTGTTACGTGTTAGAGAATTGTGTATACATGTTATCATTATACTAAAAAAAACTTGTGCTTTCAGAAACATATTGTGTTCGCATTAATAGATACTCACAGAGACTCATTATGTTCACAGAGACACATGATGTTCACATGCTCACATGAAAACATAATCTTCACAGAATAACCATTATACTATCTGTGTAATTTACGAGTTTGTGAGACTGTGTTTAATCTTTGCTTAAAGAGGCTTTCACTTCTTCCATGTATGCTTGCATGTAAATCTACGTGAACTTCTGAACTTCTCTCCTAAGGAGCAGATCTCACTTGGGATGACAACTGGTCATGAGGAGATGACCCTCACCCCTGCGGTGCAAATTTACAAGGGAGATAAAGACTCTTTTAACACTTTTTCCTGACATTCTTCAATTCAGGGCCGCCATAGCAGTGTTGCACTTTTCAAGCCAGCTTGCTTGCCTGCCCCTGTTCAACTGGTGTTGACCACTTTTAACAAAAATGGCAGAGTTTGAGAACCTGCTGCCACTTGGAAAGCCATTATGGAGTGTTGCCAGGGATGAGTAGTGAATTTGGTACTAAAAAAATTCTGTTGGTCGTACTATTGATTCACGTAAAATCAAATGGTACCATGTTTCAATACCTAAACGTATCCTTGTGACTGTGGAGGAGTGAAAGAGGGCGATTTACCATGCTGAACATAGGAATGGAGTACATCGAGCTGGGCTTTATTATTATTACTGGTTAAAATGTGAAAGGTACACATCCCTAAGTGTAGCAAATATAAAAATGAGCCCCCATAACCAAAAAATAAATGGTTTGTGTCATGAATTCCTTCCTCACATTAACCTGCAGGGACAGCTCCAAATTCCAACGGAGAAGGTACATTTTGCAAGCTAACACAGCAATGCAACCATATGTCAGAATTTCTTACTTTGCGAACCAACTTAATGTTGGCTCCTGCGAATCTGTTGACTTAAGCAACAAGCTAAGAGCTCTGGTACCTCTGGGATAGCCAGCTGAAACATGAGTCTTAACTGTTATTTAACAGCCGTGACTATACAAACAGTTCTCATGCTCTTCATCACGAAGAGCCCATGTGGGTAAAGAAAGTGTGATCCTCGCTGTTTAAGATTAGAAAACTTTAGACACAATAATGGGACGGATAATTGCACTTTTACCACTAAACAAACATTTCTCACGCCTAAGGCAGCACAAGCAGTTGGTTCAAAGTGAAGGTTCTCAGCCGTCCAGGTCATGGTAGTTCAGAACTTGATACTAAAAGGCAACTGGACTTGGGGGCATTCTTGAAGACGTTTCACCTTTTTTCTAAAATTCTTCTTCAGAACTGAAAATCACTTGTTGATTTTTCAGATCATGCTTTGGAAACAGAAATCAAACTGGCTCACTGTATTTTGAAGATCAAATCTAACTTTACAAGGTGAATCTTAGAGAAAATCTGTGAACGTCATGAATCAGTGACTGAAAGTCAGGAAACAAATCCCTCTGTAGAGGAAAAGTTTGCAGGTGCCTTCTCCTTCCAAGGCCTCACTCTTCTGAAAGCTTCCTCTATTGGACAAATGCTGTGAGAAAACTTTGCAGTGTGACAGAATAATGAGTCAGCAGGGGCAGAGTAGTTCTAGCGGTGCTGCAGAGTTTTTGATATCTCTCAACATTTGGAAGTAATTTCCCAAAGGGTCTGGGAAACCCTCGGTGCACTCAGCTCCAAAACAAACACAGTTGTGTCAGTGGCTGTGATTAACTGCTCTGCTCATTCATAAAGCTCAAAGCCCATAATGTAGGACCTCTGGCCCGTGGTGATTTGGTGAGATTGACACCACACTCTCTGGGGGAGGCAACAAAAAGATCAAGACCTGCTGGTGGATCAGAGGAAGTACATATATGTTCTGTATGTCAGGGCCAAAAAAGAAACAGACTTGAACCATGGAAATTCTTGACTATGATCAGAATTTGTTTTTCTCCTCAGGTTTTGGTGTCAGGCCTTGTGACAACACCAAACAAGAGTTAGTGATCATAGAAAAAGGTGTCTGGCACTGCAGATTTGGCAAAATTTTCACAGGAGCAACCCACATACTGAACTACACTGCTCATTCCACAAACACATTTTCCTTTCAAGTAAACATTATAAACATAACATATATTATTTACATGATTAAAAGTGAGATCAACAGGCTTTTCAACAGGATATTTTTTGTCAAGGAACATTGTTTCAATAATGAAATGATCTACAAAACATGTATTCTCTTTTCTATTTAATGCTGAGTTTTTAAAGTTTTTAAAAACCATTTTGAGCGACTTTATGCTCATACTATTTGTCAACAATAACTTGTCCTTAAAATTTTCTTTTTTATTTAATTGAAGCTTTTTATTGTTGTATCACAAATTGATACTGTCAGTGTTAAAAAAGGGAATCTAATTATTCACCATTTTATTATGTTATAAAAATTATGATTTAGTGGGTAATGTTCATAAAGTCTGCTTCTTTCTTTTTAAAATGGGAGACATTCTTTTACATTAAAATTTATTTTCTCTTGTATTCTATGAGTGTTACTGTATTAGTATTAAAGTGCAATTACCTCTACACTCCTTTTTTTCTTCTACTATATCAGTAACTTTATTCATCAGCACTGTTTTATAAAGTCACAAAAGTTTTATTTCTCCACTTTATTTCGTTCTCGCAGCACATGAGATGCAAGAAAAACGTATTTAAAATATGTAGCTTCAAAGAAAAGAAGAATGTACAATGAGAATCACAGCTCTCACGAACCATTTAAACTGCAAAAGGAGTGGGCTTAAAACAGGAAAGGATCAATCAGTGCAGGTACAGGGGAGATATAACAGAGGATGTATGTCTGTGTGTGTGTGTGTGTGTGTGTGTGTGTGTGTGTGTGTGTGTGTGTGTGTGTGTGTGTGTGTGTGTGTGTGTGTGTGTGTGTGTGTGTGTGTGTGTGACTTCAACCGAGCATTTAGCACATTTGCACTACCTCCCAAACTCTGCTAAACTCTAACAAGCCACATGAGAGCCTGGCAGTTCTGTTTCTATCTGCAAAACTTGTGCTCAGAATGTAATTTGGGTCATAATGTTTCATACATCAACTGTATAACATCACCCTTTTGTTTCTGGTGCAGAGATTTGAAGCTGACAGTGGAAGGAGGCCATGGTAAAAATGCTGAGCTCAACCTATCTTCATTCCAGTTTGTTTGAGGCAGAAAAGTGGGGGCTTTTGTCCCTCCACAGCTGCAGGGGAACCAACCTGTCAGTCTAGTCAGCCATAGCCTTACATGGATACAACTTGTGAGTGGAATAGCTTCAAAAACAGAGGTAGGTAGTAGCGAACTTCATCCACTCTGTTAGCTTTTTCTAAAGGTAGGGTCTGCAGGACTTTCCTTTAACATAAAATGTCAACGTTTATCAGAATAATCCTGCTCAATCATCAACTGGGCCTCCATAAATGTGTGTCAGTGTCTGTGTCTGCCTGTTATGCTTCTTTTCATGTTGATGTTACTGTTACCACGCAGAGAAAGAATGATACCCTATATGCAGGATATGTCATTTACCTGAAGGAAGTCAGGTGTACAGCTCTTGATCCGAGGCAGATACATGGGACTGTCCATCTGGCGTGTCAGGTCAGAGACCTCTGCCTTTCACTACCCTGTTTCACCAGTCCAACTTAATTAGGGACGTTTGACTTCATTTCACTAATCAAACGCAGCCAGGCAGTCACATGACCACAAGCAAAAAGTTTCATCAAATATTAAAATGATGTAACTTTTTGAATAAGCTGCAATACAATCATTTGCACATTTGCTTCTTGGACAGAGTCACCATGCATTCACACAGAACAAAAACAGAGGTGTAAAATGTACTTATTTTTTTTAAACAAGAATCATGTACAAGAAACAAAACAAGCACATTTTTCTTACTCAAGATTTTTTTTTCATATTTTTTACTCTTTACAAGCAATTCAGGCATTTCTTTGTCTTCTATTATTTTGGAAGAAGTCATTATTCCAGACTTGTCAGCTGAATATAGCCCATATCAAATCTAATATTTTAATTTTTACCAAAATAGAACATGAAGATTTGCTACAATTTCAGGTTTTGCAGTGAAGACTTTCAAAATTGTCAATAAACATGAAGGAACTTGATCTGTCAAACAACTTAGCTTAACAAGTCAACAAACAACACTGACAGTGAAAAATGAGTGGGAAGGGGCAGTCATCAAAAATTCCTCAGTATCATTACAATTTTGTTATGCTTTGTCCCCACTGACGTCCAGAAAGGAAACCCGTCCCCATGAGCAAAGACCATGAGGGGGGAGTTCACCACCCAGGCCCCCAGTGCTCTATGCTGTCATTGGTCAAAAAAAACCCTGCATTACTTTAAAACCAGACACCACTTTTCTCCCTCCCTTCACACAACACAACCCCTTAAAAAGGGACAGATAGATTGCACAGACAGGCAGAGTTAGTGTGTGTGTGTCAGGCTGTAAGAGATAAGCAGAGTCAGTCCCAGGATGCCTGCGTACGCCACCAACATGAGGCTGAAGTTCCCCATCGTGGCCTTGGTTTTGGAGATAGTCACCATCATCCTCTTTGCAATGTTTGTGGTCTATGATGATGGGAAAAGTCATGGGCATGATGCACACCCCAATGCGACCCATCATGAGACGCAACCTATGGATCTATATCCCAGTAAGTTTACCTGGACCTGCTCACTGAGGGATGCTCTCATATTTAATGCACTGATGTTTTGTTTCTTCAAAATTACGTGTGTTCAAGTTTCTACTTAATCTGTTAGGCTAAGATTCTGGGTGATAGCAGAACACTGTTGAAGAAAAGTGTTCAGTCATCTGGAAAAGCTTTTTTTGTCATGTTTTCACATTAGGGAGGTGTTCATTCATGTCAGGAGGATATACAAATGTGAGGATATACAAAAATATTTATCAAATATGGCACATTTTTTGTTGTATAATGAATCCAGATTTGGTTCTCCTGGTCTCAAACCACAAGAGGCTGTAAGAGCTGAAAAAGGCTATGCTCCTTCATTGGAAAAATGTGAATTCTGTTCTCAGACTAATTTGCAAATTGGTTCAAACAGAAATAGAAGAGTTTAAAGGCTGTTTCCAGAGCAGGTCTGCTAAATGCAATAAGAGGAGTCATGGGGTTGCAAATTCAAAAGAGTCTGTCTACACACATGCAGCTGAAGAGTCCAGATGATCCTGCTGGGGAAAGTGTCAGGTCCCCCACAGTCAAGGTCGCATGTGACTTAAATTATTGTCTCAAGAAAAGAGTCATTGAAGAACAAAGAAAAGGGTAGACAAGGCAGAAAAATGTGGTTTGGAGTTTGTGTTCAAGTGATCTTATTTTGGCTACACAAATGACAAATCGAAGAGCAGAAGTGAAGATTTCTTTGAATGTTTATCTATATTAAGACAGCTGCTGCTAAGAATTACTCTTCCACTGTGTGAATGTCTGCTCATTCACACCGACGGGGCGGGACAACTGTGACCTACAGATATTGGCGTGATGGTCTGCATTACTGCTGAATGTGTCCTTTTTTTAAAGATAGGCTGTTCCTGCTATAAAAGTTCGATATGGCTCTTGAGTTCTCATTTTCTAGATTTTCTTCCTGTATTATTATTTTTTGTCAGACTTGTTAAAAAGACCTCCTCAGCACAAGTTTGACAGACTCTACAAACATGTGCTGGATATTATTTTTCAATGTGTGCCAACAGAAAAAATCATATGAGACATTAAAAGACATTTCTGCAAAGGCCTTAGGAAATAATCAGTTTGAGCATTTTAAAACATAACTCTAGCAGAGGCAGAGAAATCTGAAAGCAATTGCAAACCTAATGCTTTCAAAGAGGACAAACAAATAATACAGCAAGGAGATTCATTACTCCTGCATTTCAAAAATGAAACAATCATTCATCCTACAGCTTTGGTTGCATCACTGCTCTACAGTCTGCTCTACAGTTGATCCCCAGGGGATACCCCATCATGTTAGCTCACCCAAGTCTTCAGCAGATAACAGAGCGTTACCAAACATCTGGGCGCAATGCCAATCACAGTGGCTGCTTTCCAGCTTCACTGTTCAAATGAAGCCCTAACTGTAAGCAGAACCAGCCCTGAGTCACCCAGATATGGGAGTACGGGAAAGTCAAAGTGCAAGTACACAGCAAACAGGTTTTCTTCAGAGCGGCTCCATGCATGTGAGCTACATCAAATATTTACACCTGACTCGTTGCAGCTGATATCAGTGCGAGTATCAGGAATGCTGACCACATGTTGTGCAGATTTGAACAAAGTCATGTATGGGGTTTTAGTTGAAATGCAAACACTGTATTCTATATGATGGTGGTGTTAAAAGACAACATATTTAGACTAGTGTATTTTGTGTACAAGTAAGAGTACAATGATTCGGCTGTTTTTAAACGGATATAAAATCTGCCCCTCAAAAACAACTTTTGATGACCATCTTAAAAGATATATTGAAATTGTGCTGATGTACTCCACATTTTTTAGTATTGCTTGAGAAAGAAGCCGTAGTTTAGGCCTCTCATTCCAAGCAGTGCATTATAAACTAGAGTTTGCACAATTATCTCTGTTCTGCCTTAATCTCTTCTGAAGCAAATGAACAGAAATGTTTTTATTTGCTGTGTGAATTCAGAAGTACAAAAGTGTGCAGTTACTGTGTTGTTTTTCAGAGTGTTGGTTTTGTGCTTGACATTTTCCTGGCAGGGTGCACTCACTTATTGAAGTCATCCTGGTAACCTCATGTTGACTATAAAAAAAACTTAGGGATAACATCACAAAATAATAGGAGTAGACGCCTGTAGGTGTGTCCTGCTTAGACAATAGTGGCGTTGTTCACGCTCATAAGACTGAGGAAATGAGGCACATTGTTTCATAACCTGTGCACACGTTCACCTTGATGCATTTTCCACATGAACATGGATTCATCATATCAGACTTAATAGCTTTTGGGAAACAGTAGCCACACTTCCTATCACAGTCCCACGCAAATCCCTTTCAAGTGACCTGGCCGACACCCAGGGCCACACCAACAAAATCCTCACTCTGCTGTCTTTGCTAAGACTTAAACATATTAGGCATCCTCAACCTCCTGAAACTCTTAAAAGTTTAAACTTATCAGGATCATATGCACCTAATAGAGACAGCACAAGGCTACTGGGTAAACAGGAACAGCAGGGCTTTTCCCAGAATGTCATTCAAAGTGTGATTGAGCAGCCTTTGCAGCAAGTGTGAGAAAAACAGCTCAAAATGTGAATTACTGCTGTGAATAACAGTATTTGCTAAATACATCATTAAGCCTAAGTTATTTTTTCTGGCTTTTTTATGCTTTTCATTGGACATGAAGGCTAGACTCAAAGCCAGACCACCAGCTCAAGGGCAAACTTCATGGGGAGCAACCCAGACCACTCGGCCATCTGCGCCCCATGAAGTTTGTAGTTGAAGTAAAAGAGAAGGCCACATACAAGACAGGGGATTCCTCCAACTTATTTTCTGAGGCTCGGTTACATCTCACAACACAAAGCAGGGCCAAGTAAGCAGCAACATATATTGATCTTACTCTTCATTCCTCTAGTGTTCCAGGATGTTCACGTCATGATCTTCATCGGCTTTGGCTTCCTGATGACCTTCCTGAAGAGATACGGGTTCAGCAGCGTGGGCATCAACCTGCTCCTGGCTGCTTTCGGCTTGCAGTGGGGTCTCTTCATGCAGGGCATCTGGCATATGGATGATGGGAAGATCAAAGTCAGCATTTTCAAGTACGGAAGTCTTTTACGCATGCCATGGTTTTCCTCAATGGGCACTTTTTTTCTGTTTCTAAACTCTTGGATTCCCCCTTTTCCTGCAGAATCATAAATGCAGACTTCAGCACGGCTACAGTCCTGATTTCTTTCGGAGCTGTTCTGGGTAAAACTAGCCCTTTGCAACTGCTCATCATGACCATAATAGAGATCGCCATCTTCTCTATTAACGAACACCTTGTGGCCACAGTCCTTGAGGTGAGGATGTCATTCTGCATCATGCACGTGTCACTACTGATCTGGAATGACTGTGTTGTCACCAGCATATTTCCTCTTCTTTTTCAGGCAAATGATGTTGGAGCATCCATGATCATCCACGCTTATGGAGCCTACTTTGGCCTGGCAGTGGCTAGAGTATTGTACAGACCAGGTCTAAGAAACGGACATGAGAATGACGGATCTGTTTATCACTCTGATTTGTTTGCGATGATTGGTAAGATTCGATTGGACAATTTTCTGTATCGTTCATATGTTGTTGTTTTTCCATTGCTCCACCAGACAAAATGAGCTAAGTGAAATTTTTTTGTATCAGGATGTTATGTTGTTGTCCTCTATCTACTTAGAGATCCTTTTATTTCTGTGATGTTTTCACATTGGCCCAGTTTAGTTCTACCTGGTTCATGTGCTGCCTCGTGTTCATGTGAAAAGCTTGCCACCTAGTGGTTACAAATAGTGGTTTATCCAGTGCTCTGAATGAACCATGCTGACATCAAGTAAATTAGAGAAAAGAAACACACAAGTACTCAGTTCCAGATTTGTTGTCTGGGAGATAAGATATTTTGTTATGTTGTTATTCTCTTGAACAGGAACTGTCTTCCTATGGATGTTCTGGCCCAGTTTTAACTCTGCCATCGCTGACCCTGGCTACACTCAGCTCACTGCTGTCATCAACACATACCTCTCCCTGGCTTCCTGTGTGCTCTCTGCTTACGCCATCTCCAGCCTTGTAGAACACAAAGGGAAACTGGACATGGTCAGGAAACATTGCTCTCACAGCAATGAAAACACTGCCATAAGAATAATAATTAAAAAAAAAAGATTTTTATGTTTTTTGTTATATCCTTTTTACTACAGGTGCACATTCAGAATGCCACCTTGGCTGGCGGTGTCGCAGTGGGAACATGTGCTGACATGAACATTGGGCCATTTGGGGCAATGCTGATTGGATTAGTGGCTGGCATTATCTCTACCCTTGGCTTCAAGTACCTCTCAGTGAGTTGATGTCAAACACAGAGGGAATCTACGGTGATTTAGTGATAGCGTTTTAACAGGCTCTGGGCAAACTTTCTTATCCATTAATCTAGTAGAAAGTTTTGAAAAAACCTGCTGACATTTTGAGGGGTTATCAATATTGAAAGGGGACAAAAAAACAGTTTTCCAGTAATTAAACACCAATCAAATGATTGCTTCCTGTATATATTCTATTCTGTTATCTGTGCACAGATGGAGTCCTGCTTTGCTAATATGAAGCTGTCAGACTATTTTTAAAACCAAAATGATTATCACCTTTCAAAAGACTTCCGTTTGGTGTTTTTCTCATCTGTAGCCTATCCTGGCATCCAACCTTGGCATTCAGGATACCTGTGGTGTCCACAATCTGCACGGCATGCCCGGCATCCTTGGCGGCTTGGCTGGTATCTTGGCTGTGGCTTTAGGGAAGAAAAAGTAAGGCCAGTTGTTGGCGTAACAAATCTAACATATACATGTTGTAGTTTATAGAAAAGCATAATCCTGGCTCCAAAGTAACTGAGGGTCAGTTACACTCAACATTACCTTCATTACTCTGCTCCACTCTTTTATTTCTCTTCAGGGGTTCGGCTGCAATGCAAGCTGCTGCCTTGGCTTCATCTCTTGGGTTGGCTTTGATTGGAGGAGCTATCACAGGTGAGAGAGGATGAAGAATTACATTACAGAAACAACTCAGAAAATTGTTAAATTTATTGGGAAGAGACTAGGTGGTATTAACATTTCATTTTCTTTCTCAGGTCTTATACTGAAGTTGCCGTTCTTGGGTCAGCCTCCAGACCAGAACTGCTACGATGACTCCATTTACTGGGAGGTAAGAAATTTGTCTTATCTGTCTCACATCACATGTCTGGATGAAGATGCCCTATATTTTTCCAGTAATTAAGTAGTTTTGCAATTATACAATTTTGATAATCTTTACCTAACTAATACAAATAAGACTTTATGAGCTTGCTAACTCTGCACAGTCTTTACAGCCCAATTATTCTTAAATGTCCATATCACGCACATCTACGTCTTGTTAAGTGCTCTGTCATCACGCTACAAACACATAATTTGGCCTGCATGTTTTCCAGGTCCCCGAGGAGGAGGAGGAGAACGAGGAGAGCTTGGCTCATGCTGATCATTCAAAGAACAAAGCAGAGGTCTAATTATCTGCCAATCTTCCACTGAGCAAAATAATCAAACAAAATAATGAAGCAAAAGATCAGTAACACCAAGTCCACATGAAGATATTTGTGGGATAAAGTAATGTGCCAAAAAAAAATAGATCAATTTGAGAAAGACTCCATTAAAATGTCTGTGTACTAAACCTGGAATCAAGGTTTGCTATATTGTTTAACAACTCCCATATGAACAAAGAAAAAGACCCCCTTGAGATATTCAGATGAGAACAGAGCACTTCAGGGATTTTTTATTTTAAAATTTGTGTTCAAAAATACAGTTGTGTATGCTGTATATGAAAAAGAAAACAGTGTTCACACAACAGCTTCAGTGCTGCCTCATACACAATCACTATAAGCTTTCTTTTACTCTAATTCATTTTTATATTATAAATAAGCATTAAGTTTTGAGTAACTCTGTTTGTCTTTATGCTTTCTTTTTATATCTGAAATCTAATTCTGCTGAGGTTTGAGTCAAAGAAAGAAGTTAAATCCCGACTCTGAAAAGCCTCACGTCACCTCACTGGAGCCCAGGCCTTCTGCAAGGAGTCAAAGTCAGACTGTGAAACCAGCAGCGAGGCTCTGACATGGGCAGGGATAGTTGCATATTTAGTCACTAATAACATTTTCACTTTGCTTATCTTCCTGTTTAAAATATTATTATCCATCTGAAGGCAGCTCTATAATTTCTTCAAAGCCATTAGTTTTGACTCCCAGTCTTGACATTTAGCATCTAACTTGTCTGACACTCTGCAGGTGCCTGATCTTTTTTATCTGCCTTCTACTCTTTGTATACATGTACATATACAGGTTAGCTTTACAATGGATTGACATGGTCAGTTTTGTGAAAGCCCTGCGGTGTTGAAAATGTAAGTGGTACTGATTCCAGCCGAGATATCTTACAAATAACTCAACCACTGATTTAAAAACTGGTCTGACATGAGTGAGGTGAAGCTGTGTGCTTAACTTTCTTTTACTATTTAATCTCTTAGTTCTGATCATTTGTGTATAACACATACATCAACAAACTGCAGGGCTACACTTAACTGACTACACACGTTTATCAATGATATTTTGTTTTGTCAAACATTAATGTTGCCTAGAACACTGACACACAACAAAATTTGTATTTTTTTATACAGTGGGTATGTGCCCTTATTTGTATGATATACTAATACTGTCATAATAAAGATGTTTTGTGTGATACTGATGAGTACAAGTGGTTTTGATTTAGTGTATTTCACTTATTTTTATCTCAGGTATAATCAGCCAAATATAGTGAATAACAAATACAGTTGTACCAGTATATCCTCGTACACAGTTTCACTGTTCATATCATTGGATGCTACGTACATTTTTCAGAGCCCAGGGGTGGATCTATCGGGGTGGTATAGGGTGGCAGCTGCCCCCCTAAAACAAAGCCTTGCCACCCCTGTTGCCACACCAGTTATAAAGATTCCATTCAAATAAAAGTTATACCTCATTGGACACATCTTTGAATTACCAACTGCAGTGAATGGGAACACAACTGTGTAAACAGACAGTTTTGAGTAATACAGTTAGACTGAGTAAAAAATAATAAACCATCTATCAAGAAATGGAAGAATCATGAAGGCACAGGCCTAAAAGAGTTTTGAGGATGAGTATAAGATGATAGAAATTCACTAACTGACTATGAGATAAGTCAAAATTAGGAGAAATAAGTTGAAATTTTTAATTTAAAAGTCAAAATTTTGAGATGAAAAAGTACAACTTATGAGATAAAAGTCAATACCTTGAGATAAAGACAAAATTCTGAGATAAAAAGTTAAATTTTTGAGATTAATAGTTAAAATTATAGAGCACAAGTTTAAATCTTGTCTTTTTATCTCAAAATTGATGACTATGCATGCACAAAAAAGGGAGAAGTCCCAACACAGCCAATTTTTCAATTTTGTATTATTAATTGGCAGAAATTGGTTTCAATACATCATTTTAGTTGCCATTATGTAATTGTTTTGCTCCAAATAGAGAGAGAGTGTTTTTTAAAAAATGTTTGGGTTATGAAGCTACTTGGTCATCTTTGGCAAAGGCTCCTCTTTTTGGGTTTTCAGAATGGTCACCCTGATATGAAACTAATCCAGCACATAGACTTCTGCCATATTTCCCCTCTCTTGCCCCCCTGTCAATATTTTTCTAGATCCGCCCCTGTCAAAGCCCTTTTGTGGGGGCTAAAGTGGCCACTTGGGAGCCAAAACGTGCACTTAAGTGACATCTTGGGAACGTAAACACAGGCAAAACTGCGTTCTTGGTTGGAAAAAAACCCAAAACAATAACAAAAAAAACACACTGGTTCCCCTTGTTCCGATTTACCTGAAGTCCCAATTCACTCCATGGAAACTACAACCTCAACGGTTAACGGTTACTTTCAGGCAACGCAAGTTAACACGTTCAAAAATAAGAAACTACGTTTGGTCGGAAAACATTATTTTACGTAATTAAAATAGTGTTGAAACCATGAATTTATGATTGAAACTAGTTGAAAGATTTCTCACCAAGTTACATCCGAATGAAGTTTCACAATCCGGCGGTTGAGGTCGCTGCTGTGATCGTCGGGTGTTTTCGCGCCGGTGTCTTCAACCACCGTAGTTGGCAACAGTGCACCATGGGATACAAAATGTCTCCTGACATAGCGAGCTAACGCCGATAAACAACAGAAAGTTGTTCGATATATTAATGTTTGTCCTTATTTTCAGCGGTTTTGTAGTCTGTATATCAACGTGATTAAAATACGCCCTGTGTTCGCCATGGTGAGTTCAGCACTAAGACTTTTACTTCAGTGATTTGGTGTCTTAACGGTCGTAGCTCAGGATTCGTAACGTAAAGCAACAAATACATCAGGACTAACGTCAGCGACCAAGACGTTTTAACGTTATTCGGGAGAACTCGGTGTGATGTACAGTCAGTCTATGATTTCTTAAAGCACCATGACGAAGTCCCTTTGTAAAACCATTTCTGTGTTGTTTCAGTCAACGAAAGCAGAGTCCAGAGTGTCCAGCTCCAGCTCCAGAACAGAGGAAAGAAGAAGATCTAAAAGCAGAGGTAAGCCTGCTTCTTTGTCATAATCTCAAACTTCACCTCAATATTCACAACCGCATCAAATATTCGACCAGATTTACCGCTACTGTCGTGACAAATATTAACCATCTGATCGTTTATGAAACAATTGGTACCAGTCATACAGCACAGGTCAAAAGTTTGGACACACCTTCTCATTCAATTTGCGTTTTCTTTATTTGGATGAATGAATGAAT
Source organism: Thalassoma bifasciatum (assembly GCA_008086565.1). NCBI lineage: Eukaryota > Metazoa > Chordata > Actinopteri > Labriformes > Labridae > Thalassoma > Thalassoma bifasciatum. The sequence goes on from RPOG01000384.1 coordinate 321,171, forward strand.
TCTTTATTTCGGTTTTTAAAAAATGAAACAAAATGAAATCATGTTCATACAAAAAAGAAAACAGGTAGCAACCGAAAAAGGAATAGGCTGAAGCCCCAAGGCTTATTCAAGCCTACCCTACACCATCATAGGATTACCTGATTAATTCACTGTAAACATCAGCACATAGAACATTATTTAAAACACTTGAAGACTTAAACTGAAAAATTGAGTTCAATCAAATTTCATTGTAACCTTTGATAATTTTAGATTTTAAAGTCTTCTTTAAAACTAACATACAATTACATATCTTTATTCCATTGTTTAGTCCATTCCATAATTTTACACCCAAAACTGACACACATCTGTACTTGAGATTAGTCCAGACTTTCTGAGTTTCAAACATCAGTTATAAATCCCCTGCCTTAGCTAAAATATTTTTTGAATTGAAACAGGAATTGTTTTGTTTACCACTTGAAACATAATTTCTAATGTTTTTAAGTGTACAATGTCCATAAATTTTAATGAATGTGATCTGATAAAAAGCTGATTTTATGACTATTTACTGGACTGACTGACTTAATTTCTTAAAGTAATGATGGCCACTCGTTTTTCTTTAGTTAGCTGATTGGTTCTTGCCATAATATGAATTTTAACTGTTGTCAAATAAGGCTGTTGGTTGTGTATTAACCTGACTTCTGCACAACACAACTGATGGTCCCAACCCCATTGATAAAGCCAGAATTTCCACTTATTAATCCTGATAAGGCACAACTGTGAAGTGAAAACCATTTCAGGAGTCTACCTCTTAAAGAATGATTACAAAGCAGTCATCAGAGTAAAGGGTAGCTATTTGAAGAAACTAGGTTATAAAACATGTGTTCATTATTTCACATTTTTTTGTTAAGTACATAACTCCACATGTGTTCATTCATAGTTTTAACAGTGAGAATCTACTATGTAAATAGTCATGAAAATAAAGAAAACACATCGAATGAGAAAGTGTCCAAACTTTTGGCCTGTACTGTATATTATCCCAGGTAATTGAGTCCTCTCTTTTGTCAAATGATGGTTTTGCCTAAATATTTGTGATTGCAAATTCCCTCTCACTACAGAGATAAAGGAAACTTGCATGTGTTACAGTCACACACAGCTATTGGCAGAAACATTTAACTTTGAAATTCTGCAATCACTAGGTAGTGGAAGGCTACAGAACATCCTTGGTTTTAAACTGTGTATTTCATAAAGATCTTGTGTTCCTGTGTTTTCTTGTTTTCATTCTGTTAAGCTACACAGTTAGCATAAAAACATCTTTTGACTGTCAGATGAGTGGACCTTTTTTTTTTTTTTTTTAAGTGTTGATGTATGTGGCTTCAAACGTGAACAGACACAAGAATTAAACATACTTTTTTTCTTTTTGTTCTTCTGAGCCCTGCTATTCACTCAGGTAATACATGCTTTCGAGCTGCAGTACCAAAGGCTCATTTGTAGCTTGGAATCTAAAGCAAGTCTTGTCAACCAAAAAAAAAAAAGGTTTTTTGATCAATGTGTCATGTTTTGCCGTGGTATTAATGCATATTAAAAGAGGGAATCAATGACTTTGTATCAAAAAATACTCTGAAATGGCTTCTTTCTTTCAAATTTACAAAAGATTGTTGTCCTATGTTTAACACCCAAGAGAAAATGTACAGTCCACTCAAAGAAAGAAAATGTTATGACAGTACATGTTCAACCCAATCTAATCTTTTTCCTAAAATGCCCTCACATTTCTAAATCATGTTTTTATATATTAGGGGAGAGCTTTGGTTGCTCTCTGGTTTGTAATTTTAATCAAGTTGTTGTTCATTAAAAGGACAGATAAGATCGACATAGCAGCGGTAATGATGGCTGGTGTTATTTTCTTGCTCTTGATATTAATCATCTATCTTCTTCAGCTACTGAAGGTACTGAAGTTTATCTTGTCAGTCTATTCCTTTTGTGTTAATACAGGAAGAGAAAAAAGGAAGAGGAAACGCAGCCGTAGTAGATCTTCTTCATCATCTTCTTCTAGTTCATCGTCATCATCTTCATCATCGTCTTCTTCCTCCTCATCTTCTTCTTCATCATCAGGCTCATCTCATTCTTCCAGCCACAGTCGCAGTAGCTCTAGCAGCAGTGGTAAGTGTCTTTTTGGGATCTTTGGGAAATTTTGGCAAAATTTTATTTCAAGGGTTGTTTTCCCAGATTCTTAATACTGAAATAAAAAGTGCAGCTTCTTAAGATTATACTCCTGTTTTGATGCTCACAACAGATTTATTTTGCTTGTTGTTTTTTAGACTCCCGTAGTAAATCCAGAAAGCACTCCAAGAAAAGAAAAAGGGAGAAACAACACAAAAAAGTAAGCGTCTGTGTTTCTGTCAGGAATATTTTACAAGTAGCTGTCTGATGTTCATTTCTTTCCTTTTCTTCCTATTGCTCTGAAACAGAAAGGGAAGAAAGAAAAGCGACAAAAGCGTAAAAAAGAAAAGAAAGCTAAGGGGGAAGACAACTCGGGACCTGTTCAAATCTCCAAGGTATCCACAACGAAAATAATCTGTTCATCTAAAGATTCTAATTTATTATGGACAGATATGATAATTTTTGCATCTTTTAGTTTTAAAATACACTGCATGCTCAAATACTGTTTCTTTGTACATTTTTTTTTCTTTTTCTATTAGTACTTGAAGGACAGAAAAAAAGGCAAGTACAGTATGATTTCAGGGAAGAAAATAAAGATGAAAGTAAAGAAGTCAAAGAAAGACAAACAGGTAAGTCTCCTTTTTATTGTTCTGTAAGAAACCACATGTACCGTTATCAGCATTGCATCAGTGCCCCAGCTCACTCTTGTTCTTGCTTTTCTTATTTTAATTCCAGCGGGATAAAAATCGAGCTGAACTTCTCGAATTCTTGAACTCCACCCTGTGATGCCACTGAGTTGTGGTGCTTGAGCTTGAACACATCAACAAACTCAGGAAACAACATCTCATCTTACCAGAAGAACAAAAATGAAGAGTTCCTTGACAAGATGATGAGTTGTATGACTGGCTTTGAGACACCTGGGCAGCGTAGAGCCAGACAGAGCAGGGAAGCTTAACAATGATAAATTTGCATCCTCTGAGGCTGCTCGTTATTCAGTCTGGCAAAATATATTTAGAAATGTAAGAACAAGCCGTTTCAAAACATGAGAACCATTAATGATCCAGATGAAAATGCAAATAATTGATGGACGGCATCAGTCCGAAATTTGATGTGGATAAACTGCCAATGATGTGATGATTCGTTTGCATCTGACACCCCTTTCACCCCTCATCAAAACAAGATCCATAGATCTGAATTCTTCCTATAAACAGACAAAACCATCCTGTCGTTGTGTCTACACCTGTTGGGCTCTTCTTATTCCACTGAGATCTGTTCTCAGTTCCTCAGAGAGTAACCTGTTATGAGAGCAGAGTGATTACGTAGTCTCAGATCCCACATGTTGTTTGGTGCATTAACACCCATGTTACATCAAAATGCAGAGTCAGCCAGAATCCCTTAAGGTCAGGCTGATCTGCACACAGTCCTATCACAATGACTTTACACCTCACATTTACATTCATCGTCCTTTCTTCCATCATTATAGTCTCTGGATGCAGATCAGTAGGTGTGAACTGAGGCCAGGTCTCAGATGTGTAAAAAGTAGCTATTGTAGCATTAAGCTTCAATATGAGCGAGAGAAGTTTGTAAAGCTCACTTGTTCCTGCAAAGCCATTTGATATTAACTCAGATGACATCACTTGTATTCATTGTTTCATCTTATTCGGTCCAGCTTCCTCTGCAGCCACAAAATACTTGACAACTCATCTTGTGTTGAAACAACACAAAAGACCTGACTCAGCTTTTTATACCTGCTGGTCTGTTTTGTCATCCATGCCTGTTTGGGACTGTGAAGACAGTCAATATAATGAATAACTGATTCACATAGTGGATAACTGAACTTTTCTTTTACACCGTTCACGTTAGCTGTGAGAACCTCTGTGTTTTTACTGATATCATACCTTCTTATCTGTACTTTTTGTTGTAAATAATATAAAATTCAACACCTTGTTGTAAAGAAACTGTAAAATCTATTCTGGCATCCGTGTGCTCTAAATTCTGTTGAGAATATTGTTTGAATAAGTGTTATTTTTTATTATTGATTTGTGATAAGAATCGTTTGTCCTCCTGTATGAATCAAACCAATAGATTTATATGGATGATGGAGTAAAAGAGTTCGTGTCACGTCATTGTTTCTTTGAGTTTCTCTTCTCGTGTCTCCCTGAAAAAGAAGAACATCCCTTATTTACTTGGCATTATTGTTGTATATGTATATAAACCGAACGTTATCAGTATCAGATAATATTGGCTTAAAAATTGACTTTCAGTTATCAGCAGATAACTTGCTGATATCTGCAGGAAAAACTGGTTTCTGCCTCCTTAATTAAATGCCTAACCCCCAGTGCAAGAAGACATGCACAGTGCAACATGTTTCCTGTGAACAGAGATTATTTTTCCCTCACTCTGCCAGTTTCCAAATTGGCCAAATTGGAATTGTCCCTGGTTTTGGGGCATTGTTTTGATCGACCCAGGGAGAGTATTAAGTTTTATTATTTTGCACAGGAAATGAATAATACATAACAAATGTGATAATAATATACACCATATTGCTGTAAGCTAACTCCTATACAGAGGAGAGTCGATGACCTCTGCAAGCAGGTGTGCGAAAAGAAATATCGACATAATATTGACTAAATGAGTTGTAAAACGATAAATTCTTAAGTGACAACAAGAGAAAAGAGTGCAGTCTGTGCAGAGACAGTATGACTCATTCTCTTAATGTCAAAGTGAGCATGGACTTGTATCAATAAACCATCCCAGGACTTTTTTCAGGGTGATTTTCAATATTTATACATACATGTAAAATGTGCAAAACATTCAGTCATTTGAGGTTATTAACCTCTGCAGCAGCTTCCTTGTGTAACAACAGTATCAATTCCAGCAGATTGTAGGATTCAAGAACAGTTAAATTACACTAACCCCTATGAGGCTACAATAAATAGCCCTCATTGCTTAGATGTCAGTGTCTACAGAACACAAGACACATCACTGCAGGATAACGTATATAATCTCATATCAAGAAGAAACAGTTTACAAAAGAAGTTAAGTCACAGATCATCTGAGAAAACCGCCTAGCGTTACCTTTTTCTGGTGTGAAGTTTGAATGGAGTGAATGAAATGCTGATTGGTCTCATACTGAAAACAGGAAGAGGATCATTGGATTCATCCTGCATCACCTGCTGCAAAGTGGACACAGGCCACTGCAACAGATGGTCACAGAGATCAGCATCTGTCTCACTGGAACGTCCAACACCATCACTGTCCGCGAGCACCCACATCAGACCACCTTATTGCTGCTGGCACCTTTGTATCTAAAGTCAGGCATGCTCCACACCCTCTGCACCCTCTCCTCCCGCTCCATCCCTCTCTCCACGTCCTCTGACACAGTTTTCAGGTCACTCAGGCCTGCTCCGTCAGACACAGCTGTGGTCAGGCCGACCGTGCTGCCAAACGGGTTGATCTTGATGCGGGACCTGAAGTTCATGAAGGACATGCTCATGGCACGTTTGTTGTTCCACTGGCGAGTGAGCCGCTGCGCTTCCTGCTCCTCCTTCAGGTTATCCAGTGACTCCAAGAGGACGGAGCGAAACAGGCCAGGGACCTCCTGAACTTCAGGCTCATTAGTCTGCATGACTTCCCTGAACCTGCACAGGAGAAAAAGCAAAACAGGTAAATTTAAAAGTGAAATATTTCTCTGCCTAAGTGGACAAATAACTTTCTTTAATACATAAATCAGACTTTATTCATAGAGCACTTTTCATTCAAAGGATGGCACAAAATGCTTAACAAACAAAAAATTGACAATAGTAATAAAAGTAAGGTCACACACACAAACCTACTCAACACATCAACTCACACTCCCCAGTGCATAAAAAGAACACAACAAACTTAAAATCTATGTTTGCGAACTGAGGAAACAATATCAGGAGACCTTGAAGAGGAAACACTGAAGGTAAAACAAGCCGTTAAAACTCAAATTAGAGAATAAACAACCAAGTTAAAAGAAATAGATTAAAATATATATATATATATAACACTGAGAGGCTAGAAGAAAATAGCAACAGGACAAGATGTTACGTAAAAAAATAAATATATATAAAATGATCTTCAATTCTTTTTATTGAATGAAATAGGTTGGTTAACACTGAACCATAAAATGAATAGTGGAAAAAATATATATTTTGAAATAAATTAAGACCAGGACTGATTGAATAAATGAGTAAAACTAAAAGATGGACCGAAAAGTTAGGTTTTCAGATTGCCATAAATACACTCGAACATTGTGAATACTGGGAAAACTACAATGATAAAAAAGAAAAAGAGAAACTGTAAACATGCTGCAAAGAAGTTGATGTTGTGATGTTGGTATATAAGGACCATTTTAGATAAATACGGTAAGTCTTTTTTAGATTTCTTAACACATTTATCAACGGTGGCTTCATTAGATAACCATAATACTCAAATATTTTCCTCCATGATGAGAAGCAACAATTGACAACTCTTAGACACCAATTTTTGTGTTGAAAACAAATCACTCATACTGAATTGTATCTGAAAAATGTCTTGAAATAGATTTAAAAATATAGAAAACTTGAAAACCATGCGTTAAAACTTTATTGAAGCATCAATTTCAATATATTTCCATGCATGGGTTTTAACCAAGAACTTCATATCAATAGATTTCAGCAATATCTAGTTTTGGCTTTTAAATAACAGCTGCATAATGTCAAATGTTCCAAAAGGCAGCCTGTTTCACAGTCATCAGCCCCTGAACGGCCACCCGCTGTGTGACCAGTATCCTCCGGCCCAACCACCAATTACTCCCTCTTCCTCCTGCTTACAAGAGGAGCCGAGGCCTTAACAAGCCTTTAAATAGACAGCTATTAGGGAGCCTGATTCCCAGTGAGAGCTTCCAGTTAACTCATGGTCGACTGTTATCGCCCTGACACACAAACACACACAAACTCGGAATAGAAAGCTGTTTGGATCACATTCAGGGTCACAATCATTATCACTATCAAAGTGTATCCATCTCAGTGCTTTAATTTTAACCTTTCCTGCCTGAGTTATGAGCAAGCTCAATCAGACCTCAAGCAGTGTTACTACTACTTAAAATCCTCTGTTAAAACACATGTTCAATGACTGATTATTAATATTTTAAAGCATTACAGCACTGTATATTTACTTTAATTTTTATACTCATGTAATCTGTTTTTGCACCATCATACCAAAGAAAATTCCTTGTGATGCAAAAATTATTTGGTAATAAATCTGATTCTGATCAAGAAATTGATAAGAAATGGAATTTAAAACAGAACTTTTTTCGTCTTTCTTTGAAATTCTGGAGGAATATCTGGTTTGATAAAGTTGGAAACAAGGTTTGTAAGTCTTCAAGCAAAAATACTACCGCACTGTATCTTAATAATCTGTTATTTTATCATGATAACAATAATTTATTCAGCTCATAAGGAACTTCAGCCTGTTTGTCTGTTTCTCCTGGCACTATTCAACTTAAATGTGTATATAATTCTTCTATTTTGTAAAAGAGCTTTTTATTCTTTTAGATTACTTAATCACCATTGTTTATAAATGATGTTTAATTTTCATTCATTCATGTTTGAAGTCAAATTCCTTGTATGTTCTCAAAGATACTTGGCAAATAAAGGCGATTCTGATTCTAATTCTGATCAATCAAACCTTAAAATCAAAATTTCAAACCATTTAAAATAATCTCACTTGAGTCCTCTTAAGAGTCTTATTTATAGGATACTATACAAGTTACAAAAAGCCTTATGGAAAGGTCAACATATAAGTATATAAAATATTAAGGACAGTTTTGGTAAAATGGGTATGTACAAATGTATAACCAGAAAGATGATGCAAAATTAAGAAATCTATAAACTCATACATCTGATGTGAGAAGTTCTAATCTCTCAATCCATTCACTCTTTTATTCACTAATCATTTTGCAGTCATCACTATATTCTGACGATGGATAGACTTCACTCACTGTCTGAGATAAGACTCTGAAAGGCAGACAGCATTTGAGGCAAGAGCAGAGTCACATTTAATTAGACTTCAATCAGAAGACTCCTCCTCTGTGCTGCTAATTAAATTCACAAACATGCCCAGGTTGGTCCCTGTTGAGTGTGATTCTGTGTGTGTGATTTTGTGTGTGTGTGTGTGTGTGTGTGTGACTTCAACCGAGCATTTAGCACATTAACACTGCCTCCCAAACTCTGCTAAACTCTAACAAGTCACCTGAGAGTTGGGCACCTGTGTGTGAACAGATGCTCCAAGGAGCTCAGGTTGTATCTTCTGCAGATTAAAGAACAGAGACACGAGCGATTTATAGAGTCATGTGCTGCAAGACGGGGAAGTTGGCTTGGTTTCCCTGACAATACATCCACCTTGCTCTGCCAGAGACCATACTAAGTGATTCTCCGTATGCCAGCAACACCTTGACGAATCATGGGATGGAAAGGGCACCTTAGGTTTGAGCACAGAAGAAGCTCCGACTCTAACGAAGCAGTTTTGATGGCAGCAGAAACTCAACAAATTTTGGCAATAAACATTATGCTAACATAGATATTAATAATAAATATTATAAACCATTCTCTAAATTTAAGACGTTTCAAGGGAAAAAAATTGTGACTAACTCCTATAAATTTCACTCCATGTGAGGCTACATTTACATTCTACACTTCTTGTCTCAGTATTTCAGCATGGCAAGAAACTCTAAGCATTTCTACAATGCATTTTCAAAGTGTCATGTTTACTTAAAAAATAATCTGCCATTAATGTAGTTTGAAAAATGAAACATTGGGCACAATGCATTCCTTTTATTCACTGGCTACCTTTCAGCATCAACTCATTCAGAAAAATGTGTTTCACATGTGCGTATTAGTTCACAAATGACAGATATCGATCGCCTGTTCAAGGCTGAGGTTGCTTTTGTGTTCTTGTTGTTGGTGACTTCCACATCCATGTTGACAACACACAAGGATTAAAAACAGTGTTTTACCCTCAGCATGTGACAGAGCCTATGAGCAGCACATTGTACTCACTTATAACCAAGGGACAAAACATTTTTTATTGCAAAATCCTGTAATCTAAGTAAGTATTTTTGTTGAAAATGTTTTGTAGGACTTAATATAAACCACAAAAATATCTTATTTCAAAATAACATCTGAATTACTTTTAATAAGTAAAAAGAAAAATGTGCCAATATAAGAAGAATTTGCTCGTCAAATTTCTTAAAGTGAAAATAATGACTTAATACAAGAAACTTCTTTCTTATTTTACTGACAGTTTTTCTTCTCCATCACAAGCAATCCACATATCATTTTTATCGCCTCTAGCCCAATGACAGCTGGGATAGGCTCCAGCCACCCGCGACCCTGATTAGCAGGATAGACGGTTAAGAAAATGGATGGATGGGTTTTTAGTTGCAGCACTGTTTACCGCAGGGTTTCTTCTTTTTTCTGTGTTTTGTGGTTAATATTTGGTTTGACCCCTGCCCCTTCTCTTTTTCATGTTGTCTCAGAGAGGAGGTAAGTGTCCATTGTTCCATATATCTATTTGTTTTATGTGCTCTTTTTACTCTTATGATATGCTTATTTTGTTTTCCATTTAGATTTTATTCTTATTTAATATTTAAGTTGTATCTAATTGTTTATTTAGAGCAGATAAGGCTGGTTTATTCACATGTGCTCTGGTGTGCTCAGCTAAACTGTACATGTGTCTGTGCAGGAGACAGGCTGCATGTTGGTTTTTAATAAGAGACTCTCTGATAAACAGGTATGGTTTCATTTTGTTCAGAATTCTTTTATGTTGAACCTCATTACTGGTAGCTCGGCCCTTTTTCAGTTTCATGGGAAACTGGCTGCACGATGGTTTTAAATGCAAGATTTTCTGATTAACAGAATAAACGCTGGCAAGAGAAAGATTCTGTGCCTGTCATCTTTTTGCTGGACAAAAGATAATAACAATGCAGAGTTACACCAGTTACATTCACATCCATACAGACAAAAATTACATGTAGAGTCCCTCAAGGCTCTGTATTGGAGCCCCTTTTGTTGAATATCTATGTTCCTCTATGTAGCATAGATTATAGTAACTAACAAAAGAAGTTGCCGTAACTATGCAGACGATACACAGTTATACATTACATTATCCCAAAGTGACAACAGTCCCATATGGGCTCTGAGTAAATGCATTCAACAAATGAATAGGTGGATGTGCCTACATTTTCCTCAGTGTTACAAGCATAAAACACAGGTACCTGTTTAAAGACCCAAAGAGTCTGTTGGGTCTTTGTCTTAAAAGTATGTCATGTGTGCCATATGGCATTGGAAAACTTTTGTATGCCATGTACTTTTTTGCACCCACATTTATAAGAACATCACTGTGACATGATCAGCTCACGAGTCCTTACTTGAGTATGACGAGCCCGCAGCAGGGTGGCGGCACTTTGGAGCAGAGATCCTCCAAGCCAAGTTTTTCCCCCGTGCTAATGCTGAAGGAAGAGCGAGGTGTGCTGGCCAGCCAGCTATAGTCCACCCCTGTCTTGAGTCTGCGGTACTCATTCTCTCTCTCTTTCTGCAGCCGCTCTGCCTCCTTCAGCTGCCAGTTGAACTCTAGCATCAGGGTGTCAGTGACCACGTCAGCTGGATCTCTGCGGGGAGCGCGGTAATATGGCTCATTCCAGTTCAGCCAGGAGGCCATGGTGCTGTCGTTCCTCACAGCCCCCTAACAACGACAGAAAGTCAGAGGTGGTAACACTCAAATGATGAGGTTTGACCTTATGATTTGAGGTTTTTGTCTTGATTAATTGATGTCAAATTGAAATTTCAAGGCTGAGTGTAGCTGTAGAAGAACTGACAGTCTTTCATGTTATTTTCAAAATGCTGAAGGCCAACAGAGTAGATTTGCTGCATTTAGAAAAAGCCGTAAGGTCACAGGGAAACATTTTGAAAAGGTTATACAGTGACTGAAAACTCTCTTTCTTTGAAGAGCTTGAAATGTGAGAGTGATAAAACAAGAAACATGAAGAACATAGATACAACAAACAGATAAACTGCAGAAACTGAGAATCTTAATTTTCAATCTTAAAAAAGGCCTTTGAAAATCAAGTAATTTTGAGATAAGATTTGTGTCTCAATCTCACAAACGATGATGTACAGTTTGTACATTTCCATTTCTTCTCACATTGACAGACTTCTTTTCTTACTCTATACAAGCAATTCAGGCTCCATTATTGTTTTCTCGAGACTTTTCATGTCAATGCGCCTTATATTAGGTCTAAGAGAACAATTTTTCCAGACAGTAAGAAATAAACGCTTAGATTTTAGTTTTTGCAGTATAACAAGCTTTTAATTTACGGTCTCTTACAGGTGAATACTGTTCAAAGACATCAAAGAAATCCTGTAATCCTGAAAAAGATGTTCCATGATACATCAATCACATCTGCATCCTTTTCAGTCTGTCTGCACAGCAGCAGCTCCTGTGTGGCTCTTTGTTTCACAAGTGCGATATCTGCTCCCACAGGTGCTACATTCATTCAAACTGAATAAATCAGCCTTTTGTTTACGATTGTTTTGATGATGAAAGTAATTAATATACAACGAGAGACCTCTGGTGTCTTTGATAACACAAAACAAGGCTGTAGTTTTATAATTTCTCCTTAAGTCATTACACAACATAGTAATCACTCTCAAAGATTGGCTCAGGTTGTTGATCATGGAAAAACTGGTGAGCCAATAAGTAATCAGGAATAATTAGATGCAAAATATTCATCAAATCAGCCTTAAACCTGATCAGATGGTTAAAGTAATTTAGCCATATGATACCAAACGTGTCATGGTTGATAAATGAGTTTCAACGACTTTTATCTCACCAACATAATAAATAGTTTCATTAAAAACTTGTGGAAAAAAATGCAAATAAAAAAGGTATTCCACCCTTTTGAGGATAACCAGGCAGCTGAAGTTGTATTTGGATAAAAAAATGTAATAAACATCATATCAAAAAGTATCATAAACAAATTTATATAGAAATGTGATTTTGTGGTTTTGTTAAAAGGGTTCATAAACATTTCCTTTCCAAAAAATAGGATTTTCTCATCATTTTTAACAGGTCAGAATTTATAGGGTTAAACAGAAGGCTGAGCTTGATGAAATAAAGATGGATGTTTATCACCTTTCTGACTATTCAAAGGTCGGGTAATGAACTGAGTCATAGAGCACATTATACAAGAGGGATGCTGGAAGAGTTGTCAGTGTGTATAATCTTTTAAGCATTGTAAAGAAAACAAGAAAAACCAATTGGGATCCAGTCTTTCTGTTCATTTTGTTAAAGTGTCCATTTTCATTTAGTATCAATGATTGTTTGCCTTCTTTTAGTTTTGAGAGTCTCCACTAGAGAGAAGGAAAGATGTTATACTGAAACTCTACTGCATAGTACAAAAAAATTATATATTTATTTGTGAGCCATAGTGAGCCAGATTACCAACAACAGGTGCAACAAAAAGCTTACACAACAAAGCGACAGAGTCAGATTAGTTTCAGCCTTGCTCTTACCTCTGGACCCAACTGAACTGAGTGTCCCTTCAAAATAAAAGCAAACAGATCAAGCAGAGACAGTCTGTGGTGATATTTAAGGAGAACTCAGTCAAGGTTGATCTTGATGTCTTATTGTAATGTTCTGTTTCTTTAATGCTTTCGAGTTAATTGATTTTAAATAATCGTATTGCTTTGAGTTTGAATTTGACAACGAATTTTCCAATAATAGATAATAGGTAATGGAAAAATAGTGGCTGTGTATCTCATGCCTCTTGTTATTCTGTGTCAATTCTGATATGATCACAATAAATAATCACAAGTATGAGTGCATTTGGAAAAAAGCTAAGAAATTCCATGATTCTTAAATTTAAGGATTTTTTTTTAATCAAAATTGCTTGGGAGAAAGAAAAACTTCCAACTTGCTTTAGCTTTATTGTGCTTTCCAAAAGGATCCATGCTGGGAACAAACTCCATTCTCAGAGAGCAGGCTACTTCTGCTCAAATCGACATATTTTCTACGTAAAAGTAAAAACAGTTGATAAAGAAGTCTTTTCTTACCTCTTCTGGGTTTTTTTTCTCCCTAAAGTTTTTCTTTTAACTCCTCAGGGTACAAAAAGACTTCAAAAGAAAAAAAGAAGAAAGTCCTTGGACGTCTGGCAAGCAGAGCAGACGCTGAGGAGACAAGTGACTGAATGAAGGCGCAGAGAGAAGAAAGAAGAAATGGATTCAATCTGGATTCCTCGTCCTCTCTACAGTCCCACTGTGCTACTTTCTCTCTCTCTCTCTCTCTCTCTCTCTCTCTCTTACACACACACACACACACACACACACACACACACACACACCCCTCCTCCCAGGAGTATCTCTGGCCTGCCTTTACCTGTACCAGTAGGTTGGGGGCACCATCTCCAACAGGAGCCATCGCTTCAGCCCCCCCACCCCCCACCCCCTCCATGTGGTGCTTATGTAGCTTTTTACGATTCACCGTTGCCATAGTGATGCTCCTAAGCCTATTTGTCCACAATAAGCTCCATCAGCTGACAGGGAGCTGGAGAGCGATGAAGAGGCAGATAAAGAGGACACAGTGGGTTGAGCAGTGAGATGGAAACAAGGAGATAAATCAGATGATGTGTTCAGCAACAAGGGCTAGTGTGTTGACTACAGCTTAGGCTAAATGAGGACTGGTGCAACATCTGCACAAGGTCATCCCACATGTGTGTGTGTGTGTGTGCGTGTGTGTGTGTAAATGAACTTCCTCGAATAATGAGTCTCAGTGGCCCCGAGCACTCATGCATGAATTACAGGAGGACTGGATCAGGAGAAGTGTGTTTTTGTGTGAGGTGGAGGTATTAGAGAAGCAGAGAGGCACAGAGTCCAGATTGAATGTGCAGTTGTTGTGTAGGTGGATATCAAGGTTTGTAGCTTTATTTTGTGTGTGGGTGTGAGCAGCGAAGCTCAGACGCTGTCCTTCTCAACATGTTCTGCACAGAGACCTGTAAATCCCTGTTTAGTCATAGCGGCTGAAAAAAAAAACAGCATTCAATAGAGAAGGAAAGAACTGTGAGATTTCTAAAGAGTGTCATAGAATTTTTATTTTCTTCAATAAAACCAACAAAGCAAAGATAACAAGATGGTTTGAGTGAAGTTGAAAATGATGCCACTGAAGCAAAGAGTGGCCGTGCTCTGAAATTTGTTTAATTTGGAGATTATGAGTTCATTATTTTGGAACAATATGACATCAACCAAATATCACATGAAAACTAAACTTGTTTACTTTTAATGCTTCTTAAGTTCTCTATTCATCATAATTTCATTAATGTAATATGACTTGCACTGCAGAAACTGAAATCTACAGTTTATGTCTGATTTTTACTTAAAATTGAGCAACGTTTACTTGACAAGTCCAGAAATAATATCTTACTTATTACTTAAAAAGTCCTCACAGCCCCTTTTAGCAATTAAGATATTTTTTTCAGAACTTATCAGGTGAACGGGTCTTATTTGAAGTCCAAAAGACCAAAATAAGACATAAACTCTTGCATAGATTCCAGATTCAGGCGTGTAATTCAACAGGATGAAACAAAGTAAAAACACAGCTTTGCACAGCTGAAAACAAAACAATAAAAGGAATATGGAAAAACCTGTAAAACCTGTCCTGCAATCCAGGCCACACCAGAAACCATCTCTGAGTTGCACAAAAACTGTTTTCCTGTGATTTTTTTTTTGTTTTTGTTTCTTCAGGACTCTGTAGTAGATGTACATACATCTTGATATTAGTTTTATGAATGGACCGCATTAAAAAGAGTCACATATGAAGACACATTGCACTTGTTGATGTGCACAGGGCCATCTTGCCATCACTCTGAATAAACAAATAAACACAGTTTGGTGAGAGTGAGACCTGGACATGTAACCTCAGTGTGTGCACCTCATGTTGATTGTGACAGATGGAAGGTAAGCTTGTCCTGTAATCTGAACAGATGACTGTGCTAATCCTCTAAAGTGATCCTCTCCATCAGCTGCAACGATGATGCTCACATAGCGAGCGGACGCAAAGCTCTGACGCTGCCGCACTGATGTTGTTTCGCGCTGAACTCCCCCCCTGGCGTCGGCCTTTAGATCCATTTCCTTTCCTCGGCTAATGTGTTTGTTCCATCACATCTCAGGCCTGCGCTAATGAGTGACACACAACAGGGTCACGCTGGGTGTTTGTGCTGAGGGGGAGGTGGAGTTTTCTGCAGCAGGGCCTGTTCAGGAGCTTCACCTTTGCGATGAGAGAAATCTGCTCAAACCTGCTTTCTTTAACTCAGGAAATGGGGAGAGCATCAAAGGTGCTTTTAAAAGAAATAAAGAATTGAGGAGAAATACAGCTCTGGAAAAAATTAAGAGACCGCTGAAAATTTTTCAGTTTCTCTGATTTTGCTATTTGTAGGTATTAGTTTTGAGTAAAATGAACATTTTTGTTTTATTATATAAAATACTGACAACATTATTCCCAAATTCCAAATATTGTCATTTAGAGCATTTATTTGCAGAAAATGAAAAATGGTCAAAATACCCAAAAAGCCCACTTTTTCCAGACTTCAGATAATGCAAATAAACAAGTTCCTCTTTAATTTTAAACAACACATTACTAATGTTATAACTTTGGAAGTATCCAGAAATCAATATTTGGTAGAATAACCCTGATTTGCAATAATATCTCTCATGCGTCTCTCATGTTCTCCACCAGCTTCACAGAGGAGAGTGATGACCACAGCAATAGTTTTTATACATTTCCCAGTTAAATAAGATTTGGTTCAGGTGATGACCTCATCAGTACCTTGTAAGGTAGAAACAGGTGTGCTTGTGTTGGAATTCAACAGACACTGCAATGGCATGACTGTCATATATGTAGAGATGCTGATTTCTGAAAAATTTGCAGTGGTCTCTTAATTTTTTCTGGAGCTGTATATTCAAAACTGATTGTAAAGAGTACGATAGGGAGCATGATCACACTTTCATATTTAATTAATTTGATTTAATTCAATTTATATATACACTGCCTGGCCAAAGAAAGTCGCCACCAAAAAGAAAAAAAAGATCACACACTCGAATATTTTGTCAGACCATCTTTAGCTTTAATTACAGCATGCATTCGCTGTGGCATTGTTTCAATAAGCTTATGCAATTTATTTCCATCCAGTTTTGCATTAATTTTTCACCAAGATCTTATATTGATGATGGGAGAGTCTGATCACTGTACAAAGTCTTCTCCAGCATGTCTCAAAGATTCTCTGGACTCTGTGGAGGCCAATCCATGTGCGGAAAAGATGTCTCATGCTCCCTGAACCACTCTTTCACAGTTTGAGCCCAATGAATCCTGGCATTGTCATCTTGGAATATGTCTGTGCCATTAGTGAAGAAAAAATCCACTGATGGAATAACCTGGTCATTCAGTATATTCAGGTCGTCAGCTGACCTCATTCTTCAGTCACTGGTCCAATTTCTTGTTTTCATACTTAAAACAAAACAAACTTCAATGAATAAGTCGTATTGTTTCTAGTTATACTAAGCTGTGCTGTTTACTGTAGCTTCATTGGCCACAAAGGCTTGGGGAAGTGTCATTTAAACAGTTGAACAGACTTTTTCTTAAAATCTCCACCATGTTGTTTACCTATTTAATACTGTCCTTTGTGATCACAAACACAAACAGGCTGAGTGTGGTGCATGAACCCGATAATCTGCAGGAGGTGATTAGGATGTGGAACGCAGACAGACAGTGAGTTGATGTGACAAGGATAAAACAGATGGGTCACAACAGCCTGGACAACTTGTGCCTAATGCTGGTGTGAACAGGCTTCTGCATCATGCTCCTGTAATGATGCCAACCAGGACACACACCCACAGACACACACACATTCACCTTCAGAGGACAGGGGTTTTCTTAAAATCTGTGCTGCACATGCAGTCGTATAAAATCACAGTAAATCAACTCATTCTTTTCAGCCTTATTTAGATATAATTTCTTACTATGATGAAAATAAAAGAATAACTGAAGGGCTGCGACAAACAGCAGGGGCTTAGCTGTCGAGTTAGTCAATAGGTTGGCAGTTCGATCTCAGCTCCCCACTGTCCACATGGTGAAGGACACTGAATCCTGAATTGCTCCCAAGTGGCACAGCCGGTGAGGATTTATGTGTATGAATGGGATCAGTTAATCCTGATGGGCATCAGCAGCACTGCAGTCTCACCTGTCAGTGTATGAATGAATTAATGAATGTTGTATGTGGAGTGATCAATTGACTAGAAAAGAGCTTTATAAATACAATTATAAAAGTCATTTAACTTTTAGCTTTTTTTTAAAAATAGTCCAGAGCTGAAAGGACTAGTTGGTTTGTTCCTTCCAGTAAATCTCAGTTCATCAATCACTGAATCTTTCTGTTATCATGTTTGCCTATACCACCAAAAATACAAGTTTGCTCAATGTCAGCCTGCTCCCACTAGTTATATCTGTATTCAAAGGGAAAAGAGACATAAATGTTCCTAATATTGTTGAGAAAAAGAGTGTACACTGTTTAAATCTGTCACACCAGTGACAGGTGTTTTTAAGGATTGACTCTCCACAAAATGAAACAAATAAACCTGATCATTTTCAACTTCATAGCACTGGATTGATTGATGATCTGAGTGTCATTTTCAACAGCATTGTGAAAGAAAAAGCCCAAAAGTACCTCAAGCATTATTTGTCTGAAAGATGTTTCAGATTCAGTCTTGGTGACAGTGTCATAGCAACACTTTTAATTCCAGGCATTTTAAAGCTGTGCTGTTGAAAGCTTTTGACTGTATGATAAATGGATATAATGTCTGTGATGTCTCCCATTTGTTTCTTGAACCATGATTTGAAGCTGAGCATTGACGGTAGCCAATTTAGAAATGCTTTATTCAAGTTTGCCTGAAGCATAGATGGAGGCTTTTTGCCTCTTTGCAGACAACAACAAGGTGTCCACCTGTCAGTCAAGTCAGCCAATACCTGGTTAAACTTGTAAGGTTGATAATCTATGTGAAAGAGGATAAACTGGAGATTAAATACAAGGCATAAGATAGAAAAAAGAGTTATGTAAATTAAAAAAAGAAACATTTTTGATGCTTGGGTTGACCGCTCACTCTCAACAATTTATTTGGGCAACAAGTCAGGCCACCTCATAAAGCAGGATGAATATCTGTTACAGATTTTATGAGCAACCTGCAAAAAAAACATGTCAAATTAATAGAAAGAGTGGATAAATATTGTGCCTTATACTGAAAATATGGAAAGATGGAGTTTCTCCCTAAATGTAAAATACTGGGAAAATCGTATGTTTATGTAACAATGAAGATTTTTTTCCCCTTGTTTTAATTTAACTCCTAATTTTGTTTTTATTTTCATTTTTCATTTCCGTATGCCTGATGACAACTTAGAGACACATACAGACATACAAGGTAAACTGTTGTACAGGTGAGAAAAGAAGTCGAAGGTCTTATATAAAATCAGTCTGTTACATTTTCTTATAAAATGGGAAGAAAAGAGGGAAAGAAAAGAAAAGATTAAAGGAATATAGACAACAAAAGTAACGATAAAAGGATAAAAGAATATCAAAATTACAATTGTGCTGAAAGGGTAAAAGTTTAAGAGATCTCAAACTTGATGAAATGTTTCAATCTTGAGGTTCAACAAAGATTTACCTGACTCCCTCTGACTTGAGCTACCGCTACTTTATGTTCACCATTGTAACATACTGGTGTTTAAATAACACACTGTTTTTGTTCTTACTGGGCTGTAATGTTTGTATGCTTGTTAACAGGAAGACAACATCTAAAAAAACATCTTAAACCGTGTGAATTACTAACATCCCTGTTCACAGAACCACATAAACTGAATGAAACATGTATCATCAGGGAGCTCAGACTAACCTGTTTACTTTAAGCCTCTGTCCATAAAAGTCATTGAGCTTTTTCTGCACCCCTCTGGTTTTGTCAGCACTCGAACACACCACTAGAGGGTAGATTCTGACAACTTTAGCTGCTCCATAAAAAACCTCCTAATTCTTCTCACTGTCTGCTCTGGGACATCTCAGATTGTTGTAATAATAAACATAGCAGGTGCTGCGATTTCTCTTTAACAGTTTTGGGAGGAGAAACTTTTTGTGTTTTTAAAATTTGTACTTTACATTCTTGGGATGAAAACCTGAGAAGACTGCTCAAACAAACAACTTGCCACCACACCTCCTAGACAAATATTAATCCACGCACTTGAACACATTCCTGAGTGAATGTAATAACAACAAAGAGAACGGGGGGCTTTAGAAGAGCACCTGACAGAGTGTGAGGAGGGTAAACATCTGCAGTGAATTAGGAATATATTTCACCCTGCATAAACTTTTATAGCTTGTTTCGAAACACATTAAAAGGCAATCAGATCTTTTTTTTTTGGCTCCTTCAGCAGAGAAGCAGTGAGGTGCCATGGACAGACACACACTCTGTTGAATGTGAGCATTGTTTGATAACTGCTTCCCATGGATCTGTGCACAGACACACACACACACACACACACACACACACACATCTGTCGGGCTTTGTGCACTCCGCACTGAACTGATGTGAGTAACAGTCACAAGACAAGACGAGCTGAGCACACCGAACACAACACAGTGCTGACCTTTAAAGGACAATTCTACCAAAACAGGACATGTCTGTTAACAGTTTTCATGATGCTACACTGTGAAAAAAAACCCCTGTTGTTTTTATGGTGAAAAACTGACAGCTGTCAAAAATTTGACAAAATAAAATGTCATTTGTGCAGTTAAAAATGTTATTACTCTTCTTATTATTATTAAGGTACTGAATTCCTTTATTCAGACATGGTTGAAAATATTGCATACTTCTTCATATTACCTCTTCATAACTTAATTTCAGCTTTGAATTCTTGAATTCAATATTTTTTACTGTAAAAATGTTTCATTGAATTAAATCAAGTAAAAGGCAGAAACACTTTTTAGAGTGTAACCAAAACAAATAGTACAAATAGCATTGTGGTCGTGCTAATTGACAAAAAATAATAAATAAATAAACAGTTTACCAGTTTAAAATGTATTTTCTTCTTAATTAACATTTTTAAACATTTAAACTGTATATTTTATGAAATTTCCCTTGTTTGTTTGTTTCATACAAACAGCTAGATTTTTTTTTAAGTGAACTGTTTATTATTTTACAGTGGACCATATTTTTTTAACACCCTGCTACTGTAAAACAGTTAGGTTTGTGTTGCTGAACAATCAACAGATACATACTATATGACCGCATTTTCCCCCAATAATACTATAAGATTTAAGGTTTTCAGACACTTTTAATATTAGTGTTTCCCTCTAAAATGTTTGCCTATTTTGTTTTTCTTTCACAGTAAGTTGTTATCACTTTAACATTTTTTATGTAAAAGTCAAAGTTTTCTCCAGTCTCACAATCAACAGTGATTTAATGTATTTTACACAGTAAAAGAAAATGTTTTGTTTTATGGTCCTTAATTGTTGCTTTTCAACTGTATTTTGCTGTATTTTTTACTGACTTTGTTTACAGTGTACATGAACACACAACTTAGCATTTGTTTTGTCAGTGTCATCGTTTTCACCACTTTCATGTCAGTAACAGAGGCTCATTTGTGTCGGGCATGTTTGTCTTACTTTCCTAAAGTTATCCTTTGCCTGTGTATTTGTGTTGAAATGGTTCAGTACTCTGCGTTTCAAGATTATGTATTGAAAAAAGTTAACAAACCCACTGAGAGGTCACCAGGATTGTTGCAGCCACAGCAGAGGCCAAAGTCTTCGATGAATTTGACTGTGGTTTCAGTACTTTTCAGATGTATGTGGAGCAATTATTTCCAAATCAGAGCAACATGTTTAATCACTTTGTTTCCAAATGTGTCAAAGTCCATCAGCCAGTATTTCAAAAGCTCCCTCATTAGCATGCTTACTCTCCTTTGTTTGATCTACATGAAAACTAAAGTTGAAACGTAGCTATTAGTGTTTACAGTGGGTCAGGTTGACCCAGAGGTGCTGAATAATCTTTCACAGAGATAAATAAAAAGCTTATCTTACATTTTGACTCCTTGGTGGAGTATGTGTTGTCAGCAGTATCTTTCAATCCTGAGAAATAAAATGATTAAATATTTAATCATCCTGAGTGATTTAATACACTTGAACTCTGGTTTAGTTTCACTTCTACTTTACTTCATTTCTACGACAACAAACCTTTTCAGCTGGAGCCAAATGAGTCAAATTAAGGATTAATTTTGATCTAGCTTTTCATTGAATCTTTACTCTAAAAGCTTTCCGTCAACAAGATGTTAAACCACATAAAGTGATGTTAAGATGTTAAATGGAGAATTATGTTTCCTTCATTTATTCTGAAATAATCAATCACAATATTGGACAGAAACAGCTGGAACACAAACAAATTGATAAATGAAAGTCTTAATCTTGTAAAATTAAAACATTCACCACTAAAAATATGCAAAATCAGAGAAAGAAAGAACATGTTTTGACATTTTTATATATTTTGATTTTAGCTACTTTGTTTCTCTTCCACTTCCAGCTGGTATCACTTCTTGTTCTGAGACACTCAAAGGAAAAAGGTGGAGAACTTTAGAAGAAGTGAGAGTAGGAGGGCAAGAAAAGCCCTGAGAGGGCGGTTTCTGAAAACACAGGGATAACAAAAGGAAGCAGACAATCTAGAGCATTTAAGTTGAATGTAGATGTATAAACTGTTGAGGAATTATTGAAACACGCTGAAAACATGCACAATTCTTATCAGAACTGAGACCTGTCGAAAAATTGCCTGGTTTATATTTGTCACTGTTGGCTCTTAAAATGGTTCTAAGTGGAGTTTCAAATCACAAAAAGAAGAAATGAGATTGCAACAAAACAAAATGAGTAGGCAATTTCTTGAAAACAACAATTAAAGGGAAACAGTCTGTTCATCAGCTGATCAAAAGTTTAAGAACAGCAAAGATCTGCAGAAAAATGTGGATTCAACATCGTTTTCTATCAGGTATTCACTCTGTTATGACCTCCTGATGCCAAGGAAGAAAAAAAGCTTTCTCTCTTTGTACGTGGTCAGATTGTTGAGCTGCATAAGCAAGGCCTCTCACAACACGTCATCGCTGCTGAGGTTTGACACAGTAAATCAGTTATTTCTCAGAAGATCCAGGTGCCGACTGCAGCACATTAACCATCGGACAAGGTCTGAGAGAGAAAGGCTTTAAGAACAAAAAAAAACCTCTTCAAAAGTCTCCTTCCCTTCAATGGCATCATGGGCGCAAATATGGTCTGGGCTGCTGGCTGTGTGGAGATGTTGCAGGGAGCGTTGGGATTGTTTCTGAAATGCTCTAATGATGAGTTATTGATCATTATATATTATCATATTGAATCTCTATCTTTCTAACTTTTCTGGATCCATTCTCTGTGCACCTGAGTGAAAGTGAAAACATGAATCAGGAGGATCTGAAGACAAAAAGGTATTGCGAGGGAACGCAACAGCGCCCCCCCCCTCCAAAAAAAAAAAAAAAACCTTGCCGTGACCCTCACGTGGGGCTTCGTAGTTTTAGGAGGGTTGTCAGTTTTTTTTTTCACCTGTGGTCTTAAACGTTTGATCTCCGGATGAGCAGACTATTTCACTTTAATTATTGTTTTTAATAAATTGTTTACTCAAAATGTCTTTGTCTCTACTCAGGTCCCTCTCACAATTCACTGATTTTAGAATATCAATCAGGTGTGTATGACGCTCTTTACACCACTTCCTCTCACCCTTGAAGAATTTTCCTCTTACTCAAACTTTGTTGTGTAATCCCAGCGTCAAGCAATAGCAAGCGTGATCTCTACCATCTGACAAGTGCTGAAACTGCCTTGCTGTCCTCTGGTGCAACTATAGGAAGAGAAGTTCAAGAGGGATCACATGAGTGGAGAGGGAAAAAAACTGTGATTTGCTGACATCCCCTTTTTCATTGGCCTTTGTCCAGCGTCCCATTTTACTAGAAAAGCCTCTGTGAACTGTGGACGAAGGTCATTGAATCTGTGCAGGGAGCTGAAACCTCTCATAGCCAATCATGGTCTGAGCTGCAGGACCAGGCATAAAAGAACTTTAAAATGAAGGCCACTAATAATTCATAATGGCCTGATTGTCTGGCATTTACTGGCTCAAAGTAACTGATACCAGTTAATACCATAATTTTTTGACCCATTTGCTGTTCTTTGACAAAAGTTGTTGTAACACCTGTTGAAACATTTTTCCTACAATGTTAAATAAACATCCGACAGAAAAGTGCTGCTGAAGCGTTTTCACAGCCTAAACAACCAGGATGTCTGCCAGTGATGTAAAAGGCTCAGGTGGATGCGTCAGCAACACAGACAGCAGATGTTTTATGGAAAAGCAAAAACTGATATGATGCTAAGGGATGGGTATTGATAAGATTTTATTGATATGGATGCCCTTATCAATTCTGCTTATCGATCAGATTCTTTATCGCTTTGCTTATCAATTCCTTCTGTGAGTTTTCTGTGTACAAAAAAAGTGGACAGTATAGATGTTCTGTCAGTAATATTTTATGGAGTTTGTAAGTAAAAATGAAATAAGTCAATGGATTGAGTTACTTGTATCTAAATAAAAAAATAAATATAGGTAAGCTTGCCTTGCCTTGAGCTGAGCCATAGTTATGCTGATGTCAGCCACGGGACTGCACTTCCTGTTTGGAAAACATTTACCTGTTCGTTTTGAGTTTTAAGTACTGATCAAAAAAGGTATGGTGATATGTGTCTGTGATGAAAGTCGAACTTCTGTCTTAAAGGTGAAGTTAAATTGATGCATGCTAATCACCAGCATATCAATGTAATTTCCTATACACATTAGCATCAAGCTAGTGCTTTGTTTTCTATATCGTTGTTGGCGCACTAGGAGATGTGTAACATGTTGAATGTATTAAATCGAGTGGGTTGTGACACGGATTTGAACTCCAACAGGGTGAGCAGAGCAATCAAGGGCTTGTTCTGCCATAACTGTCTGCGCCTTATATTAATCATGTAGATTGCATGGCTTTCTTACTATATAGATTGTTTTACAGCAAATATTAACGAATATTTGGACATGGTGCTGCAACCCCAAGAATTAAAAGTCTGTTACAGAGCATTTGACTTTCTTGAAATAAGCTCCATAGATACAGCAATTACTCTCAATAAAGAGTTTTTCTTCTGATGCCATCATTATAGAAGGTAAACAGACACCTGGTTGAGATTTCTGCCTCATAAACCATTGCATGTGTAACATTGTCTTATCAACTAACATCCCAAACACCCCCGTGTCCTATACCTTATTCAGTTTAGTGTCCACTTTCCTACTCTTTCAGGCCCCCAAAGTCTGAGTCTGTTCCGCCCTTTTCAACATTTGCAGTTTTAAATAAGAAGTCTCCTGAAGCTTATTTAAAAACATGTTTATTCGAAGAGTGTTGACATACTTTGTAAAAAATAAGTTACATAAAATTTACCCCAGTTTCTTCTGCTCACCAGACTGAATCTTCATGCCAGCCCTTACTCTGAAAGTGAGCTTGGCACGCTGCCCCGAGGCCTGATTCTCTGCCTGTAACATGGGCATATTGCAGGGCCAGATGGCTGGAAATGTAATGAAATGAAAGAATAAATTCCTCTAAGCACGCTGGAGTTCATTTTTTGTGCAAAATCTCTTAAGCCAGAGAATAGCCAAGTTATTGCCTAATTGTAGAAAAGCTGTGTGGCTTGGCACTACAAACAAATTTTTAAAAAGTCTGATTCATCTGCAGTGAAGACTGATATTCTCTGTTTGATGGTCCAAAACTGGTCTTTTCTCCCACAGCTGAGATAAGATTACCAGCTCATGGGCAAAGGATCTCTTTTTTTAAGGCAACAGTACCAGAAAATGTCCGGAGACCATTTCATTTTGGCCTGGTCATGTGTGTGGTATCTATTAAATCGGCTCTGGGACCAGACAAAGAGCTTCAAATATTTACAAGATTTTTCACTTTGCAGTGTCCCTTTGAAAGGACTCTTTGAAGTAAGAAGGGAAATGAATCATTTTTAAAGGGACTGTGAGGACTTTCTGAGAGATCTTGAAAAAGTCTTATCTCTAGATATAGGCCACATTGTAATCTATAACGCCATTTCACCGCATCCCTGTCAAGTTTTTCTGTGCTGTAAATGTTGTCTTGGGTTTGTTGTGCAGTAATGGTGGAAACAGGAGCTTGACTGTCAGACAGAAACAGAAAAGAGGAGAGCTAAATGGTAGTGTGATAGAGCACAAGTTAATGGTTAAAACATAAGCTAAACTGTTGGTGATAATGTTCATTGCAGCCGACACGCAGTAATCTGTTCAAACCAAAGAGTTTATCAATAGAATGAGGAGTGAGATTGCGCTTGCTCTGCTTGGTAGATGAGCACTGGTAGGACATAACCAGGATTCACACGTTGTGGATACGCTTCAGAGCACTAGCTGTGAGAAAGGTAAACATAGCTACGAAACTTTGCTAAAAATTTACAAAGTTTTCTGTTGTGTTGTCAATATGTAACTCCAGTCATACTGAAGTACAATAAAGTGGAAAATTAGTGCTTGTTCGATAAAACAAGAGGTATAACATCACGCTCTAAAAAAATGTATTGAGGGAAACACCTTTGGGTTAATGTTTCACTGACCGTACATTCACTCACGATCCTCTCAGACTTTGATCACTTGGTTCAGTGAGTTTAACCAACAACCCCAGGAAGAGAAAAGAAAAGATCACCTCATTCTCTTCCTTTGGGTGATTACGCAATCTGCATACAGTAAAGATAAATGCCACCTTTCAACAGCTGTTATCGCTCATCATGTTACAAACTACATAAGACAGAAACAAGTTACATATTATCAAGTACGCTGAATATAAAGATTTGACTGTTTGTTTACTTTACCTCACATGCATCCTTTCTGATGAACCATGTCAGAGACATAATGTAATCCGTCGTGTTTGTCATTGATTTACTCATGAAAATGATGTAACAGAAGCTTTTGTGGAATTAAGTGATTTAATGATAATAAATCTGAAAATAGACTGTATTATTCTGAGGCCAACAGTTGAAGTTTTCTGATAAATATTTTCAGTTTTCTCATACAAATCATCATTTCTCTCATGTAATACTTATCTCTTGTATGTCCCACTAAACTTAAACTTTTTATCAGCTTTTTATCAAGTGCCACCACAGCATGAGAGGTGTTTTGTTTTTATGTGCAGCTTGGATAAATTCTAACGCAGCGTCACATCCAGAAAAAGCAGAAAATTGAAAGAGGTGTCTGAACCTGATAGATTCAGAGATGTTTTGCTGTTTTGTGGCAGATCTCAGGGATTTTGTTGGAAATATGCTGCCTTTAATTTTCACCGTTACACAATATTTGTGGCTCTTCATCTTCCTCCCTGTGTCCTCCCCTTATCCTTCTCCTCCTCCTCCACACATTTTCATGGATTATATTTATCTTTGGAAACAAACAAGCAGTCTAATGCTGCTGTCGCACATCTCCTCCCACACACACACACACACACACACACACACACACACGCTCTATCACAAGGACGTGTGTAAAAACTGAGAAGAGGAAATCTGTGAAAACAGTTGAGTCACTGCTGGGAAGATGATCCTCACAACTAACCCAGCACAGAAGTGAATCATTTGGCTTTGATGCGCTCACACAATCACATTAGTGGCTGAGTCAAGCAATTTTGCATTTTGAAATAAAGTTTTGCTCCAGGAATTTGTAGATAACTATTTTTAAAAAACATTGCAATGATGTGGTATAGATTATGAAACTAATACATAGCTACTTTGTACCATACTAGGGATTCCCAAAGTTTTCTGCCTGTGGTGAACTCTCTGAACAGCGACTCCTTCATGTTGTAGGTAACAACAACAACAACAACAACAACAACAACAACAACAAGGGCTTAAAGAAAATTAAACTACAACATGTGCACTTATGGCTGTGTTCTTTAATTTGCCTGCCTTCATGATACAGTCGTTATCCTGACAAAGTCACTTTAGCAACAAATAAACATGGATTTATCAGCTTCCTAGTCAGGTCAAGCAGGGTCCAATCAATTTACGGGATGTCAAAGTCTCTATGACAACACCACGCCGGCTGACAAAGTTGAGCAGTAAGAAGAGAGATCAATGGGTTTTTTTGTGCGTAAAACAATTTCTGTGATTTATTTAGTAACAATGGTGGACACTGGAACTGGACCGTCTGACAGAAAACAGAAAGGAGCATAAAAAGCTAAATAGGAAAGTGATAGAGCACAGGCTAAAGGCCAAGATAAAGGGGTTTTATGGCAGGACATGACCAGGATTCACTAACGTTATGCAGCACTGATACGTCTCAGGCAACAGGCAGAAAAATCTTAGAACTGTATTCTCTTTAAAGTGGCTGTGACCAGAATCCGTTTGCAGTGGACTGTACTGCCCCCCTCTGGCCGGAGGACTCGCGCAAACTGTCGTGATGAGATAGCAGGGGTATTTGTTTCGCATGATAATTGGAGATTGGATCTTACTCTTAACATAACTTTTCTCATATTGTTGTTTGAAACACAAAATCTTGTACTGTGGTTTAGTCGCTACATGAAGCGTACTGGTCATGTGTAACTTAGCGAATCCTCGCTATGCCAAGCTCATTTATCAAGCAGAGCAAACATAAAATCAATCTTCATATTATTGGTAAACTCTAAGGTTTGAACAGATCAAACTGCTGTATGTGGATAGGGATGAACACAAGCACAAACAACTTAACCCGTGTTTTAGCCTTTTGCCTGTGCTTTATCACTCTCTTTCTCATGCTCTCTTTTCCTTTTTCTGTTGGACAGTCCAGCTCCTGCTTCCACTGTAGCTACAAAATAAATTGCAGAAGTTGTTTTCAGGAGAGAAAAACACAGATCTCTTTTCTCACGGCTAAACTTTGCCAGCCACTGCGGCGTTGTCATGGAGACTGCAGCATGCCGTAAATCAATCAGGTCCAAACCAATCGCTTTTTTGAGATCACTTTGAAACTGCTCACAGCCCCTTTAAATGCATTTTCAAAATCAGCACTTCTTAACCTACAATTCTGAGTTCATGTTTCATCACCAGCAGTTTCCAAACTCAGAGATAAAGTGGTCGTTGAAGAAGCCAGCTGTCGTAACTCACATACGCTGCTGAAGTGAAGATAAACTCTGGTGCATGTCATCAGTTGTTCACGTCCTTAGCTTTGCATTCGCTGTTTCCTACAAAGAAGCATTCAGCTTGTGAACTTGAAGAAAAAAATTGGTGAGAAAGTCAAAAAGAAATACTTACCAGAGTGCAATTAACGCATCCCATTTGGATTAATATGAAGGAAATCACTGAATATGCTGAGCAACAAAGAAAGAGACAAATTTGGTTGAAGTTTTAAGGAAGTCTTTGTGAGAAACCTGAAACCTTCAGCATGTTGCTGCGTCGTATTGTGGGCCTCAGAAATGCAGCCTTTGAATGGGAGCAGCTATAAATTCAGCTTCTATTGAATAAGCGTCTGACAATAGAAGTGTTATGTGAGGAATGTTTAGAGCTGGAGTAAGTAGCATCATCACTAGAATGAGAATGAGCCAAAGTGAATCTTTACACTAAAGAGGAAGTTTATTTACGTACAGTTATGCCTAAAAGTTTACACCCTCCAGCAGAATTTTCTGATTTTTTGGCTTTTTCTCAGAAAATATGAATGATAACCCAAAAACCTTTCTGTCACTCATGGTCAGAGGTTGGGTGAAGATACTTATTAACTAACAACTGTGTTTACTCTTTTTAAATCATAATGACAACAGAAACTTCAAAAATGACCCTGTTCATTTTTATGCACTCACACTGATTACAAACAAATAGATCTCAGGTGAGGATGGTTACCGTAAGTAGACATTCAAACACATTTGTGTACCCTTTTATGAATTTATCAGGCCAAAACCACCAGAGTTGTGTATGATTTAAAAAGAGTAAACTATTTTTTTTTTCAATAAATGTTTTCACTCAACTTCTAACCATGAGTGATAGAAAGGATTTTGTGTTATCATTCATATTTTCTGAGAAAAGGCCAAAAATCAGAAATTCTGCTGGGGGGTGTAAACTTTTGGGCACAACTGTATATTTAATACACAGAATGTCTTAAAGCATTTTAAGTAATACATGATGACCTTAATTGTTTCAAAAATGAAGTTATATTGCAATGAAGCAGCTACCAGCTCTGGAGTTTCTATTACCGTTATGTAAAGATTTCAAGACTCCTCCCCGGCTTTAACATCATCATCACCACCATGAGGAGCAGCAGCAGAAACACCACCAAAGAGGAGGTGAACATTCCAGCTCTCCTAATCTCCCTTTGAGACATTCAGGTCTTTTGTGGTTACGGATTGGCCATGTGGTCAGATTAAGGATTTCTGAGAGGAGTGTGGGAGAGGAGTGTCCTGCAGTTCAGAGAGTCCAAGGGATTCTCGTTTTTTTTTTGAGCCAGAAGTTTAGATCCCTCTGTTTCAAATAGTTCCTGACTCTGACTTCCACTCGTGAGTGAGGATAAGGAAACTCTCAGTTTTACTCGTTTGGCAGGGTTTAGGGAGTTACGCAACTGTTCTAAAGTAAGAGCAAGGTAAATAAAAGTGTAAGGTAGTTACTTTTTGCAGAAAGCATTCAAACATAGAAATAAGAAATGAACAAATGAGGAGTTATATACAAACCAGGCCAAGAGAAACACAGAACCAGGGTTTTTCTTCACCATTCATTATGTATTAACTTAGTAAAAGGTCAAAGAAGTCTGTTCCTCCAGCCATGTGAGTACTTCAGCTCTCTGCCTCTGTTATTTACTGAAAGATAACCTGAAACCGACCACAGCACTGACTGTCACATGTGAACTAGGCTGCCTCGTGGAATATAACAATTGAACCTTGTGAGGCAAAAAAACAAATTAACAAAACAGAAATGAACTTTAAAACAAAACCTAATCTACTTCAGCAAAGTCAACCTGACCTCAAAGTCAACCTGACCATTTCTTTTTGTGTTCAAGTTATTAAGAGTTCATGGATGTTCACATTCATTTTCTTTTGTTCAAAGAGAAAAAATGTCATTCAATAATGGTGCCTGGAGGGTGATGACATTGAATGTGTAGAAAACAGTAAAGCTACTCAGCCGGTCACACAGGGAGTGATTTGAAGCAATCAGCAGTGAAACCATAGCCTGAGGTCTGTAAAGTGGACTAAATGCACTCTTTCTTCCTACAAAAAGCTGAGTGAAGCTAACGTGGTCAAATCCACTGTCAGTTTCATTTCTCTTTAACTAGAATCAAATAAAAATGGAACGAAAAATGCACATGGCTTTTGTTTCCAACATGTTATTATATATTTATTTTTTGGTCCATTGTATTCAAAGTTTCATCCAGGATTTGCATTATTGATTACAATGCTTTGTGCAAATAGACTGTTGTGCTGTTCAGAGTAACTCATTTTGGTAGAAACATTATTGTTTTGTGAAACAAAAAGAGATGGAAATTCATTCTCACCAATCTGAATTATATATGAAAAACGAAAACTATGCTTTGTTGAGAATCACTTTTTGGCCATATAAAGTCCAAATTTGACATGAAAAGTCAAAATTTCAATAAGTCTAAGTTATGAAATAAAAGTCAGAATTGAAAATCAAAAATAAAATTTTGAAATTAAAAAGCCAAAATTACGGATCAAAGGCTGAAATATTGAAGTAAGGGCAAAACTTTTTAGACAAAAGGTCAAATTTTTGCTATAAAAAGTTGAAGTCTTGAGATTAAAAAGTCAAAACTCATTAAAAAAAAGTTAAAATCCTGAATTCATCAAAAGTAGGAAACAAAAGTCAAAATTTGGGAGAAAAAAACAATCAAATTTTTGAGATCCAAAGCTGAAATTTATAGCTAAAAGTCAAGAGTTTGAAATAAAGTCAAAATTGCAGGAAAAAAGTCTGAATTTTGAAACAAAAAGCCAAAATGTTGTTTTTAATCTTTTTTAAAATGTTAACGTAATTTCAGCAAAAAGTTTTATTTCTAGATATTTTAAATTTTTACATATATTGCTCAAATATTTTTGAAGAAAAACTCACACTCAGGCATCATAATTTGTGCTTAACAATGTGACAACAATAGCTTACATTATGATCAAGTCGAAAAAGTGATTAAACAGCTCAACGTTTTAGAAAATTTGCAATCAGCTAGCAGCTAGCCTAAACTAGGCAGCTCACTAGGATAATGTAAACACTGAAGATACATTTGATTAAAAAAAACAGTCTGGATTAGAAAATATCTTCCCTCAGCTTTAAAGCTAACAGTGTTTTATGTTCAAACTTTGTAGATCTTAAGTATCTAAGTTGAAATAAGCTTCAAACAGTCTGAGGATTTCTCCATTTGTTGAATGACTTTTCACTTTCAGCAAACACACGTCAGTGCAACGATGGAAAAGGTGAATCCTCTTTAGCAGCATTGTGACCTTTCACCCTTAAGACTAGCACCCCCCCCCCCCCCCCCCACTCTCCATCTCTCCATCTCTCCATTAACTCACCCTGGTGTCCTGCCCTCCTGCCCCGTTTGAAAATCCCAGGGACAAAGCCTGGACAGATGGCCAGATGTGACCACACAGACAAACACCAACACTAACACCCACAACAGGGTTAGAGCTGTGTTTGGTTTCTCCGCTCTCTGTGGTCGTCCCTCGTTTGTCTAACTGACAAAAAATCTGATGTTTGTTTTAAGGTAAAAGTAGCTTTTTGGAAAATACTGAAGAGATAAGCCCTCATGTCTGTGTGTTATACACAGCTGTGTGAAAATAAAGCCTGATCAGCACTTGGACATCATTGAAATGACAAGCTAATTTAATTTTGAATTATCATAAAAAACAGATGTACTGTTTGAGTTTATGGTTGAAAAATGTTAATCTTGCAAGTATGAAAACGGACCCTGTACCTGTAGGTTTGATTGAAATGGCAAGCAAAGATTAAATAAGGCAAAAGGAGGAAACGTGTAGAACTTTGACCCTGAACTGATTTTTGCAGATTATGTGACATTTTTACCTATTTTTTTCATATTTTCATGTCATTTTAATCACCTTTAGTTTTTTAGGAATTTCTACCAAACTTAGAAAAGTAATGTTTTTGTTTCAGGTTGCACAAAAATCCATAACAAAAACAAAGAACAACTTAATTAACTTTTTGTAGGGGGATGTTTGGTAAGTAAGTAAGTAAGTAAGTAAGTAGTTTTTTTGGCATACCCTTTGAATTTCAAGGGAAATAGGGAACAATTAGTGATTAATTTATCGTAAATCAAATCATAATTCATCACAAAATGTGTGGAGAGTAGTTCCAACATCAGAGTGTAATTAAATTCTGCTCTTTCCAGAGAAGCAGGTGACAAATAGCTGCTGTTTTATTGAGTACATTTTGACAAATTTGAAGTTAAGATTATGATTAGCAATAGATTATTCACCAATTTTCACCTACTAACCATAAAATTTGGGGGATTTTAACGAAACCAACTTTGGCTTTATTCCAAAGAAGTGAAGTTCTTATTTCAACCAATTGTTTTGAAATTTGGGGATCATTTCAAATAGATACATTTTTTTTTAAAGTTTGCGTGATTATTAACTAATCCTGATGAAATGAATGAAACCTGTGAAGTTAAGTGTCACCAAAGTTTTTGTTGTAACTGTCACATGGTGCTCATTCGATACGATAAAACAAGAGTGTTAAAGGATGTTTATAAGAGCCTGTTCTGGACCCACAGTACCTGGGACAATGAAGGAAACTGTTTGGAGAATATGTCTTTCAAACTAGTTGTATACTGTAACTAGTGACTTGTGAGAGACATGGTTAATAATACATGAGAGGCCCAAAGTGAGGTTTCATGAAACCTACATGTCAGCATTGGATGCATGCAGACACATTTCACTGTTGGCATTATAATGGACCGCAGAAAGGTGTAAAGAATACCTGACCTTAACAAAGAGAACAAAAGGGCACTGCTCTGTGCATGAATCTCTTTCTGTCCACATGAAAAGGGACGGGGAGTGAGGGGAAACCAGGCCAGCAGTGCAGAGGAATGCATAGCAAAGGGCCCCCCCTCCGCTCGTTGCCTACAGAGTGCCCCTAGGCCTCTCTGAAAACTCCCACCAGACCCGCTGGATGCTCTGTCAGCCACACACCCACAGCAAGCAGCTACACCAGACTTCTACTGGGAGTGAACCACAGACCTGAACCATAATCTGTGTCTTTACACTGTGGGGACGGGTTGTGAAACGCTGCAATTACGGACTTATGTTATTGCAGCCTGACAACACCACAAAGAACTCGCACTTAGCCCGTCAGATCTACTTCTAACCATTATTACTGTTTATGAGGTCTGAAGATCTAAAGCTGGATAGAATCCATGAGCCACAAATGTCCATTTGTGGTTTTAATGACAGCCAGGGGGAAATTCTCATCTTATTTATTACAAGATCAGATGGAGTTGGAGAATTTATTTAAGCACTAAATGTGAATCTAGTTCAGCAGGACTTTCTCGGCTCAGCTCAGCTGCTAACGGCAGATGGATCTGCTCATGGTGTCTGCGGCTTGGTAGGGAGTTATTCCTTGGTAGTGTTGCTAAGTACTCACTTATGATAATTGCTG
This sequence comes from Thalassoma bifasciatum, assembly GCA_008086565.1. NCBI lineage: Eukaryota > Metazoa > Chordata > Actinopteri > Labriformes > Labridae > Thalassoma > Thalassoma bifasciatum. The sequence continues at coordinate 355,093 of RPOG01000384.1, forward strand.
TGGGGTCTCTGCTGATGGTGTTGCAAAGAGTGCAGTCTTAACCCGCTAGTAATGAAATGTGTCATGGATGAATGAATGAAATTTTCTCTGGTTCACACTTGCAACTATTGAAGCAGTTGCACAACTCAAAGAAAATTTCTAAATCTTACCCCTCTTGTTTTACAAAACATAAACAAAAACAGAGCAAAAAGCATCACAGAAGCAAGTGCATAACAAAAACAACACTGATGCATTGCTGTTGTTCTCCATAATTATTGGCAACAAGTGCGTCATAACATGATTATTTACATTTTCAAAACCAACTGATTCTTATACAGTTTTTTAGCCACTGCATGTTTTTATTCCTTCAGAAGAGGATTTCCACATATTTACCCCTTTGACTGACACTCAGTTTTAGTCTCATCACTCTGAATGATTTTGCTCCAGAAGTTTTGAGCCTTGTCTTTGTGTTGTTTTTCATATCGTTAAGCGGGATACTTTGTGTAGAAATGGCTTTATCTACTCAACTATGTAGCCCATTTTTCTTCAAGTGCCTCCTTATTGTGCATCCGAAACAACCAGATTACATTCTTTCAGAGAGTCCTGTATTTCAGCTGTTGTTAACTGTAGATGTTTTTTGCCTCCAAAAGAATTTTCTTGGCAGTTGCAACAGAATTTTTTTTGTCTGTGTCCCTGACTGTGGTTTGGTTTCAACTGAATCCTTCATTTTCCTGTTCTTAATTAGAATCTTAACACTGCTAATTGGCATCCTCAACTCATTGGATATTTTTTTATATATCATTAATCTCTGAAAAATTGCCAGTAAATCATAAATTCTGCTACGTAAACATGGGTGCAACTGTAAGTCTGAAAATTTAAGTAAATGGATTTTTTTTACCCATAATTCATATAACGTTTTGTAACAGAAAAGAAGTGTGTGTGTTTATTTTATAAGTATGTCCTCAGACCTCTACATAGTATGTCATGTATGAGATGATGAGTGAGTAATTGAGTGTTTACAGAGATTTCTGGTTAAAAAAAATCTTGAGTTTGTACAGAATTGCGATGCAATTGCAATACAGGATCTTTATATTTTGGTTGAGAGTTGATGTGAGAATTCCATTTTCGTTTATCGCCAATCATTGCAGCTCAACATTTATTTTCATACTTTATTTCAATTCACTATCATTCATTCTACAGCCAGAGTCTGATGCCAAGTTTTGGAAAACCATGAATTCTGTTTTGCTTAACAAATTACATTTGGCTGTCAATTAATATTTTTTTCCTTAATCCTTTATTCCAAGAATGCCCTGAAATACACTCAAAGAGCAAATATTGAGTCATATTTAGATGAGTCTTTTGGTAAATTTGCTGAACTGTCCTTTGGGTTTGTTTGTGTGTTTGTATTATAGACTCTGTAAACAGAGGGTCTCGTTCCTTTTCAAGGCAACAGCCAAAAGGAACTTCTCTCAAATTTGGCATAGAGTTCAACTTTGACTTTATCTCAGCCAAAACCATGTTGCAAAGAGAGAATGGTAGTGGTTTTATTCTATCAACAGAAGAGCATTTTCTTTAGTTTTGAAACAAACTTTTGCGTAACCACAGAGGAACTCAAAGAACATGCAACTTCATCTCACTTTTCCCTCTGTAGAAAACTTGATTACTTGCTGCTGTAAAAGCTCCACTCTGCCGACCTTTGCACAACCAATGCGTCTTCAAAATCTCCTACGTAATCTTCTTCACACTTCTGTGGTTTAATTGGATTTTGTGGAGGGTAAAGTCAACAACGGACTTTTTTCATTTGGGATTGATGCCATTAAGAAACTGGTTCTTATTCATTCAAGGCTTTTAAAATATCAACTAAAGAGATTAAGAGCTGCACCAGTTTACATTTCTCACCACTGGCTCTCTGCCACTTTTACGGATTGATTTCAAGATAATTATACTCTCACAATAAAAGGCCTCACATGGTCTCATGGTGGCAGAGTTTGGAAAAAGGAGGCTGCTTAGTGATGGGGATACTTTCATTTTAATTCATATATGATTGGTTTGAATATTGAAAATTGTCAGATGAATTCATCAAATTTGATCTTCAATCTTTCATTTTTTGAACCTCTTTGAAACAGTATTGGAATTTGTCTCTGTTGTTGTTCTCTGTAGTATATATATTTTTTTTATTCTGGTAATTTTACATCAGTAGTGTGTTATTTTCTCTTTCTGCTCATTTTGCTTTCATCTGGGTTTCACATCTCCCTTGCAAGTGGGTCAAAAAAAAAGGGACCTAGCCGAAAAAGAAAGAATTCACAGCAGAAATAAACGTGTTTACAGCTTTGTAGAAAAAAAAAAAGATGTTTCTCACATGAATAGCTTTTTTATCCAGCAGCACACACTGTATGAGGGTGATTTTTTTTTCTTCTAACATGGCAGTTCAGAAGATATTAAGGTGGCTGTGAGGAGAATCCATATGAAGTAGATTGCAGCGACTCCCTTGGGCCAGTGGACTCATTCAAACTGTAGCGATGTATTTGTTTTTAAAGTGAAAGTGAAATTGGGATCTTCTTTTTAACACTTTTTTTCTTTGTTCAAGATAACTTTTTACTGGATAAAATGCAATGAGGTAATTTATTTATCAACAGTTACGTAGCACTGTTGTTTGAAATGTGACGACAAGCAAATTTTGTACGTTTTTACTGTAGTGTACTGGCCGCTCACAGCCCGGTGCTCTGAGATGTATCGGTACTGAGTAAGTCAGAGAATCATGGTTGTGTCCTGCCAGTGCTCATCTACCATCTACCAAACAGAGCTAACATAATGTCACTCTCCATTTTTTAGGTAGACTCTCAGGTTTAACAGATCACTGCAGTAGAACTGCAGCAGAGTTAGAATGAACATTATCACAAACAGTTTAACCAGTGTTTTAGCCTTTTGCCTGTGCTCTTTCACTCTTCCCTTTAGCCTTCACCTTCAGTCCCTTTTCTGTTGGACAGTACAGCTCCCGTTTCCACAATTACTACTAAATAAATCACAAAAATTTATGGCAGAGTGAAAAAGACAGATCTCCCTTAGCATTGCTCAGCTGATATCTTATAGCTGTTGATGTGGAATCGCAAAAACCACCCATTACCAATGTTGCTCCTGCCAATGATTAGTGTCAGAAACAGATGGGTGATGGGTCCATATATTAGACCAGGGTTGTCCAAACTAAGGCCCGGGGGCCAATTGTGGCCCGCCATCTAATTTCATGCAGGCCCCAGCTGTCATTTTGATATGTATTAATTTTGTAACTTATATTAATCATGTTCTAGTTGTGTGCATTTGCAGTCAGATGGTTACAAAAAAAACAAAAAAAACAACAAGAACAAAAAAACTAAATTTATCTGGTAACATCTCACAAAAAATTTGGACTGTGCATAGGCCACTTAAAAAAAAAAAAAACAACACAAGAGAGGACAAAAGACTGAACATAAGTTATGAAATGGTGAAGAAAAGACAAAAGTTGATGCATAAAATAGTTAAGAATGCAGGATCAGAATTATTTGGAGTTGAAAATGGTCTCATAAACATGTGATAAATTCCAGATCTCGATCCTGCCATAAAAAACATGTTTTTCCCAGGTTATGTTTTATCTCATAGGTCCGTGATAATAACACTGGCATGTTTGACTAAACTTGGAGACATCTTTTTGTTTGGTTGTTTGTTTTTTTTACAGAAACTACCAAAACAAAGTAGTTTCCAAATTGAGCACACATTTATTACTGTCACTATCAATAAACATGTATTTAAGAACCGTCGGCCCATGGTCATTCTCACAGTATGCGATACGGCCCTTTTGGAAAAAAGTTTGGACACCCCTGAATTAGACAGTCTGATCTTTTTATAGTTTTTGTCTCTACTGGTAATATATCTTCATTCTTAACATCTGTTGTATTTTTTTTTTGTCCTTTTGTTGTAGTTATGCAACTCTCATGAGCTGATAGAACTACACTAAACTAGACTTGAGTCACTAATCGTGGGGAAGTTTTGTGTGTATGCACAAGATGTCGAAGCAAAAACAATGGAAGGGACAAACTTTGGTTCATCAACTGTACCAAACAGCCATATTTTTATTTCACAATGACACATTGGACAGTACTGTAGATATATAGTATATCAAAAACACATCAGTTGACATGTCATATCTAAAATTAAAAAAAAAACAACACTTGTTTTCAATTTGCACATAGAGCTCAAGTCTTCAAAGACACGGAATAAAAGTGACCCAACATTACAAATGAAGGAACTCATCAAAATATATTTCCCAGCACACAGTTCTATATTGCATACACATTTAATCAGGAGTGAAATTCTGATGGATCAACTTCTTATGATATCTGTGGTGATGAGTGAAAGTTCATCAAATTTCAAAGGCCACAGTAAAGACTTCACATCAGCAAAAACAGCCGGCTCAGTCGTCCACAGCAGAGGACAGAAAAACTAGAAAATGAGTCATTTCCTACACAGTTATGAGTAATATGTGTGTGTATGTGTGTGTGTGTATGTGTGTGTGTGGGGGGAGATACCAGCGGGAACTGGTAAGCAGCAACAGGAGCTCATAGTAATGCTCCAAAAAGTCAAACACCAGGTCTCGGTTTGGTCATGCAAACATAGTAGAACGTTCTGGAAATATAAAATTCCAGCATGGATTGTGACGAGGTGCCAGACACATTCATCGAGATATTTAACTTAAATCAAGAGCCACCACCAGAAAGCTTTCCAGAACATAATCATACAGAGACTAGCGGTTCATTCCTCAGAGTAGCATACAGTGCTAATTGCTTCGCAACAGACTCAACCTCTCTGGCTTGCAAGGCATCGAAACGAAGAAGGAACGTGTAGATCAGGCGTGTGTGCCGTTGCAAGAAGTTATTGTGTGTCCGATACACTCAGTGCTTTACCACAGCAGTTGTGTTTAGAAGGCAAGGTGAGAGAGGTTGTGGATACGGCTTTTGTATCCAACTTATGACTGCAATTAAAACTGAATCAAGGCCAGAGGAAAGTCTTGAGAAACAGAATCATTAGAAAACATCACATTTGGATAAAGAATGACTACAGCATAGATGGTCGGTTAACATGTTCATGGTGGAAAAAAAAAATTGCAAACGTTTTCTATCATCCAAACTAAATCTCACAAACAGCATCTAAAGAGAGAAATAGATCATTTCTAATAACTTAAATACTTAAATTAGTATGCAATACAATACTCTTCCATTTGGGGCCAGAGAGTATGAAAATAGATCTGCTCAAAACCTACACTATAAACAACAAAGGCAGACTCTTCGCCAACAGGTCCATAGGCTAAAGAAAATAACCTAGTGATGTGTGCTCTGACTTGCATTTGTTATGTGTCCTTTTGGATGAGAGGCCGTCTCTCAGATCCGTACAGTCCTGCAGTGAGAAGCTTTGGCACAGAAACACCATGGGGCCAAGATGACACATCACAACACGGTGCTAATGAGGGACACTCATGCAGGCCTCGCTCCGTTCCTGGAGGAGGGGAGGTCGGTGAGCCCCAACATGCATCACCACCGTACTGCCAGGGCAACAGACAACACGAGGAAGGGGGGAGTGGCAGAGGAGTGGCCAGAAAGAAGGGAAGGGAAGCAAACAGAGGGATAAAACATGGAAAACAAATGGGTAATGATAGAGGGGTTTTGGAATTCTACCCAAAACAGGCGGAATAAAAGGCAGAGTTAAATAATTTCTGTGACAAAGCCACAGCTCAAAAAGATAACAGCACCAATGATGATGAATATTTCAGCCTGAAGTTGTGACTCCCCAGCTCCTCCTCTGGTCCTCTCAATCCCCTCCATCTCACAGAGACGACTCAACCTCTCTCGCGATCATGACCTCTGCCTCTGAGCGAGGGTGCACCTTGAGGCCCTCGTCCTGCTCGGTGGTCTCGTCGATTACCTCCAGGGCTGAGGCAGTGGCCTTGCAGTCGCCGCTGGTCTTCTTGTCAGAGCCCGGGTTCTGTTTGTCCCCAGAGCCGCAGCACAGCTTTGGAGCACACTGAGTCCGACAGGAGAGCTCGCACAGGGAGTCCCGAGACTCCGAGTTGAACGTGACAAACTCGGGTTGGATGGTTGTGGCGTGGATGCCCTCGTCGTGGAAGAAGTCCTTAATGCGCTTGGCCACCTCCATGTACGATGTGGGGTCGTGGCACTTGATGTGGGCTGTAGCAATGATGCGACTGCCTGCCAGCTGCCAGATGTGCAGCTCGTGGATGGCGAGGACTCCATCTAAACTCAGCAGACGCTCATTTAGCCGGTGCATGTTGATCTGCTTCGGCACGGTCTGCAGCAGTATAAGGGCAGACTCTTTGAGCAGTGGGTAGGTGGTGTAGAGCAGGATAGTCACCATAATGATGCAGAGTGTGGGATCCATGTAAAGAACCCAGCAGGGACCGGCGTACTTCATGGATGATACATTATGACCATCTGATAGGTCGATGAGCGTGTGATTGACATGCTTGTGGTCTGTGGTGTGGCTGTTGATACACGGGTTGATGCACGTTTCACCTTCTTTGCACGGCTTCCACACGAAAGTGAATATCAAAGCATTGACCACCACGATGACAGAACCCAGGGCGTCACCCAACACGTGCAGGAAGACGCCGCGCATGTTGAGTTGTGATGATGAGTCGTGCTCATGTTCGTGGTCCATCTCTTCATAGTGAGTGTTGCCGTTCATCTGCACCTCTGTGCTGGCTTTACGGACAATTTCTGGAGATAAAAACACAGAGATGAACTTTAATATATAAACTAGGGCTGCATGAAATACCGTTGTAGTATCATAATACAATGGTCACATGCGCAATATTCATATTGTAGTTTTATAATATATTCATATACTCTGCCTGGCTGGCAAAAGTTGCCACTGGTGTTTAACAAGGCAAATGTGTAACAAGCCTCCAAGTGGATAATTACTGCAGGGGTGATTCTCTTTCAACTGGAAACAAGTTAGTTAACCCCAGCAGATACAATGAGTAACTTCTAATTTCTCATACAACCATGGAGAAAGACACATCCTGTGGTTTGTTTGAGAAGGGTCAAATCATTGGCATGCATCAAGTAGAGAAAGATTGGAATCCAAAGATTGGACCATGGAAGAAGGTCATGTGGTCTGATGAGTCCAGATTTACTCTGTTCCAGAGTGATGGGCGCATCAGGGTAAGAAAAGAGGCAGGTGAGGTGCCTACTGTACAAGCCTATGGGGGCAGTGCTATGATCTGAAGTTGCTGAAGTTGCTCAGGTCAAGGTTCAGCAACATTATGTGCCCAAAGAATGAGGTCAGCTGACGACCTGAATAAACTGAATGACCAGGTTATTACATCAGTGGATTTTTCTTCCTTCATTGCACAGGCATGTTCCAAGATGACAATGCCAGGATTCATCAGGCTCAAATTGTAAAAGAGTGGTTCAGGGATCATGGGATATCTTTTTCACACATGGATTGGCCCCACAGAGTCCAGACCTTAACCCCATTGAGAATCTTTGGGACGTGCTGGAGAAAACTTTGCACAGTGGCCAGACTCTCCCATCATCAATACAAGATCTTGGTGAAAAATTAATGTAACACTGGATGAAAATCAATCTTGTGACATTGCAGAAGCTTATTGAAACAATGCCACAGTGAAAGCGTAGTGTAATCAAAGCTAAAGGCAGACCAATGAAATATTAGAGTGTGTGACGGTTTTTTTTTGTGGTGACTTTTTTTTAGCTGGGCAGTGTACATTGCCATATTTTGCAGGCAAAAATATTGCAATATCATTTTTCCCCCAATATTGTGCAGACTTTACACAAACCATCAACAAACTATCAACAAAGGACTTATTGTGAAAGGAAAGAAAAGCTGTATAGCCTGCAGCAAGGTGATTTAAAGATGAAGCTACCACCAGCGGCAGCCACTGGAGTGACTTTTAACTTACATAATTTAGGGTCAGAGCACAAAGCACCTCAGACAAAAAAGCGAAAACTCAGCTTATAATGCTATCAGGATACACGTGCTGAAGTTTCATCTCTTCACTTACAAACAGTAGGAAGTAAAGGACAATTAACAAAGACATTCTGACTTTGTGGTCATTTCTTTCGATCTTTCACTGTGGAAGACAAATGCCTCACTGGGTTTCCAGCAACAAACAGGAGCGACACTCAGAAAAGCTCTCAGCATGTGGGATCCTAAATGCTACACGCAATTTGCAGTAATTCAACTCAAGCAAATTCAATTAGTAGTTGCAGGAAGCGTGGCAGCGAGTGCAGCTCTGAGGGAACGGATCCAGAACCACAACCGCTCGTTTTCATCTCAGGACACGCTGAAGCTGTCGCAGAGTCATTCATCAATGGCTAATGGTGTGGCTGGGGCTGTTGAGTCCACTGTTACACTGATGTATGACCCAGTAACGGCCATTGGTGCACAGAGGAGGAGGAGGAGGTGTGTGTGTGTGTGTGTGAGGGGGTCTCCATTTATTGAAACTGGTGAGGCTTGACAGCGTGGGGGCAGAAGACGTTACTGTCTTTTGCATGGGTTTCGCACTGAACGACCAACCGCCAATGAGGGCCTTTGGTTTTATTACTGTATTGTCAGCAAATGGGACACAAAACTAGGGCTGAATGAATCGCAAATTAGATTAAATCAAAATATGGCCTGCTGCAATATCCTAATCGCAGACAGTGCAATATTTCTTTAAGCTCAGAATACCATATACAATTGTTAGCAGTAGATATTTTATGCTCTACACCAGTGTAACTCAACTCTGCTCAACCAAAGGGGAGAAACTGCTGAAAGTGTTAAGCGTAAAGAGATCAACATACTTTTCTAATTTTAAGACACTGATTTCTGGGTTTTCGTTATCTTTAAGCCATAATCATCAACATATCAAGAAATTATGGCTTGAAATAATTCACTCTATGCAACATAAGTCTATATAATATCTGGCTTTCACTTTCTGAGATGAGTGACCAAACAAATTTAAATTTTTATGGAATTCTAGTTTTGAGATGCTTTGTTTTATGCAAATAGAGTATCTTGGGTAACCTAAAATTAATGGCACAGTTATTGCAACTGCAATATGGGGGCAAATAATCGCAATTAGATTATTTTTTGTAATTCATTCAGTCCTAATTCTATGCATAGGGATAGGCACAGCAGTAAGTGCTTTTAAAGGCACCGTTGATTCGGGTTGAATCACACGGTGCCATGTTTCAATACCTGAGTGCATCTTTGTGACTGTGAGGGAGTGGAAAACTAGGCAATTTTTCATGCCAGACATGGGTTTTAGTTTGCGTACTATCAAGGAAAAAACACTGTGCAGTTGCTGTTAAGTCATTTAGTCATTTTGAAGAAATTTGGGAAACAACTGTAATGTTACAGTACAGTACATTATCACAGCTTGATATTTTTAAGTTTATATGTTGAGAAATAAATGTCTAATTAAAATATTTTGAGATTTTATTATTAAACACATGAACACTTATTACCACAAAAACGCACAAAAAGTACCAAAAATTGGTACCATTGAGTACTGGTACCAATTGCCAGGCACCAGACGTTGGTACCATATTGGTTGGATTGTGAAAGGTGCCATCCCATGTGTCATCTCAAGTAAAGCAAAATATGGATACTATACTGCAGATGAAAATATGGCCTAAAAATGTTGAGCTGTGAGCTATAAAATGCCATATTGCTCAGCCCTAGCCTTTGGTGATGTTTTATTACTGTACTGTCAGCAAACAAACACCACATTCCTTCAGGAAACTTAGGACTCAAACATGTGATTCCTCTGTTTCTTCTATCAGTAACAGTAATACAGAGCTGTAGACATGTTGATGAATTAGACTCGAAGACAAGTTCAGGCATGCAAAAAATAACCAGGAAGTTTCTCAGCTGAGTGTGACGCATCCCACATTTAAAGCTTGAGACTTCCTCAGTGTGTCCCTGAAGTTAAGGATCAAATCACAGAAATGGTCAATGTGTTTACAGACAGCTGTCAGAATTTCTCCTATCAAATATATAACAAGGGGATTAGTCACTCAGGCAGGGTGTCCTCAGGGTGCTCTGAAGACATGTGTATGTACTGTTATGCAATCTGGACAGCTAACAATGGAGATAAGGTTTATCACATGCTGTCAGATTAAATGTGGGGCACAGTCAGGCTGGCTGAATAGATTTGTCACATTTGATGTCTACATAAATTGATATGTCTTGATAAGATACTCACCATTTCTCTGTCTGGCTTCACCGGGGCTGCTGTGATTTCCCACCAGGTTGTTGGTCTCCTCTAAAGTAGACCCGTTCCCAGCCTTCTTGGTCTTATTTTTCCCCCTCTTATTCTTGCTTCCATGCGAGTGTCCGTGACCTCCGTGGGAATGGCCGTGGCCTCCTCCTGCGTGGCCGTGGAACAAGCACAACCCCAGTAAGTTGACCAGGAGCCCCGCGGCGCCGACCCCGGCCACCACCTCGGGACTATCGATCTCGTGGGGCTCGGTGAAGCGCTCCACAGCCTCCAGCACGATGGTGAAGCAGAGCGCAGTGAGGAAGACGGCGTTGACAAGAGCCCCCATCACCTCCGCCCGGATCCACCCGAAGGTGTTTTTGTTGGTCGCTTGTGTTTTCTCAGCGAATCTCACCGCAACTAAAGCCACAACCAGGGCGATCACATCCGACAGCATATGGAAGGAGTCCGACAGCATCGATAGAGATGAGGTTATCCGGCTGACCACCACTTCCACGATGAAAAACAGAAAAGTCAATGAAAGCATACATAGCAGCCGGACACGATTGGGCTCACAAGCCATCTTCCTTTTTTTCTCGGTAGTCTCTGGTCGCGTTAACGGTTAGAAATGTTTCGCGGGTCCGGTCAGTTCCCCGGTTCAAGAATCCGAGCTAACACCGAGCTAGCAGCTGGCTCCCTGAGACAATACCACCGAGGCTACCGCCGTCTTCATTCACTGCTCTCCTCCACCGACGCAAGCATCACTCGACTGAGACTGGAAGGCAAAAGCTGGTACATTTATCCGAGAGACACTTTTAGTTTCGTGTAAATAACCGTTGTCGTCACCAGCATATTCTCGAAACGTTGGCCGATCAGCGTCGATTTGCAGACGGCTGAAACTTTGCACCCGAGCCGGTAAACTTTCCACACGGAACATGGCAGCGGTAAGACTCGCCTTCTTTGATTCCTATTGGTGGAGACGGTGCAGTGTCGATTCTGATTGGTCTAATTTTGCAACTCTCGCAAGAAGGCGGAGCCAAAAAGCTACTCAACGGCGGTTGCTATGCACGCTACACCGGCAGCTGTAATCTCGCGATGACGTTTTTGATTGTTCAGTGTTGAGTATCGGCTGAAAACCTTCAAAACTATTTAATGCAACAGAATTCAACTAAGTGAGCGGCATAACAGAGAAATACAGGCCTTTTTTATGTCAGTTCCCTTTAAAAGTAAAAGAATCAAGTGTTGGCTTAAAAGCCTTCATTCTAACATGTTAAATTAGGGTGAAATATATTTTAAAAACTCAAATATAGGAACCGCACCCGGCTTATTGGAGTTACGGCAAAAAGATACTCGAAGACACCAATTACCTTCATTACCTGTACTTTTATTTTATATGTCCAATTCCTGTTTGAAGTGAACATTTCTCCTAAGGAAACATAAAAAATGCACTGAAGCCCATTTTCAGTGGTTAATAAAGAAAAATGAAAACAAAAATGGCTTTGTTTAGTTTTTTGTTATTTGCCCATATGAAGTCGAAATTGACGAGATGAAAAGTCAAATTTACGAGTTGGAAAGTCAATGTTTTGACTTTTCTCTCACAATTTTGACTTTTCTCTCATAATTTTGAATTTTAATGGCAAAATTTGGAGTTTTTATCAGCCAAGTCGTACTTTTCCCTCAAAATTTCTATTTTTATCCCTGAATCTTGAATTCTTTTATGTCAAAATCTGGACTTTATCTCAACAATTTGACTGAATATGGCCCCCAAATGTACTCAACAAAGCCAATTTATTATTTTTCTTTTTTACTTTTTTTTTGCACTGGTGGAAATGTGCATGTGTTGGGGTAAAAAGACATTTGATCACACGGGCCACGTTACCTATAACAACAAGAAGAAGCTCCTCCAATTTAGCAGCTGACTTTTCGTGGGAAACTAGTGACCCCTTGTGGTACTGAAAAGGAAATCTTAACCTTCTAAATTTACATCCAGTGGACTTGTTCCCTACAACCCCCAGAACAAATAAACGAAACAAATGGTTTAGTTCAAGTCTCATTTACCTTCATTCTTTTCATGAGTATAAAAGAAAACTGCCCAAGATGTAGGTGCAATCCAGGCACCCGCACTTGTATGTTTTAGGCCTGTCCAAGCCTTGAATCAGAAGTGTGTGGCACAAAATTTGTTCCAAGTCCAGTGACAGCAGGGCTCTGAGGTAAACAGACAACAGCACTGGCCTTCTCTTTGCTCCTTGCTCAGCCACCAATTCTGCTTTAGTGGAAAAGAAAAAAACATGCCATCCTGGCCCACAAGCACTCGAGTGAAAATATACTGAGCCATCTCAGGGTGGAGCAACTAAGATACACGACCCTGATCTCACTCAAAAAGTTCACAACATGGTCGTCATTTCTGCATTTTATTGGAAGAGCCCCTGTCCATTGACTTCCACTTATTTAAAATCGGTGTATAATTTCAGTTCAACCCAAATAACACTATTATTATGATTATTATGATTATTCTATTTTCCTCTTTGCCTAATAACAACAACTTTGATTTATATAGCACCTTTCAAGGAACCCAAGGTTGCTCAAGGTAGAGGGGATAAACAAACAAAGAGCTTGACCAGTATCTTCTATATTGTGTCAAAAATTGAACAAAAACTCAAACCAAGGTTTCCACATAGGTTTTTATTTCACAGATCACAGTATATATACATTTTAAAGCACATCACTTTCTAATAAATACCAAGTCTTTAGATCTAAGATGAAGCACATATCGCAAAAAGGAAAACTACATCAAGTTCACAGCTAAGATTGCAAAACAGCTACTAAACTGTTATATCAATAAAGCTATTTTACATCCAGTTATTGGGTCTCTGTTACAGTCAGTGTAATCTTTATGATCAGCGGATGCCAAGTATCTGCCTGCTCTTAATCTGACATGTCCTCTCCACTTCGTTGAGTGCGTGAGCGCGCAGATTTGCCACCTGCAGCCTCCTGAGAATCTTTTCCTGTGAAGTCACATACTGACCACCGTCAGGCTGCTGGTTCTCTTTGCTTTCGCCTGCAAAGTGGACCTTCTTCTTGCTGGGGGAGAGCTCCTCCTCATCTAGGACCAAACACAGAAATGATTCACTTATCAGTTGTTCTGCTTATGTATGCAATTTTCCCATGCAGTGCCTTTGTGTGGAGTGGAAATGTATGAATAAAAATGAAGAAATTTTACTCCCGTTGTCCAAATGGAAAATGGATTTCAGATTGTCAGGTGTATGAAAATGGATATTTTTTGTTTTTATTAAAAACAGTTTTAAATAACATTTTATTGGTTGATAAAACAGTATTTACAATAGATTAAAATAATGTGATTTTAGTCACATTCAAACAATAACATTGACATAAAAAAATCAGTGCATTTAACACATTGTTCAGTTTTCGTCTCTGTTCATTAAATCCAGAGGTTGTCGTCCATTTCCCATACCCATGTTCTTGTGAAGGAACGGTGACAGCTCCTTTTGCTGCTGTAGACGATTGTGGTTCTTCAGTAAACTCTCAGCCCTGAAACATATGACGAAGAGTTACATCTACTGTTAGTAACATTAATTGAAGAAGACACTGTTGAGATGGTAAATGAAAACTCAAAAATTGGTGTCTTTCAGCCTCTTTTAGGATAACAGTTTTTACCTCGCAAGTTTCTCATTTGATAGTCGCTCACGGACACAAAGCTCCTGCTCTCGCTCTTCAAGGGAAAGACAAAAACAGATTTATTTTGGGAATTTGTGACAGTATTTGCAGAGTCAGCCTAACAGTTTCACTGAGGGAAAAGTATCACTCCCTGTTAGCCAGGTGATGCAGATTGCCTAGTTATTTCTCAAAAGATATGGCACAATAAAATCTGCTCTTCAACATTTCAACTATTTCACAAAGACAACATTGCAATAAAAACCCAGAACCATCAATTTTCCCTGCTAATCAGATTTGAATTAGCAAGTCCAGACTGAGTAAAGCCTGGCTGCAGGTCAGCAGGAGTCCAGGATTCAGTGCCAGGACTCGGTTTGATGAGCGTGACACAAACAGGAGCAGAAATAATTGTCTTACTCTCCAGCCTCTCCTCTCGTTCTTTCAGTGCCTTCTCTCTGTCCCGCAATGCCTGTTCTCGGAGACGGAGCTCTGCAGCAGTGGCAGGTTTAGGTTCAGTCGGTTTTTGGGGAGGACAATCAGAGTCTGCTGACCTCCTCCTGAGTCTGACCTGTGCCTTCCTCAGCTCCTCGGAGACGGCTTCAGCCAACAGGCTACTCTGAAGAATAGACTCTACAGACGGCCTTAGATAGTCCTGGTGACAGACAAATAGAAACAAATGTGCTCTACCAAGACGTGCTGCATGAAGTCTCACAAACATCAAATGTGTAAAATATTCATTTCTAACCTTCAAGTTAAGCATTTTGCTGAGTAAGGTGTTCAGTTCCTCAGAATATCTGTATGGGATTCTTCTGTACTTCCCCTCTCTGATCCTCTCAGCCAGCTCTCTTTGGTTGTAAGCTGTAAATGGTGGTCTAAACAGGAGAAAGTGTCAGAATCAGTCATCAAACATGTAGCTGGGAGACAAGCTCAAGCAATTAAGATCAAAACTTACGACAAAGCACAGAGTTCATACAGCAGGCACCCCAGAGACCAAATATCTGACTTCTCATTGTATGACATCCGGTTAACTTGCTCCTGAAATGAAAAGCATAGGAATCATATTTTAGCTAATAAGGTTTAAAATGATAGAATTGCAAAAAGGATTTCAAGTACTTACAGGAGACATGTAATAAGGTGTCCCGACAAATGTTTTCGCAAAACTAGTGTCATGGTTCAGGATCCGCGCAAGACCGAAATCTCCTAACTTCACATTCTGTTTAATGTCAAGGAAGATGTTGGCTGGTTTTAGGTCTCTGTGGAGGACTGTGGCTCGGCCATCACTTCGCCTGTGGCATTCTTTTAATGCTAACATGAGCTGTGCTGTAACTCGCAGGATGAACTGCTCCTCCAAGTATCGCCTGCCAAAGGAAAAGAACAATCTTAATCATATTTGTACTTTCCAGGACTAAGTTTAATCACGTAAGCAGGATCCTTAAACAAAGGATCAGATGGTCACCTTTCCTTGATGCATCGATTGATGAGGCTGGATAGGTCTCCACCCTCACAATATTCCATGACGATGTAAAGTGTGGTGTTTGTCCGGTCTATAATCCGGTCATAGTACCTCACTATGTTTGGGTGCTTTAACTCCCTCAGCAGGTTCACCTCTGACACCAGCATCTGCTTCTCACTCTCTGCCATGGTGCCATAGTCAAGCTCCTTCCACACCAGGATCTTCAGATGACAAGTGAAAAGAGAAAGACAAAGTTCAAGTTGTCACCCATTTCAGAAAGTCAAACCCAGGCATTATACAGACTCATCATACATAAATTATTTCAAGTCATTATTTGTTGAAATAATTATAGCTCAACGATAATGAAAACCCAGAATTCAGTGTCTCAAAATTAGCATATACACAATCAATAAAAAAGGATATTCTAAACAGAAATTTCAGGTCTCTGGAAAGTATGTTCATTTCTGTGCACTCAGTACTTCTTTTTGCCCATTTTAGTTAGTTTATACTCCTTTTAAATTCCTATTTTTTGCTACTCTCTGACTATTTTCCAAGTTTTCTCCAAATTTTCAAACCTTTTTACATATTTTTGCTGCTTTTGACCATTTTTCATTGTTACTTCTTGCTGTTTTTGCCACTTTTGATCACCCTTGTGAATCTAGTTTTCTGCTTTGTTTTGAGCCGGGTTGAGTGGCACTGGTGTAGAGCATAAAACATCTACTTCAAGATAATGTATCAGATACTTTTACACATTTGAGATTAAACAAATATTGCACTGTCTGCAAGTAGAATATTGCGGCAGGCCATAATAAGATGCAATTTAATTCGCGATATGACCTGCCTTATGACATTATTGTATATATTAATTATTATGTGACAAAAATTATACTCAATTTCTTTAAAAACCTTTTTTCAGAATCAAAAAATTATTCACACAAAGCCACTTAGTTCTGTATTAAAATCGACCAAAATTGCGTGAATAAGTCACATACGATGATAAACGAGTCCTCGTGGGATGCGAACGTTACCGTTGCCTAGCCACAGGTGAGCAGTGCGTCTTTGTGTGTAATGTAACTCACCTTTCCATCAGCTTTCCGTCTTATTTTCTGACATTTGCCATATGAACCTGAGCCTATAGTGTACAGCACCTCGTAGTCCTCCACACGGGATGGCATGTTTATATTTCTGCTGTTTCTAACGTTGAAAGTTACCTGACTGAAGCCAATGTTTACGTTAGCTTAGCATGGACCAACGAATAAACACCAAGGCAGATTCACCTGTAAATGTAAAATAAACTTTAAAAAGTAATTTTGAGTTACTCTTCCAGTTTAGTTTTCTTAGTTCGCCTTCGTTTCCTTGAAGATACTTCATTAGAGTAAATGTTTGGCTTTTTGCGTCTCTCGTGTGCTTTCACTGCAGTTAACAAACAGGAAACGCTCGCCCTCAGTTTAAATTGGTGCCGAAATCCCTCTTCCTGATTGGCTCACACTTTCCGAGTTGTGGCTCCTGATTGGTTGGAGGGAGGATACAATTTGTGTGGTTGCTAAGCGCCTGGAAACCGCGAGTGTTGAGCGGGTGGAAGGCCCGCGTGCTGTTGTCCATACGGTGGCGCCAGAAATGCATCGTGTCATTATCGCACTCAGGTGTTGAGGTCACCTGGCAGGTCTGAAGCAGGAAACAGAAAAAGTCCAAACTCAGGGGAAAATGGTCAAAGATTCAAAAGATGACATGATAAATCCTCCTCTTAAGACCCTGTGTTCACATACGTGGACATTAAATTCCTCTAAGATATTTCACTTCTTAAAACTGTGACTTCTTAGCCACGTTAGGAGACACTCCTCACATCATTTTTGGTGACACCACATCTCACCCATTTAGTGAAAACGACTGTATTTATGACTTTTCATCTAATATATAACTTGTCCATACCTTGACATGCTATCTTGTGATTTAAAAAAAATCATTTTCTTATTCTGACATTTCAAATCCCTTCTTGTGCAGTTTCTCACAATTTTGACTTTTTTAAAATCTCCTTATTTTGAATTTTTGTTTCATTTCAATTTTTTAGCCCATAATCATGTATTTTCACTCTTTAATTTTACGTTCTGTTTGAACATTTTTTTTTTTCTATCTCTTCAGTTTATGTATGCTTTTTGAAGATACTTGGCATTAAAGGCTAATCTGATTTTTATCAACTTTTAAACTCCTTATTTTGACATTGTATCTTTTGGATATATTTTTCAATTCTTATTTTGTCTTTAAATGTGCCCATGTGACTTTTGATCCCCAATATTTTTAAGAATTTTCAATACCTCATTTTAAATTTTTAACCCATATTTGTCTTAGTTTGACTTTCAGTCAATACTTTTGAATTTTTATCTCCACACTTTGACTTTTTATTTCCTCTTTTTGACCTTTAATCTTTTAATTTTAGATTATTTATTTCCAACATTGACTTTTTGCCCTTGACTATTCCTAAATACAGGAAAATATGACTGGCTATCATCAGAGCAGTTTCCCTTCTTGGATGCTAAACAAAGCTTTCAATGAATGAATCAATTTATAGCTTAAAAAGGGCATACATTTACCGAACTTCGCTCTGTGGTTGCATCCTTTTGGTGGTTTCATAAGGATTACATCTGATCCTCTTCGATAGCTAGTTGTTACATTTGAAAAAGTATCCTGTAAATGAAACTTGATGTGATCAAACTGATTGAATAAGACTATTGTGTATATTTTTATGAAAATCCCCACAGCACAGTTTTGATAGTCTTGATGCACTTTATCAGAGCATCGTCGTACACCAAACAACAAATGAAATGAAAATACTTTTTCTCTCTGCAAGTCAATGTTGATGTGCGATCCCTGCCTCAGTCTGTGGTATTTTCTGTCTGTAGCAGCCCTCTCACTGGGGCAGCCACACTAACAGTTGTGTTCAAATTATCCTCTTAGCCCTCTCCGTTCTCTGCTGCCAGTACCACACACTGACACCACACACACCACCAAGCGAGCGAGTGCCGGAGCCGGTCTGTCAGTCTGCCTCTGCAAAGGTCACTCCTACAAAGAGCTGGAGGAGTTTGGACATCATCCAGGAACAGTTGGAGGGGAGGTGGGGGGGTGCAGAGCGGAAAACTGACAGCTAAAAACAACAGAGACAGTCGGGTGCCTGAGGCCGATGTGACGTCAGCTGCTTGTGTTAAAGGCCAGGAGTTGAGAGGGAGCAACAGGGAGGATAGACATGCATCTGCATCCCACATCAGTGCTAACCTCTTCACCTTTGATGGGGTTACTTATGTGTTTTAATGAAGACTTACAATAATCGAACAATGCTTATGTCACCTGTAAATCTTTTGGTTTGTGTCTAAGGTCCTCTTAAAACATGATAAGAAATATAAGAAAACAAAGACATGCTGTAAAGATGGAAGAACAATGGCATTACGTTCATTATACTATATTAGTGATAGTGACGTGCAGATCTATACTGAAATATCCATACTACCAATACCAGATCTTTATGCTCTAAAACAGATTCTAGGTTCAAAATATCGATACTTTTGATAATTTATTCACTCAAAAGTAATTTTTAGAATCAACAGGAACACAGAGGAAAGTAACTTAACTGTTGAGGTTCTTCTTTGTATCATGTTTGTGGGAACTACTTTTTCTTCCGCCTGGTTAAGTTCATAATGCATAATCACAGCAGGTAAGATTTCCTAAAGAATTGATTTCACAGTGGATTACATGGACAAAATGTCATTAGATTATACAGAGCAATTGCAAAAAAATGTTTAGGGGTTACATCCCAAAATTCATGTCCTCAAACTGGTTAGAACCAAAATAATTTCTTCCTGGACAGGTTCATATTGTTTCATGTCAGACATAGTACTTAAAGTTGGTAGGTGCAACATTTGCACACAACTCTACAATTGCACTAGGGCTGTGCATTATCAGTGGTTGACATCAAGGTAAATTGCCACTTACCAGGAGGGAAGATCTGATTCATTTAAAGACCAGAAGAGAGCACAAACTCATTCCTACAAACAAACGATCTCACCTTTCTTTCAACCTACTTGTTAACACTGATTGGCAGATTTGGCAAATTACTTGATCGTTGTTGGCATCGTGTCCCAGCCAGCTTCTGAGCTTCTGTACCTGAAATTTCCTCTGCCTCTTGTTTACATTTGAGTGACCTTCCCCGGCTTTTGACCCGAGGTTTTACAAACATAAACCCGTATCTAGTTTTGTTTTTGCTCCAATCAAAAGGTTTTTGGTTTTCATTTTTGTGCTACCAACACACACATACACTCACACATTGCCATCTACAAGCCACCTCAAAGCATTCACATTCTCAATATCATAATCACTTATTATGCAGATGCCATCAAGATGTGCTGTCATTCTTCCTGCCAAACTAAATACAGGGCTGATACAAGGGAGCAGATACACAGAGATGTTGTTGGATTAGACATTATTTCAACTGGTTCCTAATCCCAACAGACTTAATGGGAAAAATGTGAAATGTTAAGGGAAATGTTTGATCAGTGAGTTTTAAGTACAGTGCTTTCTTTCAGTGCTTTTCAGGTGGAGACAGATATCTCACACTGATAACTCATTTGATTCCCCCTTTCTGCAGTCTTGGGACATGTTTTTTTCCAGGCTAATGTTTTGACACTATTTGCATGATGAACATGTGATCTCTCAACAACACTGATGTTTTGACAGCAGGAGGGGCCAGAGAGACTCTGCAATGCCCCTGGCTTTGGAGTGACATTCAGCCTAACCCTCCTCTCCACAGCTGGGTGTTTTAGTGTCTGCTGACTCAAGAGACACTGCCATCAACGCAGCATTCACGAGGGAGTTTGCATCAAAGTGTGACAATGAGGACCTTCAGAGGCAGCATCCCATAGATCACTGCAGATGTCTGAGATACAACACAAGTGTACAGAGTCCCTTAGAAACCAGGTCTGGGACAAAATTAACGTATAAAATGAGCCATTTGCCATTGTGAGTGTAAGGTTGGAAAATCCTGAGATGTAATCTTGTGCGCAAAGGTTAGCAGGTATGGTTCTGAATCCAGGGGATAATTTTGTAATCAGTTAAATATATTTAACCTCCTCTTTCGCCTGAACATGTTCTTCTTTTTTGGTGCCAAAATCATGTCCGGGGGATTTTATAAATGTTTGGGTTTGCTCTGACTACTTGTGCAAAGCTCTCATTCAGAAAATGTTGAAGTGAAAAAGTACTTTAACAGACAACCTGCCAATATGCTGTAGTCACCCTCTTTTCCTCGTAGCCGTGCCCAGTGTTGAGAATTTTTTTTTGGCCTATAATATGCCAGATTTTAAGATTAAAAAGTCAAAATTTTAGATGCAAAGTCCAAACTCTGCAAGAAAAAGTCAAAATTTTGAGATAAAGGGTCAAAATTATGATTAAAAAAAGTCAACATTTTTGGCTTGAATGTCTCAGTTATGAAAGAAAAATCCAATTTTGAGAAATTTAAGTCAAGATTTTGAGAGAAAAAGTCAAAATTATGAGTTAATGTCGAAATTTTAGATATTAATGGCAAATTTTGAGACAATAGTTGAAGTTTGAGATATATAGTAAATATAACAAGAAAGTTGAAATCTTGACTTTTTATATCAACATTTTGAAGATATTTGCAAAAAGAAAAAATCTTAACAAAGTCAGTTTTTCATTTTCTATCTTTTTAACTGGTGGAAAAAGGCTTCATTACATTATCGATGTTTATATCATAGAAAATGTTCACCTCTAACAGAAAAGGGTTGTTTTGAATAAATGTATATGTTATAGAGCTTCTTTGTTGTTCTTGAGTATCTTTAGGTATTTTTTCTCAGCAGCGAGATAGGGGTCTGCTTATGGGGTTTGTAGAATATAATCACTGTAGTTTTGATCTATACACACAAGTTTGCAAACCGCGAGGATGCAAAGTTTCTCCTGACACCAGAACATAAAACGAGTGACCTTGGAGAAAGTTTTGAGCCGCACTGAGGAGTAGAGTGCACTCCGCTGAATGGAACTCCATCTGGACACCTTGCTGAGCAGCGGCCAGCCTGACCCCTGACTGTTAGCCCCTTGGTATGTTCGTGAAGCTTCGTGCATATTTAATCCCATTTTCCAGCTCACCTCCCTCTGTTTTCACCCCTCAGTTCCCATTGGCTGCCTGGAGCGAGCGGCCCTCCTGCAGCACTGACCCTCCACCTATCGCTCCAGCCATGGAGCAAAATGGGAAGCCATTCTACATCCATCATGCAATTCCAATAAATTGGTTCATCAATCCTGGGCAAGAAAACAAACCTGTTTGTTCCTGCTACGCTCTTTATGCAGAGCTAACTTAAAGCTCGTTGTGCTCATTTTACCAAGTCTGAATGTATTCATTTATCTTAGCTGTTCTTATGTTGGTCTTTTAACTTCGCTTTCTTTGCCTTGAATATTCTGCTCCAGACTCAAAGACTGTTGATAAATCTCCTGCCAAGGTAAGTAGATCTGTTCAGTTCATCAAGACACATGTCAGACCTTTTGAAATCAGAGCTCTGTAACACGAACCACCCACTCTCAGCAGGTAGTCACTGACACCACAGTTAAACAACGGACCCAGAGCTCAGCAGACACGGGCTTCGGTAACCTTAGACAGTAACTCAGAAATGAGAGAGCTACCATTTGAGGAAAATCAGCATTAGGTTGTTAGAATAATCAAATTATTTGGGTATTTTGGCAACAAACGAGTTCTCACATCCCACCCCAAAAGTGTGAAATAGAAGATGATCAAAATAACTTTAAAAATGAAAAGTATAACCAGAAAAGAGACCGTTGGGTTGGGTCTTCTGCCTTTGTTGGAGACTTCAATTTGTTCCCAGTACAAGTTTCATAGCTTGTTTTCACGCTGTTATTAGCAATCTATACAATTAAAGCTACATTCACTCATATCTTTAACCTGTCAACTGGCAATGAAGCTTCACGGTTGACATGTTCTTAGCTGCCAATTTACTGTGTTAAAAACTCTGATAACATATTTTTGGATTAATAAATCCTGTCAACCATGTTTAACTGTTATAATGCCCATTTCAGGAGTCAGCATGTAACTTAGATAATTTCTCGTTGCTGATTTCTTGTTTTGCATCCAGTTTCAAACCATTTCTAGTCCTTCAACTTATATGATACACAGACATACTGATATCAAAATGTTTGTTTACTTGTGAGCATGTTTCATAAATCCTGTTTCATAATTGTAAATATCTGAGCTTCAGATGTTTTGCTATTTGAGATATAGCTGTCAGATGCCACAAAGGCAGAACAATTTGGCAGATAAAGCAGATTGGTTTGATTGCTGTTGAATGAATGGTCATAGATAGAAAAAAATTACATCACACAGCTTCAATAGCAATATTGTATGAATATAACAATTGTTTGAACATTGACTTCCATATAATGCTGAAAAAACAAACTGGCAGGTCAACTCGCTGGATGAGTTGCATATCTGCTTCCTGATAAATGAAGCAGATATCTGCAAATTTATTCAATGGAGTTCACATCAAAGGATTAAAAAGTGAGAAAAAAACTGTTTTGCTTATTCATTCATGTTGTACCTTTGCACATTTAGCATGAACATTAATCATTGAACAAAGGTAGATTTATGTTTGGGGGAGTTTAAGACAAATCTTTGACTGTTATTCTGAGTCGATTTGCACCAACAGTTCAAGATGACCCAACATGTTAAGAGAGAAACATTACACTGTTCGGATCTTTATGATGTTTTATTCCAGCACAAGTCTTCTGTGTTGTAAAATGGCTGTGTAGCTAGGAATTAAAGGAGAAGTACAAAATGGAAAATTACAGACAGTTCTAGTATAATTTGTTTAAATCCCTATTGTGTTTATTTCCTAAAATGGGATCTAGGAAAACATTTCCCTGCTTTCTTTGGAAATATGGTTAAAAAATTAAAAAATAAAAGTGAGATGTGATTGTAAAAAAAACAGGATGGCGCTTTATTTCAAGTCACTCTCACACTGGAGGGGACTCTGAAAGGGGCCACTCCATAAATCACATTTACAGCATCACTTGAATGATTCTACCTACCCGGTTAGGTAGCCCTTTTTTTTTTTTTTGCATTTCACAGACAGTAACTACCAACAGTGGCACACAGAGAGGGCGGAAAACGACTCAAATGCACCTTTTTTTTTTTTCTTTTTCAAACATTGGTTTATACAATGGTAGTTGCTGCTGTTCTATAACTTTCCTAATTGAAGCAGGCTAAGCGAATTACACAGAATTGACTCTAAAACCACAACACAAGTACATTCCAGAAAGGACAGCTGCATCATTCAGGGCCCTTCCAGAGTCCCCTCAGAAGTGAGGAGTGACACTTTCTCAAAGTTTAACCTCAACAAAGTCAAACCATCATAATCACTTTCCCATATGTGTGTTTTTTCTCCTTTCTTTGAAATCAGGGAGTGTGAGGAAACAGCATAGTTTGGGATTGTGGTCCACCAGGACATCAGGTAAGGCTTGATAGTCAAGGTTTTCCATTTAATCCAGATCATCTTAAAATGTACAACAGTACAAGATTGAAACGGGGCCTGTGTGTCGCTGTGCAAACGTTTGTCAGCCAGCATACGGACATACAATTGCTCTAACGCAACAACCTCAAGGTCAGGAACTCAACAATAAAACAAAAGAATAAAAATAAATTAAAAACACAGGTTAACACTGAGAAGTGAAGGGAGAAATTCCTTGCTTTCATTGTCATCATCATCTCTTAAAAAAATGAAAACAAAAACACATTCATGATATTTTAAACTTCAAATTCTCAGAAATCATCAAGGACCAAATGAAAAAAAAAAGGAGAGAGAAATAAACGCTGCAGTCATTTCCAACAATGAAAACTCTTCCTCAGCTTTGTTATGTACAAGATTTAAACATACCATGACATAAGGACGACGGTTCATGTAACTTTAAAATGAAATCAAAGTTGACCACCTGTGGTGAATCTGCCGCTTGACCGTGACGTCACAGAGCAACACCACGATCATGGTATATATCAAAAATAAGAGGAAAAGACAACCACACACACTCACTTAGGCAGGTTATGCTGTAAATTTACAGTAATGACACCTATAGTTCTGTAAGCCAAAATCTCTATTTTAGAATGCTCAACATCAGGGTAGCTTTCTATAAAACCTTTTTTTCTTCATTTCTTTTCCCCGTCCCCACGACACTAAGCATATGGCTTAAATATTTGTAAAACTATGTAGTCCATGGGAGAGTAAGAGTCTCTGCCTTCTCAGACTGGCTCGCTGAGATGATCCTTTGCGACACGGACGTTGACTCTGCTGTGTAGCTGCACATGGCTGTGTGTGCATATTGTTTAAGAGTGTATGCGTGTTTGAGAGCAGAGGGTGGAAAGAGGGAATCCACAAAGAGGGAGTTTCTTTTTTTTCTGGTGATCAGACTGAAATTCCTGCCCTGCATGCCACCTGTTTTTTTTTTTTGTTCTTCTTTTTCTTTGAAAATTAGGACTACAGCACCGTAGGCTTCCTCCCTTTGACGTCCGACGCTGAAACAATCTGTTATCACGCTCTGCATCATGGCTAACGATCCCTTTTTAGGCTTTCAGCAGGGCCGCCGGTGTAAACATGATCCCCCTTTATTTCTCAGTGAGCTCAGAATACTGCCTCAACACACAGGCGGGGAAAAAAACGATTTAAAAAAAAAAGACAACGACAAATACAATGGCCATTGTTGTGGAGATATGCAGGTCGAGAGGTGAAAATAAAAGAAATACAAACATTAACAGCTACCACTCAGGAGTATTTCCAGGGACAGGGAGCGGTTAGGGCAGTATGGATCCTTAGTGCAATGAAGGCCGGAGGAGCAGCCGGCTGTGCAGCCTCAACGTTCATAACAGCCGCTCCCTCTGGAAGGTTGTGGCCAGCCCGCTCATCGGCGGGATGGGAGAGAGAGGTCCAGTGGGCTTCATTAACTCTTACCAGGAAGAAGAATAAGGGCAGACATTATGCTTCGAGTCACCACTCACACACTCATCCATACTTACTTTATACTCTGTAAAACTACTGCGGCTAAAGCCTAGGATAGGGAAGAGAGAGAGAAAGAGAGAGAAAGAGAAAGAGAGAGAGAGAGAGAGAGAGAGTTCGGTCCAGAGCTTCCTCTGGAGGAGTCCTGAGCCTGGTTTTCATTTAACTTTGAAGAAAAAGTCATGTACGTGTGAGCGTCTACATGTATGAGGACGTGTAAACATCAAAAATGTGAGTCGTGACGAGTGCGAGAGATTATTGGAGCGAGTGTGTGGTGTAAAGATTGTGTGCAGTTTAACTATGCCTGTGACCAGTTTTATATTGTACGAGTGTTTGTATTCTGTGTGTCTGTGTGTGTGTTTTTTGTTTCCTGTTGCAGTAAAGTCTCTCCACTGTTGTAAATGTACATTCATCCATCGTTACGGGGCGAATATGACGCCGGGCCACACACCAACCGATCCTGAGGCTTTTCCAGTGGTCCGCTAAAGACTCCCGCCTCATCGGGGCGCTCAGAAACAGCAGTAGAGATACTGGAGGACTCTGTACCACATGTAGCCCGAGACAAAAGCAAATGACTGAATCATGCACAGCCGCACGGGGTTCAGGGTCATCAGCCGGGAAGCTGCCTCCTTCTGTCCGTCTTCAGGGGGGAATGATCCTGACGAGGGGAACGAAACACAGACGAGTCAGAATTTCTCACATTCGGTACTGAGTGCAACTGTTTTAACTCTGAACAAATACCTGCCACTCTTAGGTATGTGAGTGACTTTCAGTGAGCTTGTACCAATTTTGTGTGAAGTGACAAATGTGTTTCTCTTGGGTGACTTTCAAATTCACCACGAATAAGTCTTATCTTGCTTATCAGCTTGACATTTTTCTGACTCATAGAGTTCAGGTAGGATATAGGCCTGCATGATGTGAAAAAAAAATACATCGCAATATTTTATAGTTTCCTGCTTCACTCTGCTCAGCTGAAATCTCACTGACTCCCCCTGAAAGGACAATAGAGTCTCACCTAATTGCCTCTGTGAAGACTTTTTGAGTTTCCAAAAAGTCTAAATCATAGATTCTCAGAGTGGCCGTGCGAGAGCGAATCTCATGGAGCGCCACCTAAACCACTATGCTGTCTGCATTCCCTTATGTAATATTTATTATAAGAAAACTGTCAGATTGTCATTCACCAATTACTCCCTCTCTCTCAGTCCCTCGACCAGCCATGCTGCACGTCGCTCTGCCCGAGCCTGATAACAGCAGGTGAGATGACAGAGTGCAGAGAAGGTGCTCTAACTGTGCGAGTTGTTGCATATAATATGATAAAATATACAAATGGATGCTCATTTAGATCCATACAGGCTACATAAACTGATTGGCTCAAACACATTTTTCGATCCCAGGTGGACTTTTTTTCTTTTTTTCAATTGATGTAACCTTCTGATGTGATTGTAACGCACATGTACGGTTGTGCCTAAAGGTTCACACCCTCCTCAAGCAGAATTTTCTGATTATTTGGGCTTTTTTCAGAAAATATGAATGATAAGACAAAAACCTTTCTGTCACCCATGGTTAGAGGTCGGGTGAAGACATTTATCAACAAACAACCGTGTTTTTTTTTTCAACCATAATGGCAACAGAAAATTCAAAAATGACCCTGTTCATTTTTTTATACACACACACACAGATTCAGTGTACCTGCAGGTTTTGGCAAGTTAAATTTAAGACTTTTTAAGACCTTTTTAATACCACTTTGAATGAAATTTAAGACAAAACCACATAAATATAGTCGTAGTATGCGTGTCTCTCAATGAGCGTTATTCAAGTTTACTTTTTGTCTGTTTATTGAACATAAAGTGATTCTCTCTGATTAATGGCTGTATGTAAAAGTGAACCCAGGATGCAGATAAAAATTTTAATCAGCAGCCTTTAAGACTGTATCCACTCCGAGTCTCTTTTTCGAATGGTCCCACAAAATAATAAAAAAAATTACAAATCCTACTTTGAAGACCTTTGATTAATGTATTTAAGACCAGAATATAACACTGCAATGAATTTGAGACTTTTTAAGGATGTGAAGGAACCCAAGCAAATAGATCACAGGTGAGGATGGTTACCTTCAGTAGACAGTCAAACACATTTGTGTTAACTTTTGTGCATTTATCAGGACAAAACCACCAGAGGTGTGTAAACTTCTTAACAGGGTCATTTTTGAAGTTTCTGTTGTCATTATGATTTAAAAAGAGTAAACTGTTTTGCTTTTTTCAATAAATGTCTTCACCCAACCACTAACCATGAGTGATAGAAAGAATTTTGTGTTATTTACATTTTCTGAGAAAAGGCCAAAAAATCAGAAATTCTGCTGGGGGGTGTAAACTTTCGGGCACAACTGTATCTTGTAATGTTGCTGAATATTGTGAAGCTCTGGTGTAAGTTGTTGATCAGCAACACTTCATGAGTATCTTGGAAAGTTTCCTCTTCTAACAGTTTGATTGGATCAACCGCTTGATGTGCTGGAGTCAGTTGACAGAGCGTCTCTTAGCAACAGCTACCCTCAAACATCAGTCAACTGCAGCCACAGGAAACACCCACCCACCCACTGAGTCGAAGCTCGAACACTGTTTCACACATACACTTTATTTCTACTATAGTTTTCAAGAGATGCACAAAAAGGACAGGAATTCACATTTGACAAACTGACCTGTGTCGTAGAAGTGGGCCAGCAGCTTCTCTTTCTCCACAAACCTCTGATACAACCAGTCAGTCAGGGGCTCGGCCTCTAAGGGAACCTCCTTTATTGGGTACATCCTGGAGGAAGAGAGAGAAAGAGAGAGAGGAATGAGAAGACAAACAAGGATTACTGAAGTCTCGCTCAGCACTATGTGTCTGCATTGATCAGACGCAGAGGCTGCAGTCCAAACCCGGAGTGTCAGCTCGAGTCCCCGAGCAGAGCGAGTCTATTTCAAACCATCATGGCCGTCTGTGTGTTTCAGCGTGTTTTGGGGGAATTCATTAGCTGGCAGACTCATCAGAGTATCTGAGGGAGACAGAAGTGCTGAGTGAAATCCCTGACAACAGACGGACCAGTCGTGTAGCTGCACTTAATGGCTTGGTTAGAAGTGTGTGGGAAGGGAAAAAAAAAAAAAAAAAAAACGCTAAGAAAGTTTTTGAAGTTTTGCCACCAAAATGGAGAGAAGCAGCACTGAAAAATTCAAGTGAGAATTTCAGTTTGAGCTTTTGTGTCAGGCCTGTGCTGCACACTGAGGCTTTATTTTCATCATTATTAGGCACCTTACTGAAAAAAAGTAATATATTTCTCCTAACAGTACTTCACTTATTATTCCCTGCCTACAGCCATATATTACACTACTGATTGTATTACTTTTTTTTTTTTACATCCCATAGAATTGGAAATAGTGTCCTTTGATAGGAGAGGGAGAGGAGATGCTTGCTGCCTCTTAAAATCAGTCTTGATGATATTGATTATGTCTTAGTGTTTTTTCCTTGCAATATCTGTTGTTTGCCAGCAAGATATTCACCGGCACTATTAACTGATTTTCACCTGTTTTTTCTGACCTGCGTTCCCTTTTTACGAAGCGCTTGTAGCACTTTGAGATTACTTGGAAATGAAAAGTGAGTTATTATTAAAAAGTATTATTATTATTATAATTAATTTACCTATGGTATGAGCCTACTTTTTTTACGAGAAATATCACAATGGTTTCTATCCACGTTTCCCAAACCCAAGCTCTCCATATTTTTTTATTGTACTATATCACAGCCTGCTATCAATGAACTGTCTCTAACCACCCTCTGCCTCGAGCAACAGACCTACACAGAGCCTGAAACACACTCTGCTAAAAAGAGAAAGAGAGGTCCAACAGTATGTCCCTCCTGTTAATGCACTAATTAAAGTGTGATGTCTCATATTAAAAATGATCAATCAAACCAGGAACCTTCTTCCTTTGAGGGAACATTGCTGATCCATGCACCACTGAGCATTCCTACTAAGCAGCATCTCTGAAAACACAAGAGCAATCTCAATATATTTTACCCACATTATTGCTTTTCTCCTCTGAGATTGAGAAATAAAATATCAGTTTTATAATATTTGACTTTCACTTTCATTATTTTGCATAATTTTTACTATTATCTTTAATCTCAGGTCCATTAGTCAGAGCATAAATCACTGAACACTTGATATATTTCTCTGAGTATCTAGTTAAATGACTGACACACTGAGTGACACAGTGGAAACAGTGGGTGTCACTTGCTGATGAAATGTCGTTTATAGCCAGAAGGGGTCCCCAGCAGGCCACGCTCCCGCTCAGCCGCCTCCTGGTCACCTTCAAACAGAGGTTACAGTCTCCTCCCAAACAGCAGCACTTCCTCTGCACTCAGCGTCCGCTACACACTCCCCACCGGATAACCTGGGCTGTTAAAGTCCGTCTGTGTGTGCGCTGCGAGGAAGCTTCATGAATGAGTGGTGAGGCATCGATTATTAAAGTGATCAATATGTATTTAAAAGCAGTCCAAGGGGAGGCTGCAGCAGCATCCCGTCAGTTCTGTGAGGTCGGTTTAAAATCAGGAAGAGGACAACGTTTATCTCCTGCTGCAGGCTTCACGTAAACATCAGATACATCATTTTTCATTTCAATACTCTGTATGAGGAATGAATCATATTGAAGAAAAGAAAGGAGTCGTTTCAACGGGGGGGGTTTGTTTTGAGTGTTCCAGTTTGGCCTCAGCACTGGGTCAAATGAGGCAAATTTGCAGGGAATGACCCTTCGTTGAACCTATTCAGTAACTTTTTTTTTTTGTTATTTTTAAAATTATCCCACATCTCAGAATCTTTCAATATTTGGCAATTAGATCTAAAAATGTCAAGATACCTGATCCTTAAATAAAACAATGATGATCAAATTCATACTTTTGAAATTCCAGTTATTAGTAGTCCTGAAAAAAGGAAATGCAATTTAGATTGAGTCAAAATGTGGCCTGTCGTAATGTTCTAATCGCAAACAGTGCAGTATTTTTTTTAACCTGAAACGTGTCAGAATACCAGATACACATTTTTTTTGAGTCAATCTTTTATGCTCTACACCAATATTACTTAACCCTGCTCAACCAAAGAGCCGAAAAGTTGAAAACTACCTGTGTAAGTCAACAATGTAAGTGGTTAAAAGTAACAAAAATGGCAGGAAGTATCAATGACAATAAGTTTAAGGTCCCATAAGTAGTCAAAATGCAGCAAAAATTGGTGGAATTTGGAAGAAAACTCACTAAATAGTTGAGAATAAGCAAAAAAATTATTTAAAAGAAAAAGAAAAGGTGTTGGGTGCCTAGAAATGAACATCCATTTTCAGAGGTTATATTTCTATGTAAAATATCCTTTTTAATGGATCGCATAAAATATTCTTATACGTTATACGTTTATGAGACAGATTTCTGATTTTTTTTTTCTTTTTGTAAGCCATAGTCATCAACATTTAAACAATGAGGCTTGAAATAATTCACTCTTTGCATAATAAGTCTATATAACATCTAGGTTTCACTTTCTGAAATGACTAACAAGAAATATTAAACTGTTATAATATTCCATGATTTTTTAATTTTAAATTTTGTATTTGTCCTTCATGTAAACGTTTTGTTCAAAACATGAGTAATAGTATTTAAAATAGCAAGTGATGTCAAATTTACCATACCAATCAAAATAGCTCTTCTTTTTTTAAAGTCATTTGTTCATGGTTTTATTTACCAAATATAGTGCTTTTTCCATTTAACTGTGATTTGTTGCTTGTATTTTTTGAATAATATAAGCTGGGGAACCCAAAAATAATTGCAAAATAAAGTGCAATCGCAATATAGGAAGAAATAATGAAAATTAAATTTTTTTTTAAAACAGTTCAGTCCTATTAGTTACCCCGATTCTTCCTAAATGTATTCCTTTCTTAATAGCTCAGTCAAATACTGTCGTCTGGATATTATCAATAAAGAAGGACTTCATAAAACCTTACAGCATGAGGAAAAGTGTCTTAGCCCAACGGATCACAGAGGCCAGAGCTCATGTTTTAACACAGACTTCCTCTCACTTTGTAAACTTTCAGTTCAGATCTACAAACTCTCTTCTCCTCATTATCCTGCAGGTCACTCAGAGGGCGTTTCCCCGCAGGGTCCGGCTAAAGTGCAGCAAAACTTTAATGTCCCTGTTGGTAAGAGATAAACTCGACTAACATCCACCACTTTCGTTTTGTTAAAAGGCTCTTGTAAAAGTTGACTTTTTTGAAGATAAACAGCTTCTGACCACGCGGGTCCCTGCGCTGAGCTGCTCTTGGTGCCAAAAACTAGAGCAAAGCTGAAAAATACACACGATAGGATGATTAGAAGCAAGAGAGCCACGGAGCTTCCCCACTGAGTTTGAGGATATCTTTGAGGTATCTTTGATTTTTATTAAAGACACAACAACACAGCTACTATAGAAGATGCAGAGTGTGCAATATAGCACAGGATTATGGAAGTTACTCTCACTATTGAACCAAAATTATTATCAAAATGCATCAGGCTGTCGTGACCTAGATGAAAATGATGTTTAGGAAAATGTTTGGTTTAAAGGACTGTGTAATGTGGGAAACATTTGGAATCATATTCAGAAGAAATTGAACAAATTCTATGATATAAAAGAAGCATTTTTTTCTGAAAGCTTCAAAGTTTTGATGATGAGTGGTTATTATTTTTTTCCACAATAATAACCAGAAACAAATGTGCGGTAATCGAATATTAGTACATCAATTTTGAGAAATGATTGAAATTCATGAGCCAGAAGAGAGGTACAGCACCTGCTCTGGTATTTTCCTTATGTACTCTAACTGTAAACTGATAGCTGTGTAATCCTGGCAGCAGAGAAGAGGAGCCGGCTTTGGGCCACTTATCAGAAGGTGTGAGCGTTTAGGGCTGAGGGGAGCAGGTGGTTAGTGCAGCTCTCATTTGAAATATTCATGCAGAAATCAGGGTCTGCAGGCATCAAGCTGCAGAGGACAGCTGATGCTTGAGAGAGGAGTGCTGTTAATTTAAGGTACAACGTAAAAAACCCCCGATATAATAAATTAAAATAGATGGAAAAATAGAATATATAGCCTTCAATAGTTCCCCAATAATAAGATATGGTAATTGGTTGATCTACCAGTTTTAATCAGAGAGGGATCAAGAGCAAAAATCCATGAAACAGCAAACAAACAAAAAAAAGCCCCACTAAAAATAGAACACAAGAGGAAAGGGAAAAGAAGTTAAAAAAAAAAAAAACTGACAAAAATATCAATCATAAAACGAACAAAAAAAACACTATCTTAAACCATTACAAACAACCAAAATAAGAAAGTCGAGGAAAGTGAAGTCACGAACAGAAAAGACTCGTCAGTAGAAGATTTCTGCTTAAAATCTGACCAATCACATTCTCCTGTTGCATGACGTAAAAAATTTTAAAACCTTTTTTGTTTTTGCTCTCACAAATAAAAGTTTTATACTGAGAGAGCAGTTATTTTATTGTCTGCCTCACACAAAAAAATTCCAGTCGAATTAATACACTGATTTTTTTAACTGTGATGGTTTCAAAAATAAATGTTAGCCTCTGACATATTTACTCATTACTCTGACATATTTTTGCATTACAAAGGAGTTTTTGTCTTTGTAAACATATTACAATTAATTGTCTGTTACCTGATCATTTAAAGATGAGCTCATGCAACCATATATCTTTAAGGTATTAACATTCATGGTTGTCTTGTTTTGCGCTCTGAAACCAGAATTTAAACCTTAAATATCTGCTCTTAAATAAAGCCTGAGCTGCCAAATGTCTTCTCTAAAGAGCATTGATTTCGTTTATGATCTGTTTTCTTGTTGTTAACACAGGTTCACCACTTTGGTTATCTGTGCACAGCCCTGGTAGTTTAAATCTAAAGCTACATTTTCTACCAAGACGATCAAATCATGCCCAGGTTAAACTTTCTGTGACCTTCTGGAGGTACGACCACTATGAAAAAAGACCAAGTCCCTGCAGCACTATGTTAATAGACATTTTTTGGGGTTTGGCTGCCCTTGTTTTATGCAAATGTTCAAACAGCAGCCAGTTTGTGTGATCTCATTTTGGCTTTAAGAAATCCAACAGACTTAAATCAATCGGTGCACAATCTCCCCTGCAGGTTGTAGCAGACAAAGGCAAACAATGCTTCTCTGTGGTTTTGTTTACAGTAGTGTGAAAAATGGAAACACTCCACTACACTGTCAATATTGTGCTGAGTGAAAAGAAACAAGAGTCCAGTGCTATTTGTTGTGCCGAGACGCACAGCGTGAAGCATAAGGGTGCACAATAGTGATGGTGGTAGAGAGGAAGTGATGGTGACGTGTTGGCGCGGGGCCACATCCATGCTCTCATTTCCACCCTAACCCACTTGGCAGCAGTCTGCTAGTTAACCTGACACCCTGCTGCACAGACTGACAGCTGGGAGAGAGATGCACTTTCTCCTATTCATAACAGAGCTCATCAAATGTCATGTTACAGAAAGTTCATAAAAACCAGCTTATAAGTTGTTGAAAAATATTAAATTCAAGTAAAGTTACCCCAGAGGGATGTAAAGAAAGAACAAACCAAGGTTGTAAACGTTCAAATCAAAGCTTACGATTCTCAGAATTACTGCCTTGTTTTCACTATTAGCTTCTGTTTAGCTCTTACTCTTGAGATATTATTTCCTCTTCTAACAAGGCTAGGAAGCTAATTAAATTTGGACCACTGCTGGAAAGTCTGTCCACTCCACAGGCCTCTTTGGAGGGGAGCCAGTCATTGTTTGGGGACTCTGTATGACCCTAAATCTCTATGGCTGTGAAATGTGGAGAAACAAAGTGGTGCCCGGGGAGGCCGGGTCAATGTTGCAAAAGGTGAATATTGAGATTAGCGGCCAGAGTGGCGTTGGGACCAAAGAAAGAGTCTCCTGTCGTGCTTACTGTCTTTTTCTTGTTAAGATAAGAGTCCTCTTCTATGTGGAATAAAGCTCCACATTCAAACCTGATGTTTTCAAGTTCTCTGTCTTCACCCTTCAGTTTAATGAAGGCCAATTTTACCAGCTGAACCAGTTAAACAAGTCAAAGATGACAGGGCATAAAAAGGTTATGTAAAAACTGTGCTACACTAGATCAGATCGATACTGATGCAGAATTCCTGGTAAAGTAAACCACACACTCCACATGACTCTTGAGGACTCTAGCTCGCAGAATGCCAGGCGCTTATCTGCAATCAGTGGAAAGTTAAGGGACGGTGGGAGTTTGCTCTTTAATTGCTCCATTTAGTCTTTAATCTGTTTCCTCTCCGGCTCAGGGCTGTCTGTGTTCCAGGAAGTGGTTTGGTGCCAAACAATGGACTCAACAGAGTCTTCATCAGCAGATGTAAAAAGTAGAAAAAGGATGAATAAAAGCTTAACCCAAGAGAGGGAAACTGAAAAATACCAGAAAATGATACGTTGAACCCCTGTTTAAAATCCTTTCTTCAAATCTCAAGGAGCAAAAGAAAAAAAAGGCAAACAGAGCTACCCTGTTTTGGAAGTGACAGCAACATTATTAAAAGGATGCTTTTCAACATGTCGTAACAAAAATGAGCCAACAAAATCAAAGCTCCTACCACATAAACGGAGGGTGCAATTGCCACAACACTGTTCCCCCACTGACCAGAAGTACAGCTCACAGTCACTCTTCTCCAATAAACCAGACTTAAACACCAAAAACACTACAAATATGGGGGATGGTTAGGGTATCCTACTGTCTTACAACCCCACCACTGCATGTGCGTCACTCAATGACTAACCAGCATACAGATAATTTATATTTGCAGCTAGTAAGAAAGCAGCCTCTCTAAATCCCTTCTTGAAAATTCAGACGTGAAAAAATAATTCACATAACATTGACTAGTTAGACTGCAGTTATTCAAAGCATTGGAAAAAATATCTAAAAAGAAATGATCAGTAAGATGATCTTGTTGGCTCTAATGAGGCCTCTTAATAATAAAGAGGCATCGATATTTATTTCAGTCCATTTCATAAATAGCCAAACTCCTCACTGGAGCTTTAAGTGTTGCATGACCTGTGGTCTGTCAGCTGAATTTGATCTTCCTCAGAGTTCATGTGAGGATAAGTACCAAATATGACAGTTAAATGTTGTATACTTGTGCACGAAATCTAAAAAAACAACAACTTTTATTTGGTAGATTGTTACTTTGTTGTACAAATGGTTCTTTCCAATAAATCTCATACTGTGAACCTTACATGTGGGTTCTCCTCTGAAATATTAGCCAAATCTTTTCTGACAATGCCAAACAGCTTTGTGTTAATTTCAGTTCTTGTAATTTTGTGACACATGTAAAGGTCATTTAAGGTTACCGCTGCTTGTATGAATTTGTTTTTAGCCTAAACCAGCTGAACCTAAACACAGCAGGGACTGGACTGACAGATTCTCTCAAACTCCTGTCCACGTTTTTCCTGCCTTTGATCTCTGTGTGTCCACGTGGCAGCAGCGCTCTTTCACCTGATCACAGTCTCTGACACAAGTGCAACTGTTGTCATCTGAGGACAGAGCGAGAGATTGAGGGTGTGTGAAGAGCAGAAGAAAGGTTAATAACAGCCTCGCTAGAGAGCATCAACCTCTTATCGGCACAGAGGTCATGAGTAAGAGACCATAAAACCTCTGTAGCGGACAACGGGGCCCGAAGTGACTTTATGGCAGCACAGATGTCAGTGCAGCATGATGTTTATGAGCGAATATGTTTGAGGTTTGGTGACTGTAAAGAGAGGAGATGCTCCTCCCAAAGACAAAACCACTGTTAAATAGATACAGCAGGGTATCATACAAGCCGTAGAGACTCCTATCTCATCACTGAGTATACAAATGTTAACTCAAGTACGAATCAATGATTAATCCACTACGTTTACCTACCATGCAAAAAAGAGTAGAGCTCCATGAAAATAAAAAAGGAAGCAGAGGCTGAAATCACTGAAACAGAAGCAGAGGTGACAGGCTGCGTGAAAGGCCTGTATAAGATAAATCGTGTTACTCAAAAGGCCCCCAAGGACAAAAAAATAGAGCTGAAGCTGAGTGTGATATGTCCCCTTAAAGACCTGCGGATATTAAGTCTTATCTGTGCTGATGAACTCTGACATCTATTAATGGAGGAATCTCCCTCCATAGAGGAAGCAGGAGATTCCTGCTGCAATAGGTTTCTAAGGTGGCAAATGTCTTTAAAGACCCCAAGCTTTGAGAAAAACGAAGCCATTAATTTTCCTTTGAAATCATCTGGAAACACTGAGGTGCTCATTTCTCTCACAGGTGAACATGAGTGAGGAGATACAGGACCTGGAGCAAGGTACTGAATGAAAAGCAGTAAATACAAAATGAAAAAATAAAGGCTGAAGAGAGAGAGAGAGAAATGTAGTGTTTGATTTACATCGAGGACATACAGATCTTTCTACAAAATGCTTAAAAGGAAGAAAAATCTGTGTTCGATGTTTTACGAAAGCTGTGCGGCTGCTAGCTCAACAGTACTGTGCGAGCGCCTCGTCTGAGAGAAAGCCAGGTGTGCAGCTGTAAAGCATCCGTGTGATGACCAGGCAGACCCAGGCTCCATAAATCACGTCACCTTTCAGGTGTATTTTCACACGCAGCAACAAAAAAAAAAAGAAAGAGGGATTTGAACGTATTTAACACCCACTGCTGCCCTGGCCGGGCCTCTGCACGCCCACCTAGAACTCCCATCTGCCATTCACCGAGGGCTTATGATGCTGCAATCTGGAAGACTGAGATTATATGGAGAGAGGGCAGGAGACAGCGAGGGAGGGTGGGGCCGCGGGTGAGGAGTGGAGACGGCGAGAGAAAAAGGGAGGTGGAGGGATTAAAAAAAAGTGCAGAGCGCTCAGTGTGGATTCATCTCAAATATTACTCAATTCTCAGCTGCGTGTTTTTGAAGCTGCTGCTCGAGCGTGGTAGAAATCTACACAGTCCTGCAAAACGAGAGTCAGGAAGAGGAGAGGTGGTCTGCCATCAAGGTTGGTTCAGATTCAAGACTAAGGATGATTTTATTGATATCACTCACTAATTCTGCTTATTGATCTGATTCTTTATTAATTCCCTTATTGATTCCTAAAGTAGGTTTTACAGGTTTTCTCTGTCAAGAACATTTTATAGACTCTACAAATAAATAAAATGAGGTTGGTCACTGGGTGTGAATATTTCTGGACATAAATAAATAAGTAAAAATTATGCATCACATGACTTCAATGTATAATTTTTTTGTGTTATTGACAAAAAAAGGTCATCCAGTGTCTTAAAGTGGTAACAGCAATGCCTTTGAGAGTGCAAAACCTTGAGCTTGCCATAAACACGCTGAAGTCAGCCATGAGCCTGCACCTCCTTCTTGGAAAACATTTCCCTGTTAGTTTTTTGACATTTAGAGTTCTCAGGATTGTTCTCAGAGAGTAATGTGATTAAAGTTGAAATTCTGCTTAAAAACTGAAGCTATATCCCTGTAAGCTAACCACTACTACTGCTACTACTACTATACTAACTATGTTGCTTTTGGTAAATACCCAATACCGATACCCATCCCTATCTATACTAGAGAGTATTCACAGCTATGAGTAAGTAAAATTGAAAAAGCTCATGCCGATTGCCATCAAAACTATGCAGAATAAAATAAAGTTGGATGTAATGAGACTGAATGTGACTGGTTTCTTAAACGTTGAGACGGGTAAATTCCAACATTAGATCTGCCCCAAAACTCAAAGCATCACCCAAACTACACATTGCAGTCAGGTGCTTCTCAAGTAATCAAAGACATCATGTTTATAACTAAAAAAGAAAAAGTTTATTTCACTTTGATCACTCTACAGTATTCACTCCTGTCTCAAACTGGACCGTTGAAAGGTTCTAGTTTGATTCGTCTCTAAGGGGCCTCGAGATATCAGGGCCCGATATTATGAGGAGCTAAATTTAAAACATCTATTTTACCACATTAGGGAAATGCACAAAGTTTGATCCCCCAATTGGTTCTTCATTATTTTATTTTTTCCGCATTGGGTATTGTATTTTAGTGAAATGACCTATTTGTGAAATTCTCAGCTCCCCAAGGGAATCTAAAATCCTTGACCCACCCAGATTGTAAAATTTCTCCTTTCAGTGGCACAAAAGTTGACAAATTTCAATGAAGAAAGTGATTCTCGGTCTTAGAATGTGTCACACCTGACTCTGATATTAGATTTTGTGTTGTTTCTGTGAACCTGAATGATTCTGTTGGGAACAAACTCATCTCTTGGCCTTTTGAACTGTTCTATTGCTTATGACGCTATTATGATGCCTAACCCTAAAAGCTCAAATATTAAAGTGCTGTGTACGGAGACCTAAGCTTTTTAAAATCCCATCACATTCTTTTCGTGTCTTTTTTGCAGTACAGCTGGTAAAAACTCTGTCCTCGCAGTAGAACTTGTGCTTAACTGACGCAGCAGAAATGTTGTCTTAGGGTGGCACGCCTGTCTCGCTGCTTGCTCTCCCCACAGTGTTCCCTTGATCAGCAGACAGATTAATCCTCTTGTTGACTCTGCACCTGTACCAGCGTGAGTGTAACGTCTGCATGATCAGTGCTGTCTACACAACTGGAAGTGAGCGCACTCACTTGCAACAGGAGCAGCTGTGCTTTTGGCCTGGTAGGGTGCCTCCCTGTCAGTCCCCGAGCTGCAGAGCTGCTGACCAAGCAAAGGGAGCTGCTTGTGTCAATGGCTGATTAGAGTCCCTGAGGTAGGCTGGGACGGGTGCATCTTCTGCTTGTCTAATTACAGACTTAATGAGTCCTTAGCTTGAGCCCATGTGGGCGGGGAGGCATTCCAAGAGGAGCCGGGGAGACCAGGGTTCATAAATCACCTACTTTGCCCTCTCCCACCTCGCACACAGAGAAGATCACACAAACGCAGACTCACACAAACACGGACACACACACCAGCTGTGTCAGGAGGTTGCTTAGGGGCAGAGGGACACGCTGAGGGTTAAGAGGACTTCTACCTGAAGATTCAGTTTGAGCCTGATCAGCGAAAGAAAGATGATCCACAGAAAACCAAATTTATGCGGACCAGGGTCAACAGCCAACCTGATCAGTGATTACACTTTCCTTTAAATTATTTTCCAGGTTATTTTTAGCTGCTACAGAGACAAGTTATCACGTCACAACACTCCCCTCTGTTCCCTCATTCTTTATCAATTAATAATGCTAACGCATCCATAGATTACCCTGTTTACACAACAATGCCTCACAGCGTTTCACCCGAAATGCAAGACAATCTGTGTTTAGACAGAAATGCTGACCGAATGAAAACATTGCAGTACCCACGTCAAGCCTGTAGATGGTGATATAACAGTAGGAGTGGTTAACAACCACGAAGAAGAAGAAGAAGAAGAAAAAGAAGAAGAGGTGAGCTCATCATCTGGCTTTCATATCTAAAACTTCTAGTCTTGTGCAGAAATTGTGCAAAGGATGCACATTTTGTTGAAAGGAAGTCAGTAGATTCAGCAGCACACGTACGAAAAGCTATTTTGGTTTTTCATTTTGCGGATGGTACAGTAAAAGTTTAATGCACATGCGCAAAGCAGAGTGTGAAGTCAGCGTTTCCACTGAAAATGCCGGCTGGCCATTTACACAGCAACGGTGGAAATGGTGTTTAAGAATAAAATTCCAAACTAGAGGCCGTTTTCAAAAGTTTTGTCAGCTAAAACACAGTTTTCATGTAAACGAGAGGCTGAAAAGCAACAATACTTTTGATTTTCAGTCAAAACTGTTGTCATGTAAACGGCCCCTTAATGTTGCCCAGGAAATAAGGTGACAACAGACTTGCATATGCATAACTTTTAACCCATTTGCATTCACTCACAAGGCAGATTTGGCAGATTTGTGGAGTATGTTATAAAATGCCCGGACTAATTTGTTTTTATTAACTGGAAAATTGGTCAGTCATTTTCCAGGTTTTCCAGGCTGCGTGGTAAACCAGCTGATCCTGGCCCACATGCATCAAATTCACAAGCAGACGGTGGGGGAGAGCTGGAGAGCACTGATGCAAGACATAATAGAGGGATAATGATTTGCTTTCTTTCTAGGGGTGAAGGTTTTTTTTTTGTCACAAACCAGCATGATGAAAGCATTTTTATAGCAACCTTCATCTGTTTTTGTTGTTGTTCACAAAGTCAATCTTTAGGTCAACATGTCCTCTGAATCATGATGGAAAGTGTTTACCACAGGTGCAGTGAGGTCCAGCACTTTGGAAACAGTGGCCAACCATGAAGATCAAAACAACAAAAGTAGATTTGAAAAAAACAATCTGACATGCTTTGGTGAATGAGCCCTCACAAGGTAAGAGTGCAGGCTTATGTGAGCGTGAAGAAAACTAAATGAGCCCCCCTGCAGTGACTTCCTGGTTAAGAAGTCTCCTCTTTCACCGGAAACATGTATTTTTGTCCTCGTTGATATTCAGGGGCTTTGACTGCAGCTTCATTCCCACTGTTTCTCTTTTTAAAAACTATGCAGCTCCATCATTAAGATGACATAACACAGTTCATTTCCATGTGACGCCTCATCTTTGCATGTTGGCAGTGTGATACATTTGCATAGTAAAAATGGATCTGGTGTTCCCCTCTCAGGTGAAGGAAAAATTACAGCTCTGAAAACGAGGTCAGGACAAACCTCAGATGAAAATGTAGGAGACGAGATTTTCCTCCTTACCTGTAATGTACATGTGTGACTGTAGGGGGCCTGTAGCCAAAGATCCAAGTCTGGATGTCCATGGGTCTTGCTTTGGGGTACGCTATGGTCACGTCTATTACCCACTGCAGGCCTTTACGTTTATTACCTGTCAGAAGACAAACATATGCTTAACAAGTGACATTGAGACTGTGTTTCTGCAAAAGTGTCTGTCAGCTTTCTTATTAAGATGCATGAAATATAAATGTTTGTTTTAACAAAAAAGACAGCAGGGCAGAAGCTGCTGGAAAATGCTTCTACCTCACAATAATGTAAAGAGAGGAAAATAAGCATAAAAGAAGAGGTGAGACATGGATGCATAGAGGGTGTTAAAGGGGATTGCCTTGAACTGAAATTTAAGCAAGTGTTGATGCCTTTTTCTTTATAAAAATTCCAGAAAAAGACCATTTTTTCAAGATATCAAAAGCCAAATTACACCTGAATTGCCTTTTAAGGGGAAAAATGCCCATAGTGAAAAAAAAATTACAGAGCTTAGTCACTTGGTTTCAGAAATTATTATTATCAGAAGATGCTTCACAAGCAAATATTTCTCACCATGTTTCTTTACAAGCCTTTTCTGGACTTGTCAGGTGAATTTGGCTGGTATTCAGACTGATGAGACATCCTTTTTGTAGATCATAATATGACAAACACTTGCTTGGATTTCAATTTTTGCATTGAAATATTACAAAAATACATAAAATAAAAAGAAGTTTATGAAACTGAACAATATGTTTTTACTTCAACACCTTTCTTTCTGTTCGTGCTAAAGTGACATTTCTCAAAAAGGAAAAAAAAACATGACGAAAGTACCAGGATCTCATTTCCAAGGCTCTCTGAAGGATTTATTTAAGCTAGAGTCTGATCTACCAATGGATTTCCATCCCTGAAGATTGAGTATATATATCTGCTAATCTATGGAGACAACTTTTTTAAAATGATAAGCATCAATTTTTGTCTTGTTTTAATGATATTAGGGAGGGACACAAAGAGTTGGAGCTATGGTTAACACACTGTTTTATAATTAAGCATTGCTGCAATTGAAGAACAATCAAGCAAGTTGGAAGCACCCATGATGCAAAACTTAACAAAATAAAAGGTTTTTAAAGTGCTGCAAACACCTTAGCTGACCTTTTGGGACCTTATGAATAAAGTTTGATTGATGGACATTTGGTTTCCTAGTTACCCAGAAAGTTCCAGTGTGTCTGTAAAGTACTACCAGAGAAAGTACTTTTCACTTTCTTATCAAGTGTTCCTAATCCCTATTGTAAGTTGCAGTTGCAGTAGAAACTTAAAACTACGTGAGTGAGTGTCTTTCAGAAATAAACAAGCATTTACTTCCCAGCTGGTGTCACTATATGACGTTCTAGATCTTAAAAATCATCCAAGAGTTGACTCACACATCCCTCAAAGCTGTAATTCGTTATTTTTGACAGTTCAGTGCATGTGACATCAGAGCTATCAACCTGCCAAGACTTGCCTTTGTGCTCACGGTACGTACCCAATTTAAAACCACGCGTTACATAAAACTTTCTTTCCCCCTACGAGCTTGTCAAACGTTTAAAATCAGAACATGACCTGCCTCGGTCAGCACATCCAGATC
This sequence comes from Thalassoma bifasciatum, assembly GCA_008086565.1. Taxonomy (NCBI): domain Eukaryota; kingdom Metazoa; phylum Chordata; class Actinopteri; order Labriformes; family Labridae; genus Thalassoma; species Thalassoma bifasciatum. Next base: position 397,897 of record RPOG01000384.1, read on the forward strand.
TAAAAAATGAGGTTGATGTAAAGCAGCATGTTTGACTGCTGACCTGCTGTTACTGTGTGCAGAGTGCTCCCCCCCCCTCCTCCCTCAGAGCACACTAACTCCTGCAAGTGAGGCAAACATAGCATTCCTGTGTGACAAGGAAAGGCTGCAATTTACAACTGATCACTTTACACTATGGCCTGAAGGTGCCGACGGCAGTAAATCCAGGAATGTTGCTAACACGACATAATCTCAACGCTTACAACCACGTAAACTAGTAAAATTCTGGCAGATCTGTCACTAGATAAAGAGACGTTTTTGGTGACAAATTAATCAGAAATCCTGTTCTAACAAGCTTTAAGAATGCAAAGTGTTAAATTATGAGTTTCAATGTCATGAAATGTGTAAATATCTTTGTGGATCAGGTGTTTACAGGGAAGAAAAAGAATCAACAAACTTTGAGAAAGGTTTTTTTATGCTACTATTACTGAGTCAAACTTTAGAACCGGTACTTTAGAATCAATGCACTTTCCCATACATACTAGCAACAAGCTAGTGCTATGTTTACTGATTTGTTTTTGGTAAACTCAAAACTAATGTATTGAATATGAATCTCTTATGACAGAGTAATGTGCATTTCTTTTTATGTTCAGTTTTGCAGGTTCTTACGTAAAAATTCAAGCAGAAAAATCCTTAATCAGAGTTTTCTTGGGAAGGTGCTATTTATCTAGTAAGCTAAGCTAAGCTAGCTCAGGCAGGATAAATGACATAAGGTCCGTTTGGTTCTCGATACTCAGCCCTACCTCATATCTCGCTAGCTCTGGCCAGAATTACACTTTTCAGATCATTTTTGTTACCATTTTGAAAATTTGTAGTCTAACGCTGATTTGCCTGCTTCCAGTGAAACTATAGATTTTGTTTACCTATTTGGACGATGTGTACACTTTGTTTTACTGGCACTATAATGCTTCCAGGAATCAGGAAAGAAAGACAAGCTGCTGAGACACCTGCTGCTGGCTCATATGTACGATTGTTACGGTTACTTGATAGGCATCTCTGGTATTGATGGGCATGGCTCACACAACAGCTCCCCATGAGTGGGTAATTGGACCCAGATCTCTGTCCAAGTGTGCTGAAAGGCAGCCATTGCTTCTCTCGTGAGTGGCCCCGCCAAAGGACGGGGCCCTGAGCCAAAGTACTGCTGGTGCCCTATACGCTGTGACAAACAATACTGTAATAACAGCATCCGCGGTAATTTAAAATGACACCAGAGACGGCTTGTCCTTCTGTAAACAGCTACAGGAAGGAAACACACTGGCAGACACCTGGCTCTGTATCAGGCCGCTCTACGGGCCGATTACTACGCTGTAGGTGCACGCTTGTCCCTCCGACTGACTTATAGGTGGATGAAAGCTAAGGCTGGGCAATTGATTGCAAATTAGATTAAATCAAGATATGACCTGCTGCAATTTCTTTAAACTCAAGTGTGGCAGAATACACTTTTTAAAGTAGATGTTTCATGCTCTGTACCAGTGTTACATATCCATGCTCAACCAAAGAGCCAAACTGTGAAAACTACTTTTGCGAGAGAAACACTTAACCAGTTGAAAAGTTGCAAAAATGGCAAGATGTAACAAGAAGAGCAACCTTAAGGTGGCAAAAATGGTAAAAAAAACAAACAAAAAAACAGCCAAATTGGTGTCAATGGTCGAAAATTGAGAGAAAACTTGGAAAATTGTAAGAAAGTAGCAAAAATGTTCAAAGAGTGACAAAAGTATACAAGTGAAATGTGACTAAGATGGGAAAAAAGCAGTCAAGTGTAGCAAAAATGGTGTCCAGTGCATAGAAATAAACATTCTTTACAGAGGCCTGACATTTCTGTTTTCAAACAAATTTTACGTGATTTATTGCTTGTGTTCGTTTAATGGCACATAAGATGGGGAACCTAAAAATAACAGTGAAATAAATCACGATTGCAATATAGGGAAAATAATCCTCAATTAGATTATTTTTCTACATTGTTCAGCCTAGATAAAAACAGAAGCTAATTGCCTATTTTTCACCTTGGGATCACATGAAACCGTTTTTATACCTGAAAACACTCACAGCTGTTAACTCTGAGTCTAATAAACAACACTTAAACAAACCCAGAGCTGCACATGTAGGCCCTTTTTTGCAGGCTGTGAACTACACAGGCAACTGGTGACCCATGTGCTTTGTGTCTGTGCTGAGCAGTGTGTTAAACTCGCTTGACATTGCATAGCTGATACACAGCGGCACGCGCATTTACATCAAACCCTATTTTCTCCAAGTGGCCCATTTGTCTGTGAGTGAGTCAGCAAGCTCTGGGCACCTCTGCAGAGCATCAGGGAGGGTCAGAGGGAGACAGAGCTGTGTCTTTGAACAGTGGTGCAAACACACATACGCACACACAACAAAGAGCACAGGATAGAGTGGGGCATAGTGCTCTTGTAGGTGTGTGTGTGTGTTTTTTTCTTGCCCTAGGTTTTAATGCCATTAGCTAGATCCAAGTGGAAGGACGAGCACCACTGCAGCAACCAGCTTCCCCTCCTCCTGAGCTGCAGAACAGGAGGAAAGGACACAGGAAGCTACAGAAAAAACTGGGATATGAGCCGGAATTACCGTACAAAATGAGACAGAGACATAATACTTGATAAGAAAAGGACTGGCACATTTATAACCCTTGAAGAGTTGAAAAATCTCCTTCCTGCTAGAGGTCATTAAACAGAAACCTCTGCCGTCATCAGTGTTGGTTGACACTGATGAGATGGTGAAGACTTAGTGCAAAGTTAGCACAAAAGACAAAACAAACAAAAAAAAACATGCAAACACAGCACATAA